>PIJE02000016.1:344915-718344 GCA_002895965.2 Coryphaenoides rupestris
ACAAGTTGAGAAGACGAGCATGCTTAGTCAACTGAACGGTGTAAACTGTGAAGTTTTACACATAATATTGAACTATAATGACTACTTGACTTGATGTAGCTAAACCAAAGGCACAGACAATGGGTTCTAGAAAACTGTCGGGCGTGTAACTTTCTGTCTGCCTGATACCTGTAATGATATGGCTTGCGTGTGAACCAGGCCTTGGAGTCAGGCCGTACAGGCTCGCCGACGGGTTAAAAACAAAATATGTCCCACAAACCAGTATATGGACGCGTTTCGACGAGATGAGGATTAAGCTGATCAAGAAAACAATATTTGAGTGCTGCCAGACACTAGGTTAGAGCAGGTCAAGGAGCACAAACAGTAAAAAATATGTTTACGGTCAGTTCGAAGCCACATGGGGGAGGAGGAGGGTTAACAAGTCAGCCTGGAGCAGCTCGCCACCAACCTTGCTTGTGTTTGGCAGCATCTTCTTTAAGGTGCGACCCACGCAAATAAACACGCATAAATGCAGGCTGTGTCAAAATCATTACAAATAATACCAAATTGAAACATGCCAAGAAAACACTCAGGCGTAATGTATTATGTGAATATATATTACAAAAACAGATTTAAGACTTGAAATAAAATTACAAAATGCATTTCCTGCCAGAAAAGTGAGGGCTGCAGTGTAGAATGAGCTTCAAATATTGAGTTATAGTTCAAGATTAGATTAAAGATTGAAACTATTCTAATTGCTGAACCCAACCACTGTTGAATCTGTGGATTCTTACTATTCATATCCATATCGTTTGTATAATGATGAAAAAGATCACTTTTAGAAAACATAGCCGACCCCATACATGTGTGGAGACTCGAAAACAAACAGGCCAAAATGGCCTGTATTTAGACACTAGCCCGGAAGGTGCTACAGTGCCACACTAAGACGCTCTCCGCTCCTCTCTCTAATATGCTTGAAATCTAACAGAGCCAGTAAATCGGAAGTAGACTAACATGGATGTTCAAATGTGTCTGTCCCTTCAATATGTGAGTCTTATTTGCGAGTTAAAACTTTTTTATAAACTTGTAAAAGATGAGACGGGTGAGAGGCCTCATTTGGGCCCATAGTAAATACATGGTTGTGACTCATCACACTAAATGCCTGATACTCACAAGTATAATTCCAAATCACAAAATTATTGTAATGCCACTGCAACAATAGCCATAACTGCTTTAGTGTGTTCTCTGTGTGGAGCCTTTTAAAACGTCAACACTCACAGCTGGCACAGCTTAACAACATTGTTGACCATGGCTTTTTTTCCATTATAAATGTCATGTTTTAAAAAGTCTAGATATTAAAAAAAGCATATCTATAATATATATAATTTTTTAAATGGCGTACGTGTAGCCAAGATTATAACATTTTCCATCACAAGTTGAATGGTGTGCTATTGGAGCAAATTGCGGGAGGAGTGGGTGCAAAAGCAAATATATTAATACGCCAAGAATAACGATTAGGCGAGCGCCTAACCCAAGCTGTTAGGGCGAAACAAAAAATGATCTTTATAATGTCCACTTGACACTGGAATTTTTGTTGACCCAATGGCACCACACCTTGCTCCTCCGGCCTTTGGTCACCCTGTGACGTTTTTCACACCCAAGCCCACATTTTGTCCAGCCCGTAAGAGCACCACTTGAAGTTTGTTTGGGCAATGGTCAGGTAATATGAAAGCCTGTACAAGCACATCTAGCTCCCAGGAAGGAGAATGTCATAAATCACTCTGGCCTGATAAGCCCTTTGAGGACTGATTGTGATTTTAAGGGCTACAGAAAATATGATTGAAATTGAATGAATGACACCCACTGAATGATGTACTTTAACTGCTTCAGAAGGACTGGTAAACTTCTTTTATTTTTTCAACTCGAGATACTTAATTGGGCATAAATTGACACAGAAATGCTAATAGCTGTAAAGCTAAGCAAAAACTTCTGGTGTAATTGTATTTTTGTTCGTTTAATTATATGTATATGTATAGGCTAACAATGGCTGGCGTAAATGTCCTGGTTATGAGATGAGCTGTGGTAGTGGGAGGGTCTACGTGTACCTGAATCCTTGGAGAGTTTCGACCAGCCCATACCTGTTACCATGTGAAGTGTGGAAAGCCCACAGAGAAAAAAACAAAGAAGCCAGTGAAATGCATGTCGGTGAAATTGTCTGAAAAAGAATTAAAGAAAAGCATCCACGATTGACGTGATTTCAAATCTTATAACCAAGTGTGTTTTTTCTTCTTGTGCTCCTTTTTCACGATGTGGGGCAGGAACGCCAAGACGCAACGACTAGGACTAGGGTTATGGCAGAACAGAATGTTATTTATTTACCGTACAGCAGCGCGACAGACAGGTGAGGGACAGACAGACAGACAGGCAGCAGGGCAGGTAGGTAGGGTAGGTAGGTAGGTAGAGACAGGGCAGGTATAGTAATCCATACGGTTAGTCAACGATTCAACAAGTAATGTGTAACACGAAAACAACAATGACATTAGCAATGGTCTCGACACACGTGGGTGGAATAAACTGGGCGCTTTTTATGCCGTTGGCATAATTGCTTTAATCTGCGGGCAGTCCGCGAAAGTAGCGCAGTCCGCCTAATCCTCCAGGGGGCGGCACTGGCGCCCGGACCCGGGAACACGACCGCATCGGTGACAGACTTTAAAGTGGCATAACTTTCATTATTAGCATTAGTGTGCGCAAAACGTATGGCATATGTATATATACAAAAATCGGTGTTTGCTTTTTCAGGGTCCTCCATGGATCGTCCCCAGCGGACCCATCCTCATCCTGAAAGGTCAGGGGTCGTGGTGTCGGCCTGGCTGTCGATGGACCCACCGGCCTCTACTGGAGTGACAGCAAAAGGGCTCGAGTGAACACTGGGCCGTCTGGAGGCTCCGAGCCACACTGCTCATCGGGGCTGGGACACATCGAGTTGGAGCTCGGGGAGCTTGAGCTGGCCACCCCTGCTGCTATTTTCCACACCTTTAGTCACAAGAAAGGCGATATCAGTCAGCATCATCAGGTGGCGTCTAGCTGGTCAACTGAGCTTGTTCCTCAGTGGGAAACAGTAGGAGGTACCACTGAAAATTCAGAAGGTCTTTCGTAAGCGCATGACTAAGGGAAACAAAATCTGATGATCGCCAGGTGACCATTTGTAAACCTAATGATAACTTTTTAAACAAGCTAATTTGAATAATAAACGAGCCTTGTTCCATGCCGTACATAATCACAACCCTAGGGTACCTTGACTTCCCTTAACAGCGCTCTCTACAGCAGACCACAATCAAACACAACAACACCACTTGCTGACCGCGCCAGCCAGCGTGGGCATCTTTGCCTACAAGAGCTGTGCTAGCAATATCATAAAGGCATATCCATAGCCGACAGTTTGGCGTCAAAGACCTTGAGTGAATGGTGTCTGACAATGGGCAAGATCGGAAGTTAGCGACCTTTGAAGGTACAACTGAGTGGTGTATGTAGGTGGGGTATGGACAAAAAGTATACCCATTGATAGGTTGAATATGAATACGATATATATCCCGATATTTTTCGCAAGGAATGGAAGGAAATGTCAGCAAATCAAGCCATACAGTGTAAACTCAAAAAATAAACTAGTCCTATGATTCTAGTAAAAGCTGTGAAGTTGTACGATCAGTATAAGGAATAAAGGGAAAGCAAACATAGAAATAGCTAATAATAAATAGGTCTACAATTGAGGAGCGAATTTCATATATAAGAGATACCAATTAAAGTGCCAGAAAACTCAAACATCAGCTGAGATTATGATTTGAACAAACCTGTCTTCTAACAATACAACTCAGAGGTAAGATGTATCTGAGGACATATGAATGCACTGAGCCTCCAATTCGACTGTTGCCACGTTGGATTCCGGATATGCTTCACTGCGAATCATGCGCTCCCAACACAAGCGCTGAGTTTCGTTGTACAGCTGATCAGGCCTATTGATCCACTCTCTTCAGATGAGCACTGCTCTCTGTCTGACAACAAGCGGCTCTCGCCGGCTCCCAGCTTGTGCTTCTCACATGGAAGCAGCACGGAGTCACCACACACCTCCCACCACCCCACCACGCTCGCTTCGTGACCGCGAAGCCACGCGACAGGCCCGGAGAGGCCTTTGAATGCAGAGTGCAAAAGAAGAGCTGGATCAGTAGCTCTAAGTAATAGATATTAACAGGGCATAATTCACTATTCGCCTGATTCAGTAGCGACTTGGTCCTAAGACCAATTATTGTAGTTAGAATTAGTGTCTGTAATTCTTCGCGCACAATACGAATTGTATCGCACCTGGAAGTCCCTGAGTTGCTTCATGTGGTACTTGGTATAGTCAACCTGTTTTGTTCCTTTGTTTTGTTCCAAAACAGGGAATAGATTGCATATCTGCCCGCACAGCAGTGGCACGTTTAATGGCTTCTCGGGTGATTGAAAGAAAACTATGGTGCAAGTTTTCATGAAACACCATAACTATTCATTGGTAAAATCGCCCTGTGTTGTAATATCTTGGGATTTGAACAGCTATTAGCCTCTTGACCAATCAAATTGCGTGGTCCGGATCCTAAACTGCTATAGATTGGAATGCAATGTCCTTGCGGTCTATCTATCGCCAGTGGTGTTTGCGGTCAAGTTCTGTAACCTTCTGTCGTCGTACATCACCATGTTCTCATTTACTCAGTTTTCTGGAGAGCTCTTCCCATAGGGGGCTGCTTGATCCATTGGTCTACTTTTCGATGACCCTCCATCTCTTGGTAGGCCCATCCAGATCCGGTTCCCCACCAGACCATCCCTGGGTATACACCCAGACCTCTGGTAGGTCCACACCACATTCCCTGGGTAGGTTCCACTCCGCGCATCTTTCTGCATGGTATGGTCCCTCTCCCCAAACCATCAGCTGCTCTGGGTAGTCCCACCCAGACCATGTACCCTGGTGCTAGTTCGCCGCAACACCCGTGGCCATCTCTCTGGGTGGTTGCACTCCCGCATTCCTGGGTGTTCCCACATCCCAGTACCATCTCTCTGGGTAGGTTCCCACATCCCCAGACCATCTCCCTGGGTAGGTTCCCCACATCCCCAGACCATCTCTCTGGGTAGGTTCCCCACATCCCCAGACCATCTCGCCTGGGTATGGTTCCCCACACTCCCCAGACCATTCTCTCTGGGTAGGTTCCCCAACATCCCAACCATCTCCCTGGTAGGTTCCCCACTCTCCAGACGCATCTTCTCTGGGTAGGCTTCCCCACATCCCCAGACATCTCCCTGGTAAGGTTCCCCACATCCCAGACCATGCTCTCCGGTAGGTTTCCCCACATCCCCAGACATCTCTCAGGTAGGTCCCATCCCTAGATCATCTTCTCTGGGTAGGGTCTCAGTGTTTAGCGATGTCCACTGTGTATATCACCGGTTGGTACAAGTCCTGTCCTGTTCTTAATACTTATGCATTTGAAGCCCAACAGACACAGTGTTGAAATTAAGCAAAACCTTATTATTGTGCAATAAATTAACAAAACACATTGATCCAAATTAGATAAACAAAGCTATGCAAGTATTAAACAAGCATGTACAAAATGTTCCTCACTCTGAAGGAGAAAAACGTCATGGCCCATCCTCCTGCCTGGTGGCATGTAGCTCAAAAAGAACTTTGGAATTCCCCCTGCCGCCTTGCTCCATCTTGGCTGGCCCTGGCCCGCCCGCCTCCACTCTGGTCGGTGCTGCAGGCCCCTCTCCAGCCGTGTGCTTTACTAGTTCAACGCAGAAGAACAAAGCAACAACTCATGACCTTTGTTTGCGTCCCATCCATCATACAGAGATAGAGTACTGGTCACGAAGGACTCGCAGAACCCGGAGACGCACAATGAGTTTCCTCGTCCATTTAGTTTGACGCTCAAATTAGGGATGGGCGATTAATGGCCCTGAAAATTCCCATATTGTGATATACATTTGCAGCCTCTTGCGATAACGATAACATATTCACTCGATATATACCTAAATTATAATTCAGAACCATTTCAGCACAGGTTACATAGACCCTAAGGAAAGCCAAACTGGCTAAATGTAAATTTTAAAAAAAAGAAAGAAAGAAACATAGTATGTAGACATACAACATTTATTGTGCAAAACTGTAATCATACAGTAAACTTGTAAACAATATATGTTGCAGATAAATAAAAACTGGTTGTCTTTTTAAGGAAAGACACTGTACATGAAATACTTTCAGTTATTTAGGCAAAGGAAAATTTTTCTGTTGTAAACTACAAGATGACGATGATGCGTTGCTACCCGGTTGCAGCTCGTGGCTCTAAATTTCGCAGGGTCGCCGGTAGATTGCTCAGTGACGATTGGTGAGGTCCAATGGGCTGGGAGGCCCTGGCTTATGTATCGAGCCAGATTTAAACACATATGAGCCCGTAGAGTAGCATTAATAATTCACTCATTCAATTTGCAGGTTGCACAATGACCTACTGGTTAGTGCGACCGGTATATTTCATATTTCATATCGAGCATTCTTTTAACAACACACTTTTATAAGCGAGATGCAGTGTCCGCGTATTCATAACTTCAATTCAGTTTTAGACGAATGCAGTTCCACTATTCATACTCATTCAACAAGTGGACACTGGCTACGATCAAAGCCAGATTTACGTGGGCTGAAGACACGCCCCCCTCAGTGAGGCAGATGTGATAGCTCCTCCCCTGGTGCTTTTTCATTGCAGTTTTATGACGAGACCAGCGAGCCTAAATATCTTTGATACACATACTGTACGTGAAATAAGTGACCTGCAATGGACTATGGAAGGCGAGGACATGTAATGGGTCTACAGAGAGATGGTCTGGGGATGTGGGGAACCTACCCGAGAGATGGTCTGGGGATGTGGGGAAACCTACCCAGGGAGATGGTCTGGGGATGTGGGGAACCTACCCAGAGAGGATGGTCTGGGGATGTGGGGAACCTACCAGGGAGATGGTCTGGGGATGTGGGGAACCTACCCAGAGAGATGGTCTGGGGATGTGGGGAACCTACCCAGGGAGATGGTCTGGGGATGTGGGGAACCTACCCAGAGAGATGGTCTGGGGATGTGGGGAACCTACCCAGGGAGATGGTCTGGGGATGTGGGGAACCTACCCAGAGAGATGGTCTGGGGATGTGGGGAACCTACCCAGGGAGATGGTCTGGGGATGTGGGGAACCTACCCAGAGAGATGGTCTGGGATGTGGGGAACTACCCAGGGAGATGGTCTGGGATGTGGGAACCTACCAGCAGAGATGGTCTGGGATGGGGAACCTACCCAGAGAGATGGTCTGGGGATGTGGGGAACCTACCCAGGGAGATGGTCTGGGGATGTGGGGAACCTACCCAGAGAGATGGTCTGGGGATGTGGGGAACCTACCCAGGGAGATGGTCTGGGGATGTGGGGAACCTACCCAGAGAGATGGTCTGGGGATGGGGAACCTACCCAGAGAGATGGCCACGGGCTTGCGGATCGAATAAGTCACCAGGGTCACCACATTTTGGCCATCCAAGCCAGCCCTCCTGATTTTGGGGAAGACGCCAATCTCTGCCCAGAAGAGAAGCCTACCAGAAGGTAACAGTGGTTAGGAACCATGGGTGGATGTACAAGAACAAGAACACAGAAGGTTAACAGGAAACATTGACCGCAAAGGTTCATCACTGCGATAGATAGACGCAAGGACATTGCATCCATCTATAGCAGTTAGATCCGACCACGCAATTTGATTGGTCAAGAGGCTAAGTAGCTGTTCCAATATCCACAATATACAACACAAGGGCATTTTACCAATGAAAGTATGGTTTTCATGAAACTTGCACATAGTTTTTTTCAATCACCCGAGAACCATTAAAACGTGCACATGCTGTGCGCAGATATGCAGTCTACTTCCCTGTTTTGGAACAAAACAAGGAACAAAACAGGTGAACTATACCCAAGTACACATGAACCACACTCATGTGCACCTTTCCAAGGTGCACAGTTCGCTGATCTGTGCCCGAGTACGGTACAGACACCAATTCACACTCACAAACTGGTCTTTGTAGTCAAGTGTACTCGAATCAGGGCGCCTAATGTGATATCGGCCTTATATGATCTATTACTAGTCTACGATCTCAAGCTTCTTTCTTTTCGTGACATCAAAGTGCCTTTCCGGGGCCTAGTCGGCGTGGCGACAAGGGGTCACCGACAGCAAGGTGTGTGTGTGTGTGTGTGTGTGTGTGTGTGTGTGTGTGTGTGTGTGTGTGAGAATGTGTGGAGCTCTGCCTGTCAGACAGAGAAGGCTTCATCTGAAAGAGGGTCAATAGGCTCTTATAGTGTACCGCTAGGGTGTGTGGCGCATTTCATGAACAATATCGGTCAAGTGCTACATGTCATTGTGCCTTCGTTTATTTATGTCAGATAATTGACCTCAATTGTATTTAAAGTACAGTTTGTTTATTTCATATTTGAGGGATTTCACTATTCAATGAGTTCACTCTTTGTGCACAGTGAATCTTTTCTTGGTTTGTTTCCCTTTGGTTCCTTATCACTGGCATCACAAGCATTGCACAGCTTTTACTAGAACATAGGACAATTTTTTTTAGAAGCTGTTTTGTTCTAGTTGGATTATCCATTTACCATGGCATGGTCTTTTTTCCCCTCACTTCACTGAGTGTACCACAATGCTTTCATTGATTTGAACTCACTCAGTTAGACGCCAACTTGTTGGACTTGAATGCTAGACTGAGAAAATAATGGTGCGCTGCTTCTCGTTGGACTATAGGTAGGTGGAAAATAAGCAAAAGTCAAGGGTACTCCAAGTATCCAGGAAGCCTACCCCAGGAAGGGCTCCACTGCGATGGCGGTGGGCTCCTCCAGACCCCCGATGAGCAGTTGTGGCTCGGAGCCATCCAGACGGCCCGTGTTCACTGAGCCCTTTTGCTGGTCACTCCAGTAGAGCCGCCGGTGGGTCCAATCGACAGCCAGGCCCGACACCGACCCCTGACCTTTCAGGATGAGGATGGGGTCCGCTGGGGACGCATCCATGGAGACCCTGAAAAAGCAAACACCGTTTTTTGTATATATACATATTGCCATACGTGTTTGCACACTAATGCTAATAATGAAAGTTATGCCACTTTAAAAGTGTCACGATCGCGGTCGTGTCTCCGGGCTCCCGGGCGCCAGTGCCGCCCCTGGAGGATTAGCGGCACCTGCGCTACTTTCGCGGCTGCCCGCAATTAACAATTATGCACGGCATAAAAGCCCCAGTTTTCCACCCACGTGTGTCGGACCATTGCTAATGTCATTGTTGTTTCGTGTTACACATTACTTGTTGAAATCGTTTGACTAACCGTATGGATTACTACCTGCCTGTCTACCTACCTACCTACCTACCTACCTGCCTGCCTGCCTGTCTGTCTGTCTGTCCCTCACCTGTCTGTCCGCCTGTGTCACGGTAAATAAATAACATTCTGTTCTGCATAACCCGAGTCCTGAGTCTTGCGTTTGGGTCCTCCTGCCCCACTCGTGACAAAAAGAGCACAAGAAGAAAAAACACTTGGTAGAAGATTTGAAATGCACTGTCCAATGTGGTGCTTTTCTTTAATCGTTTTTCAGACAATCACCGACATGCATTCACTGGCTTCCTTTTGTTTTGTTTCTCTGTGGGCTTTCACACTTCACATGGTAAACAAGTATGGGCTGGTCGAACTCTCCAAGGAGGTCAGGTTTACACGTAGACCTCCCACTACCCACCACTTCTCAAACCAAGAACATTTACGCCAGCCATTGTTAGCCTATACATATACATATAATTAACGAACAAAAGATACAAATCTACACCAGAAGTTTTGCTTTAGCTTTACAGCATTATAGCATTCTGTGTCATTTATGCCCAATTAATATCTCGAGTGAAAAAAATAAAGAAGTTTTACCAGTCCTTCTGAAGCAGTTAAATACACATTCAGTGGGTGTCATTCATTCAATTCAATCATATTTCTGTAGCCCTTAATCACAATACAGTCTCAAAGGGCTTCACAGGCCAGAAGTGATTTATGACATTCATCCTTTCACTGGGAGGCTAGATGTGCTTGTACAGGTGTCATATACCTGACCATTGCCCAAACAAACTTCAAGTGGTGCTCTGTACGGGCTGGACAGAAATGTGGTGTTGGGTGTGAAAAACGTCACAGGTGACAAAGGCCAGGCAAGGTGTGGTGCCATTGGGTCAACAAAACATATCCATGTGTCAAGTGGACATTATAAAGATCATTTTTTGTTTCGCCCTAACAGCTTGGTAGCGCTCAGCTAATGTTATTCTTAGGCGTTATAATTATTTATTTCTTTGGCACCCATCTCCTCCCGCAATTTGCTCCCATAGACACACCATTCAACTTGTGAATGGAAAATGTTAATCTTGGCTCACACGGCCATTTAAAAAAATATATATATTATAGATATGCTTTTTTTTAATATTAGACTTTTAAACATGACATTTTATAATGGAAGCCAATGGTCAACATGTTGTTAAGCATGTTGCCGCTGTGAAGTGTTGACGTTTTAAGGCTCCACAGAGAAACACACTAAAGCAGTTATGGCTCTTGTTGCACTGGCATTACAATAATTTTGTGATTGGAATTATACTTGTTGAGTATCAGGCATTTATGTGTGATGAGTCAACAACCATGTATTTACTATGGGCCCCAAATGAGGCTCTCACCCAGTCTCATCTTTTACACCATTTAAAAAATTTTAACTCGCAAATAAACTCACATATTTGAAGGGACAGACACATTTGAACATCCATGTTAGTCTACTTCCGATTTATGGTCGTTAGATTCACATATTGAGAAGGAGACTGGTTTGAGGCTAGGTTCTAAATACAAGGCATTGCTGTTTGTTTTCGTCTCCACACATGTTGAGGTCGGCTATGTTTCTAAAAGTGATCTTTTTCATATCTATACAAACGATATGGAATATGAAAGCTAAGAATCCACAGATTCCAACAGTGGTTGGGTTCAGCAATTGAATAGTTCAATCTTTAATCTAATCTTGAACTATAACTTCATATTTGAAGCTCATTCTACACTGCAGCCCTCACATTTTCTGCAGGAAATGCATTTTGTAATTTTATTTTCAAGTCTTAATCTGTTTTTTGTAATATTATTCACATAATTACATTAGCTGAGTGTTTTCTTGCATGTTTCAATTTGGTATTATTTTGTAATGATTTTGACACACCTGCATTTTGCGTGTTGATTGCGGTGACACTATACAAGATGCCTGCCACACAGAGCAGTTGGTGGCGAGCTGCTCCAGGACTGACTTGTTAACCCTCCCTCCTCCCCCATGTGCTTCGAACTGAACCGTAAACATATTTTTTACTGTTTGTGCTGCCTTGACCTGCTCTTAACCTGTAGTCTGCAGCTATCAAATTGTTTTGATCAGCCTTTATCCTCATCTATGAAAGCTCCATAACTGGTTTGGTGTGGGACATATTTTATGTTTTAACCGTGCGAGCTGTAAGGCCTGACTCACAGGCCTGGTTCACACGCAAGCCCATATCATTAACAGGTATCAGGCAGACAGAAGTTTCGCACGACACATTTCTGGCACCATTGTCTGCTTTGTTTTTAGCTACAAGTCAAGTCAAGTCAAGTATTTTTATTGTAACTTCACAGTTTACACGTTAGTATAAGCAATGAGTTAAAAACTTTATGTGCAAAACGCCCGACAGCCGACAGTAATTATAAGAATAGTAATTATAAGAAATTACAAAATGACATGTCCGCCCATTTCTTACGTACAGTATATAATACATGCCCTTGGCACACAACTGGCATCCCTCTTCCGTGTTCCTTCCCAAGGTTTCTTCCCTCTGGGTTTCGATAGTTCTTCCTTAGCTTTTATAAGGCCCAGGATTAGCGGTGCTGTTGTATAATGCGGGCCTGTGAAGCCCTTTTATAGGCCTATACAAATAGTCCTTCAGCAATTTTGAGTCAACTGACCGGCAAATGGATGCAATGAATGATAGTACATTCACTAATGAAAACACATTTTCATTAATGCTGTCAAAGCATCCAAGCATGTGCAAGAAGTGTCCAAAAGGAAATGTATTTAATACCTCAATATTTATTTTATTCAGCTAAAGAAATGGTGGTGTTGCTCACCGGTATATGGATCCTTGGGCACGCGGGGCCCAGTAGAGTGTGTGTGTGGCCACACAGGCTGCCATGGCGCTGGGACCGGCTGTACGTATGGTCAGGTGGCTGTTAATGGAAAGCCAACAAGGCCATAATTCAACTCACCTTACGGACAGCATTGGACTAAATGTAAGAATCAAGTGCATTCTGAGCTCTGTGGGTTGCGACAATAACAATCAGAAACTAATGTTAGTTTTAGTCATAATTAAACCTTGTACACATTTTAAAAAGCTATGATATATATATATATTTTAATTATCCATGCTTACATGTCACTTCGTTCATTTTTTCCGCAAAATCCAACACAACTTAAATATAAAAGAAATCAGCCCAAAAGCTGTTCTACGCAACAGAGAGAGTTGGGGAAGCTCTTAATGTTTTAACCTGCTCATAAACAAAGCAATTTGTGCATGTAAAATCCTCCATGTAGTCCCTGAATGGATTGATTATTCTTACATACAGGACCTTTAAATGCCATTCTGAACCAGGAATTGTTTTTGCATGCAATTTGTATTTAAAAAACCATGGTGCATTTAATTGATGAACATAACGCACCTCAGTAAGTGAGTTGCTTTATCTACAGATTATAAACAAATATTTTAATTTGAGATTAATTAATTGCCAGCAACAACTGGCCCACATTCAAATATTTACAGTGGGCAGGTACAAATATCAGTCTGTATGCTGGAGGCAAAAGGATGTCGATGCATCTTTTTGACTCAACGCTGCCTAGCATGAGAGACGCCGTTCTAGGTGTCCTGCGTGAGAGTGAAAGTGAAAGTGAAGTGCAGCTCTGTCGGCTTTCTGATACCCGTTTTCCTCGCCGTTAACGCTGACCGATCGGATGTCCTGGGAGGTGCTGAAAACGAGCTGGGCCGTGGCACCTTGGAAGAGAAGACAGCAGAACGTAACGTTAGCAGTCAGGTCTCATGCTGTATTCAGTTACATTACACATGCACACACCCACCCACACACGTCATCAAGAAAAGTGATTGCGATCAACAGGGCAACGATCTCCATCTGCCCCATTCCGTATTTTAACAGGAAGGATTTACCGAATAGGTCTTGTAAGTTGGCCAAAAAGAATGACTCTCATACAGAGATGCTGAGATTTTTTTGTCTTTGTTTTTTTGGATGCTGAGATCTTATTACATCTTTGGCTGACATGCATGTTTGTCCAGTAAGTCATGAGATTGGTGTCGCAAGATAAGAAAGAGAAAAAAAAACAAAAAACAAGAGATTCAAGAATGTCATGCATGATGGACATGCTTACCTGCCATAGATAAGCATGGTAGTGCACAAAATGGTGAACACAAGAAAACATTGTTGTTGTTGTAAAATGCAGAATGCTGAACAACAGGCAGAATGGCTTGAGAGTAATAGGCAACTATCATCTCTACCCCACAATCAGTGTCAGGCTTCATATATTTAACTTTTACGTTCCACTTCCGCTCTCATCTGACCCTTTGTGGAATTTCTTTCATCTCACCCTTCGTCTCACCGCTTTTCAAGATACTCAAAGATGCTTCACGATAAACAAATAACATAACAAACGTACACAGATACAGAAACAAACAAATATAGAGGTTGCAGAGTGAAAGAGAATGGTGGAGGTGGAGGTCAGATATTGTCGGCTTTCTTGAAAAGGTGGGTTTTGAGTTGGTTTTTAAAAAGAAGTGAGTGTGTCAGTTTCGGATGTTAGGAGGCAGCGAATTCCAGAGGGTTGGGGCAGCGACGGCAAAGGCTCTGTCCCCCAAGGTGCGGTTACTTGGTCTTGGTGATGGGGGTGAGAAGGTTGGCATCGGCAGAACGGAGGTGGCGAGTGGGGGAGTGGTGATGGAGATCTGTCAGGTATGAGGGGCGAGATTTTTGAGAGCTTTGTAAGTGATGAGGAGGATCTTTGAAATGGATTCGGTGCTGTATTGTGTCATGGCAATTATCCGATAATAATTGCGTCTATGGTGAAAGTCTAAAACAGACAAAGTACTTGTAACAAATTAAGAGTTTTAATGGATGCATCCATCAGACTCCTCTCTATCAGAGAGAGTCCAGATCAACCTTGACATTACATTTTTAAGCACAATTTTCACCGCATGAGGTTCCTGGCCTGACAAAGGATAAACAATTGGCCCCTTTTCAGGTTGTCTTCCAGACACATTGATTGTATTAGTCTCCTGAATAACATACATAATCAAGGTTGTCTTCCAGACGCATTGATTGTATTAGTCTCCTGAATAACATACATATTCAAGGTTTCATTACAATGACAAGACAATCCAATAGTCTGAGGCCATGGTTCTCTGCCGGAAAACGGTGGAGTGTTCCCTCCGGTTGGGAGTGAGTTGCTGCCCCAAGCGAAGGAGTTCAAGTATCTCGGGGTCTTGTTCACGAGTGAGGGCAAAATGGAGCGGGAGATGGACAGACGGATCGGTGCAGCGTCTGCAGAGATGCGGGCCGCTGTACCGGTCCGTTGTGGTGAAGAGGGAGCTGAGCCGGAAGGCGAAGCTTTCGATTTACTGGTCCATCTACGTTCCAACCCTCACCTATGGTCACGAGCTTTGGGTAGTGACCGAAAGAATGAGAATCGCGGATACAAGCGGCCGAAATGAGTTTCCTCCGCAGGGTGGCTGGGCTCAGCCTTAGAGATAGGGTGAGGAGCTCAGACATCCGGAGGGAGCTCGGAGTAGAGCCGCTGCTCCTCCGCATTCGAAAGGAGTCAGCTGAGGTGGTTCGGGCATCTGATTAGGGATGCCCCCCGGGCGCCTCCCTTTGGAGGTTTTCCAGGCACGTCCAACTGGGAGGAGACCCCGGGGCAGACCCAGAACCCGCTGGAGAGATTATATATCTCGTCTGGCCTGGGAACGCCTCGGGATCCCCCAGGAGGACTAGAGAGTGTGGCTGGGGAGAAGGAAGCCTGGGGGCCCTGCTTTAGCCAGCTGCCCACCGCGACCCGACCCCGGATAAGCGGACGAAAATGGATGGCTGGATTGGAATGGGTGTGATAGCAGCAAGCTTGAAAGGAGAGGGAACAATGCCAGAAGTGAGGGAGGAGTTGATGTCTATATCTCCCAAGGGCTGAGTATCACCTAGCCTGTGAACAGATCAGAACCTCGACATATTCAACGTTCGTCCTCGCCTGCTTTTCTGTTCCAAGCTGGGGCCACCCCACACGATCTGTCAAAATCACAAACGATTACCAAAATGATTGAGCAATGCACACTGCCAATGACATGTGCTGTTTTTTCCAGTCTCTTCGGTGCGCACACAAAGCAGTCTTTTGGGAACGCAACTCTAAAAAGATTGAGAACAGACTGTCATTTTGTTTATTCTCCCACAATATTTTACCATGTTTTTTCTCCGGCTCCCCATGGACGGAAAATACGGTGACCAATCACGTTCTCTCCTCACCGATTGGTTTCGGGGAATCCATTCTCGTCCGTCGTTTTTCACATACATGCACACATTGTTCATTTTAGCTCACAGCCACAGGTGTGTGAATGCGGCACGACTTAATGGGCACCAGAGAAAGGATGGGGGGGGCGGGGGGAGTAGATGGGGAGGGAGAGCTTCTTTGGGTTGTTCATTTTCAAACTAAAGTCAAGATAAGACTTACTCTCAGTTAATTTAGCGTGGCAACTCATGCCGTGAGCCAAAGCTGGAGAACAGCAGTTTAGCACCGAGGTAACACCACCCACGCCTGCAGGGGCAACTTCTTCCAACAACGAACGATAATGCCAACGAACGACTTCGTATAAGATTAGATGCAACTGTATTGTCACTGGTACAAAGCAGATGAAATGCAGTTTGCATCCAACCACAAGTGCAGATATGGTATATTATTTACAGAGGTGCAGTGTTTCAGCTTAAGTGATGCTATACAGATGTTATATGTGAATATTTAAAATATGTACTTGTGGGAGTGTGTATGTTTGGTGGTTGGCTGGCTTAACTCACCTGGCCCAGTTAGAGTCTGAGGGGGTGGGGCTGCACACCTGCAGTGCATTGGCTAATCTGTGCACCACTGGTTAAGTCAGCCACCAGCACACACATTCAGGGGATTGCTAGCTAGCATGCTAGGAGGGTACTATCTGACAGGTAGGACAGCAGCCGAAGGCCCACACTCCGGGAGAGAGATGGGGGATCGAGTCACTTCACCTGCTGGAGGGTGGCCCTACCGGGAACTGTTCCAGGCCCTCTCTAGGACGGAAGGGTAGGGGGGTTGGCTGACCACGTTGGGTGTTGACGTGTATGGACAGGTCCATGGACACCTCCGCAAACCAAGGCAGCAGCCCAGGCCTCCGGTCTCAAGGGTAGACGGGAGGGGGGTTGGCTGACCACACTGGGGTGGTGTGGGGACAGTGGGATTGTGGTTTTTTGGGGGGGATTGGGGGGGGGGGGGGGTGGGGACAAGTAGGTATGTTTTGAGGCTGAGGATTTCCCAAGCCTCAATTCAGTGTTTGGGGTATGTGGGTGTGTGTGTGTTTGGTGGCTGGCTCAATGGACCTTTCCTATTCAAACGGCAAGTCCCGCCCCCCCTAGTTACTGTAATATAAATATCAGAATGGCACTCTGTTCTCGAACTCTTCTCTGTCGAGACAGTACTGTAGCATAGTCAATACTACAATGGCACATAAAGTGGCTTAGTTCGGGGCTCCTCCAAGGACACAGGCAGGGTGGTGTTGAAAAGTCTGGTTTATTGCAATGATTTGATGAAATGGCCGACAGAGCAGATGGTACCCTCCTAGAATGCTAGCTCTCTAATTGAGTGTGCTGGTGGCTGACTTAACCTGTGGTGCACTGATTAGCCAATGTACCACAGGCATGCAGCCCTACCCCCCAGACTCTAATTGGGCCAGGTGAGGCCAATGGACCTTTCCATTGTCAGTCACGCAGAGAATAATAACCAATAAGATTGCCTGATTTCTTAAGACCACGCCCCTTGCAATAGAGCCGCCATGATGTCCCACAAACAAAGCTTGTCCCGCGTTGTTGTGTTCATAGATTAGACTACAGATACATTTAGTTAGAACAACATGGTTCTTAGATGCGCTTGGGGAACGTGCAATAATGACCACAGATATCCAGAGAGATTACAGGGAGCGCGTTTCATCCAGATTTGGAGTATCCATGCAGTCTGCAGGACTTGTTTTTAATACATGGATAGAGCTTATGTATTTTAAATTTGGTGGCCTCTATGAGGCCAACTACATATGGCCTCATAGAGACATTATTATTAAAAACATGCCTGAAAACTTTAGAAAATAATTTCCTTCTACTTTAGTCATTATTGATGGTACTGAATGTAAGTTGACTAAGTCAAGCACAACCCTCAAAGCATTGATTGGATGTGATCCAAGTGGTTCTGTCATTTTTGTGTCCGAGTTATTTACAGGTGCTGTATCTGATAAGGCAATTACTGAACGCAGTGGTTTTTATGATTTACTTAAAACACTGAAAGTTCACAAGTGCAACAATCAAATGGTTGATAGCGACTCCACACATCAATTTACAGCAGCGCCGACACAAAAAGCTACAAAGCTCGCTAATTAGTTAAAATTCAAAGGTTTATTTGTCACCTATTTCAGTGTACAGGTACATTGAGCAGTGAAATGTTTTTTTCGCTAGGACCAGATTGTTACCGCGCCATCGTGTGATTAGCATAGCTAGGTGATTAGCCCATTGTAGCTAGTAGTTAGCAGATCTTAGGCTTATTTTCATTGTAAACATCACTAACGTACTCACCCTGCTTTACATGTGCAGTAGGACTCCACGATTTTGTCCTGACGAATTTCAATGTGGAGTTTGTGAGGCGTTTGTGTCTTCCAGCATAGATCGCCAACACTTAGCATCAAGTTTTATGTTGTCGTCTGCTCCGTCCGAAATCCGAATGTCATGGATATATCCTTGTGTCAAATAGTTCAGGCCTTTCTGTAGAACTAACATACAGCGATATTGTCAGGAATCCTTGAGAGAGAATCATCAGCAGGGGGGCGTTGTTCAGTGGACATTTCGGTAACATGCTGCAGAGTGTGTGGGAAAGCTTGGGGGACATAGCAACAGTAACTAGGGGGGGCGGGACTTGCCGCTTGAATAGGGAAAGGTCCATTACACCAGGAACTCAACTACAGAGCATGCAGGCTCTCTCACTGTACTGCACTTCACTGGTCACTTACATTTATCGATGCGAGTCCCCCCCTTGGGGGGGGAAGGCGGCCCAAATATTTGGGGAAAAAACAGCGAAAGTGAACGCGGAAGACGCCCACCAACACTTGGGGGGTTTTGAGGGCGGATCGAGACAGGGAAAAGAGAAAGAAGGTAGTTGGAAAAAAAAGAAAGGTGGTGGTCCCATTCAACCGGACCGTGGTTTCCCTCAAAGGATTGCCGGCTACGCTAGGGTTACGGAACTGGCGCTAAGGATTTATAAGGGGGGGTTTAACTGGAAATAGGGTTATTGACAAAAACAACGTTGTCCAATTTTTAAAGGTATGGTGGTTAGGGTAGAACCATTTGCTAAATCAAACGATTCCACCCTGACGAAAGGGCGCTTGGCTAACGCTCTTTCACCCCTCTGCTGTTTTAGCCACCCAATCACACACTTAGCTGGGTTTGCCCGGGGTTTGCATCGCTTGGAGCTCTTGGAGTTAGTCCTACTCCACCCCTCACACTTGCTGGTTTCCGGTGCAGGCTCTGTAGTCTCCCACCAGAAGCTCAGCTGCAGCATTGTCCAACTTCTGGATCAGCAATACTGTATCATCCCTGAAATAAGGTTACTGGATTAAAATACGATCAGTTGAAGTTCGACTGTATTGATTCCTAAAATAGCAAATTAGTTTAATGTATTAATTCCTAAAATAACACATTTGTTAAAGTCTGACTCTTACAATAACAGATTGGTCTGTCTTGATTCTTACAATAACTGATTCGTTAGTCTACTGTATTGATTCCTAAAAATCTTAAGAATCAACACAGTAGATTGAAACTAATCTAAGCTACAGTCTACTGTATTGTTAAAATGACACATTAGTTGCAGTCTGCTGTATTGAGCCCTTAGACACACCTGGTGGTACGTTCTGTTGACGGCTTTGTGTGTGCTGATGTTTCTCCAGGTTCCTCTACTGGTCTGACTGGGGGGAACCCGCCAAGATAGAGAAGTCTGGGATGAATGGAGCGAACAGGCAGATCCTGGTGGAGACCGACATCCAGTGGCCCAATGGGATCACACTAGGTAGGCACATGTGCACCATAGATGTATAAAAGAAGTGGACGTTGTCATCGTGAAGTCACCCATTGGTTTGTGGATCGATTGGCAGCCTCGAGTTCAGGATAACCCAGGGGTGGGCAATTATTTTGGCTCAAGGGCCACATTTGGTTTTTAAAGCTGACAGACGGGCCGGGCCATTAGTAGATGAGGATCACAGCGTCTAGCACCCCCCCGGGAGACACTGACTCGGTGCCCGTCGCGCGTCTCACGGTAGCGGTATTGCTCCGAATTAACGGTCTGCATATTAGTGTCCTCTGATCTAGTGGAACCAATCAAGAAATCAATTGCAGGATGAAAAAAAACAGCGAAATGAATACTACAAATGTAAATGTATTATAGGACTGTTGTTAATGTAAATGCCCGACGGGCCGGATTAAACAACGCAACGGGCCGTAGTTTGCCCAGGTCTGGGATAACCAGTGGTATCGCCCCCTGCTGGCCATCAGAAAGAATGCAGAAGTGCAGGTTTAAGGCACGCATGCACAAACACGCACAGATAGTGTGTAAATATTAGGCGTGTAACAAATAACCGATTTGAATCGGAAAATCGGTTTTGATTTAAAAGATGACCCCTGGATCGGTCTAAACGTAGCATGAACCGGCCGATGGCCCGATCACAAAGTTATGAATCGGTTTTATGTTGTTGCTGTGCTGCTGAATCCTCCGTCTGCTCAGTGTCTGCAGCGCACACACACACACACATTAAACTCTCGCGAGACTTGTCATAGTAACGTTAGATAGCGCTCTGTTTGCGAGGGAAAGACAAAAAATGTCCGATACGATTCACAACGTGAACGCATGTTACATTGCAAAACAACACTTTAAAAGACTGATATTCTATAAGAGTGCTTACAGTTTGCCACTTTGTTGTGTTCTATTTGCAAAAAAAAATTGCACAAGGGATGTCTTAAAATTGTTATAATTTTCTACCTCAGTAGTTCATTGTTCCTGATCTGAGCCTACACAGACCTCTCCAGAACTTTGGCTCTAATTTGTGCCAACAGTGAAATTGAATAGTTTGTTTTATTGTCAGAGGGGCTTTGTAAAGTTCTTAAAATGCAATATGTTACACTAATAGACATGTTTCTGAATTCACATGTCAAAAGTGACAAAATACTTGTTCCCTGGTCTTTGATAAATCTATTTGAAGGTAAGCAATGCCACATTTATAGTATTGACTTATGTTAATTCATAATGTAAAATGATATTTAAACAAGGAAAAGGTCCCCGCCAAACCAACTGGGGAAATAAAGAAAAGAAAATAAGGGGGGCGCCTCCCTCTTAGAGGTTTTCCGGGCACGTCCAACTGGGAGGAGACCCCGGGGCAGACCCAGAACCCGCTGGAGGATTATATATCTCGTCTGGCCTGGGAACGCTTCGGGATCCCCCAGGAGGAACTAGAGAGTGTGGCTGGGGAGAAGGAAGCCTGGGGGGCCCTGCTTAGCCGGCTGCCACCGCGACCCGGCCCCGGTCCACCGCCCTGCCCGACTCCGTGCCCCCGCCACCCGGTTTACAGCCCCCCGGCACACCTTGCCCTCCCCCTACGCCGGATCTTTGGACTTGGGCGGCGCCACGTTCACCACCCCTTTGGGGCCCCGCTCCCGGCACTTGCCTATCACACGCTTGTTGTCGCCGCCCCTCGGGCCAGGCCGCTGTGGTTTTCTTGGTCCTCAGGGGGTTACACCTCTTCACCCCTCCTTTTGCCGGTTTTCTGTGGTGCATCTTTTTGTGGGTTCCCCGGTTTCAGGCCCCGTTCCGTTCCACGCCCGGCAACGCGGACCCCACCCCGGCGGGCCCGTCGCCCTTACGGGGGCCGGCACGGGCCAGCCCCCGCCGCTCCCCCTTCCGCCTTTTGGCACCGCCTCGGCCCCCCTCGGCCCACCACTAATACCGTTGCGCCCCTGGGAGCACCCCACTGACCTCAACTTCACCATCACGGGTTTTTTCCACACACACTTGTCCAAACCAATTTGAATATGGGCCCTGCTTAGCCAGCTGCCACCGCGACCCGACCCCGGATAAGCGGACGAAAATGGATGGCTGGATGGATGGGTGTGATAGCAGCAAGCTTGAAAGGAGAGGGAACAATGCCAGAAGTGAGGGAGGAGTTGATGTCTATATCTCCCAAGGGCTGAGTATCACCTAGCCTGTGAACAGATCAGAACCTCGACATATTCAACGTTCGTCCTCGCCTGCTTTTCTGTTCCAAGCTGGGGCCACCCCACACGATCTGTCAAAATCACAAACGATTACCAAATGATTGAGCAATGCACACTGCCAATGACATGTGCTGTTTTTTCCAGTCTCTTCGGTGCGCACACAAAGCAGTCTTTTGGGAACGCAACTCTAAAAAGATTGAGAACAGACTGTCATTTTGTTTATTCTCCCACAATATTTTACCATGTTTTTTCTCCGGCTCCCCATGGACGGAAAATACGGTGACCAATCACGTTCTCTCCTCACCGATTGGTTTCGGGGAATCCATCTCGTCCGTCGTTTTTCACATACATGCACACATTGTTCATTTTAGCTCACAGCCACAGGTGTGTGAATGCGGCACGACTTAATGGGCACCAGAGAAAGGATGGGGGGGGCGGGGGGAGTAGATGGGGAGGGAGAGCTTCTTTGGGTTGTTCATTTTCAAACTAAAGTCAAGATAAGACTTACTCTCAGTTAATTTAGCGTGGCAACTCATGCCGTGAGCCAAAGCTGGAGAACAGCAGTTTAGCACCGAGGTAACACCACCCACGCCTGCAGGGGCAACTTCTTCCAACAACGAACGATAATGCCAACGAACGACTTCGTATAAGATTAGATGCAACTGTATTGTCACTGGTACAAAGCAGATGAAATGCAGTTTGCATCCAACCACAAGTGCAGATATGGTATATTATTTACAGAGGTGCAGTGTTTCAGCTTAAGTGATGCTATACAGATGTTATATGTGAATATTTAAAATATGTACTTGTGGGAGTGTGTATGTTTGGTGGTTGGCTGGCTTAACTCACCTGGCCCAGTTAGAGTCTGAGGGGGTGGGGCTGCACACCTGCAGTGCATTGGCTAATCTGTGCACCACTGGTTAAGTCAGCCACCAGCACACACATTCAGGGGATTGCTAGCTAGCATGCTAGGAGGGTACTATCTGACAGGTAGGACAGCAGCCGAAGGCCCACACTCCGGGAGAGAGATGGGGGATCGAGTCACTTCACCTGCTGGAGGGTGGCCCTACCGGGAACTGTTCCAGGCCCTCTCTAGGACGGAAGGGTAGGGGGGTTGGCTGACCACGTTGGGTGTTGACGTGTATGGACAGGTCCATGGACACCTCCGCAAACCAAGGCAGCAGCCCAGGCCTCCGGTCTCAAGGGTAGACGGGAGGGGGGTTGGCTGACCACACTGGGGTGGTGTGGGGACAGTGGGATTGTGGGGATTTTTTTGGGGGGGGGGGGTGGGGGGGTGGGGACAAGTAGGTATGTTTTGAGGCTGAGGATTTCCCAAGCCTCAATTCAGTGTTTGGGGTATGTGGGTGTGTGTGTGTTTGGTGGCTGGCTCAATGGACCTTTCCATTGTCAGACGGCAAGTCCCGCCCCCCCTAGATTGCACTGATTTCTTTAAGACACGCCCCTTGCAATAGAGCCGCCATGATGTCCCACAAACAAAGCTTGTCCCGCGTTGTTGTGTTCATAGATTAGACTACAGATACATTTAGTTAGAACAACATGGTTCTTAGATGCGCTTGGGGAACGTGCAATAATGACCACAGATATCCAGAGATTACAGGGAGCGCGTTTCATCCAGATTTGGAGTATCCATGCAGTCTGCAGGACTTGTTTTTAATACATGGATAGAGCTTATGTATTTTAAATTTGGTGGCCTCTATGAGGCCAACTACATATGTCCTCATAGAAACATTATTATTAAAAACATGCCTGAAAACTTTAGAAACTAATTTCCTTCTACTTTAGTCATTATTGATGGTACTGAATGTAAGTTGACTAAGTCAAGCACAACCCTCAAAGCATTGATTGGATGTGATCCAAGTGGTTCTGTCATTTTTGTGTCCGACTTATTTACAGGTGCTGTATCTGATAAGGCAATTACTGAACGCAGTGGTCTTTATGATTTACTTAAAACACTGAAGTTCACAAGTGCAACAATCAAATGGTTGATAGCGACTCCACGCATCAATTTACAGCAGCGCCGACACAAAAAGCTACAAAGCTCGCTAATTAGTTAAAATTCAAAGGTTTATTTGTCACCTATTTCAGTGTACAGGTACATTGAGCAGTGAAATGTTTTTTTCGCTAGGACCAGATTGCGCTACAAGGTGCTACCACGCCATCGTGTGATTAGCATAGCTAGGTGATTAGCCCATTGTAGCTAGTAGTTAGCAGATCTTAGGCTTATTTTCATTGTAAACATCACTAACGTACTCACCCTGCTTTACATGTGCAGTAGGACTCCACGATTTTGTCCTGACGAATTTCAATGTGGAGTTTGTGAGGCGTTTGTGTCTTCCACATAGATCGCCAACACTTAGCATCAAGTTTTATGTTGTCGTCTGCTCCGTCCGAAATCCGAATGTCATGGATATATCCTTGTGTCAAATAGTTCAGGCCTTTCTGTAGAACTAACATACAGCGATATTGTCAGGAATCCTTGAGAGAGAATCATCAGCAGGGGGGCGTTGTTCAGTGGACATTTCGGTAACATGCTGCCGAGTGTGTGGGAAAGCTTGGGGGACATAGCAACAGTAACTAGGGGGGGCGGGACTTGCCGTTTGAATAGGAAAGGTCCATTGAGCCAGCCACCAAACACACACACACCCACATACCCCAAACACTGAATTGAGGCTTGGGAAATCCTCAGCCTCAAAACATACCTACTTGTCCCCACCCCCCCACCCCCCTTCCAATCCCCCCCAAAAAACCACAATCCCACTGTCCCCACACCACCCCAGTGTGGTCAGCCAACCCCCCTCCCGTCTACCCTTGAGACCGGAGGCCCTGGGCTGCTGCCTTGGTTTGCGGAGGTGTCCATGGACCTGTCCATACACGTCAACACCCAACGTGGTCAGCCAACCCCCCTACCCTTCCGTCCTAGAGAGGGCCTGGAACAGTTCCCGGTAGGGCCACCCTCCAGCAGGTGAAGTGACTCGATCCCCCATCTCTCTCCCGGAGTGTGGGCCTTCGGCTGCTTGTCCTACCTGTCAGATAGTACCCTCCTAGCATGCTAGCTAGCAATCCCCTGAATGTGTGTGCTGGTGGCTGACTTAACCAGTGGTGCACAGATTAGCCAATGCACTGCAGGTGTGCAGCCCCACCCCCTCAGACTCTAACTGGGCCAGGTGAGTTAAGCCAGCCAACCACCAAACATACACACTCCCACAAGTACATATTTTAAATATTCACATATAACATCTGTATAGCATCACTTAAGCTGAAACACTGCACCTCTGTAAATAATATACCATATCTGCACTTGTGGTTGGATGCAAACTGCATTTCATCTGCTTTGTACCAGTGACAATACAGTTGCATCTAATCTTATACGAAGTCGTTCGTTGGCATTATCGTTCGTTGTTGGAAGAAGTTGCCCCTGCAGGCGTGGGTGGTGTTACCTCGGTGCTAAACTGCTGTTCTCCCAGCTTTGGCTCACGGCATGAGTTGCCACGCTAAATTAACTGAGAGTAAGTTTTATCTTGACTTTAGTTTGAAAATGAACAACCCAAAGAAGCTCTCCCTCCCCATCTACTCCCCCGCCCCCCCATCCTTTCTCTGGTGCCCATTAAGTCGTGCCGCATTCACACACCTGTGGCTGTGAGCTAAAATGAACAATGTGTGCATGTATGTGAAAAACGACGGACGAGATGGATTCCCCGAAACCAATCGGTGAGGAGAGAACGTGATTGGTCACCGTATTTTCCGTCCATGGGGAGCCGGAGAAAAAACATGGTAAAATATTGTGGGAGAATAAACAAAATGACAGTCTGTTCTCAATCTTTTTAGAGTTGCGTTCCCAAAAGACTGCTTTGTGTGCGCACCGAAGAGACTGGAAAAAACAGCACATGTCATTGGCAGTGTGCATTGCTCAATCATTTGGTAATCGTTTGTGATTTTGACAGATCGTGTGGGGTGGCCCCAGCTTGGAACAGAAAAGCAGGCGAGGACGAACGTTGAATATGTCGAGGTTCTGATCTGTTCACAGGCTAGGTGATACTCAGCCCTTGGGAGATATAGACATCAACTCCTCCCTCACTTCTGGCATTGTTCCCTCTCCTTTCAAGCTTGCTGCTATCACACCCATCCATCCAGCCATCCATTTTCGTCCGCTTATCCGGGGTCGGGTCGCGGTGGCAGCTGGCTAAGCAGGGCCCCCCAGGCTTCCTTCTCCCCAGCCACACTCTCTAGTTCCTCCTGGGGGATCCCGAGGCGTTCCCAGGCCAGACGAGATATATAATCTCTCCAGCGGGTTCTGGGTCTGCCCCGGGGTCTCCTCCCAGTTGGACGTGCCTGGAAAACCTCCAAAGGGAGGCGCCCGGGGGGCAATCCTAATCAGATGCCCGAACCACCTCAGCTGACTCCTTTCGATGCGGAGGAGCAGCGGCTCTACTCCGAGCTCCCTCCGGATGTCTGAGCTCCTCACCCTATCTCTAAGGCTGAGCCCAGCCACCCTGCGGAGGAAACTCATTTCGGCCGCTTGTATCCGCGATCTCATTCTTTCGGTCACTACCCAAAGCTCGTGACCATAGGTGAGGGTTGGAACGTAGATGGACCAGTAAATCGAAAGCTTCGCCTTCCGGCTCAGCTCCCTCTTCACCACAACGGACCGGTACAGCGCCCGCATCTCTGCAGACGCTGCACCGATCCGTCTGTCCATCTCCCGCTCCATTTTGCCCTCACTCGTGAACAAGACCCCGAGATACTTGAACTCCTTCGCTTGGGGCAGCAACTCACTCCCAACCCGGAGGGAACACTCCACCGTTTTCCGGCAGAGAACCATGGCCTCAGACTATTGGGATTGTCTTGTCATTGTAATGAAACCTTGAATATGTATGTTATTCAGGAGACTAATACAATCAATGCGTCTGGAAGACAACCTTGATTATGTATGTTATTCAGGAGACTAATACAATCAATGTGTCTGGAAGACAACCTGAAAAGGGGCCAATTGTTTATCCTTTGTCAGGCCAGGAACCTCATGCGGTGAAAATTGTGCTTAAAAATGTAATGTCAAGGTTGATCTGGACTCTCTCTGATAGAGAGGAGTCTGATGGATGCATCCATTAAAACTCTTAATTTGTTACAAGTACTTTGTCTGTTTTAGACTTTCACCATAGACGCAATTATTATCGGATAATTGCCATGACACAATACAGCACCGAATCCATTTCAAGATCCTCCTCATCACTTACAAAGCTCTCAAAAATCTCGCCCCCTCATACCTGACAGATCTCCATCACCACTCCCCCACTCGCCACCTCCGTTCTGCCGATGCCAACCTTCTCACCCCCATCACCAAGACCAAGTACCGCACCTTGGGGGACAGAGCCTTTGCCGTCGCTGCCCCAACCCTCTGGAATTCGCTGCCTCCTAACATCCGAAACTGACACACTCACTTCTTTTAAAAACCAACTCAAAACCCACCTTTTCAAGAAAGCCGACAATATCTGACCTCCACCTCCACCATTCTCTTTCACTCTGCAACCTCTATATTTGTTTGTTTCTGTATCTGTGTACGTTTGTTATGTTTATTTGTTTATCGTGAAGCATCTTTGAGTATCTTGAAAAGCGGTGAGACGAAGGGTGAGATGAAAGAAATTCCACAAAGGGTCAGATGAGAGCGGAAGTGGAACGTAAAAGTTAAATATATGAAGCCTGACACTGATTGTGGGGTAGAGATGATAGTTGCCTATTACTCTCAAGCCATTCTGCCTGTTGTTCAGCATTCTGCATTTTACAACAACAACAATGTTTTCTTGTGTTCACCATTTTGTGCACTACCATGCTTATCTATGGCAGGTAAGCATGTCCATCATGCATGACATTCTTGAATCTCTTGTTTTTTGTTTTTTTCTCTTTCTTATCTTGCGACACCAATCTCATGACTTACTGGACAAACATGCATGTCAGCCAAAGATGTAATAAGATCTCAGCATCCAAAAAACAAAGACAAAAAAATCTCAGCATCTCTGTATGAGAGTCATTCTTTTTGGCCAACTTACAAGACCTATTCGGTAAATCCTTCCTGTTAAAATACGGAATGGGGGCAGATGGAGATCGTTGCCCTGTTGATCGCAATCACTTTTCTTGATGACGTGTGTGGGTGGGTGTGTGCATGTGTAATGTAACTGAATACAGCATGAGACCTGACTGCTAACGTTACGTTCTGCTGTCTTCTCTTCCAAGGTGCCACGGCCCAGCTCGTTTTCAGCACCTCCCAGGACATCCGATCGGTCAGCGTTAACGGCGAGGAAAACGGGTATCAGAAAGCCGACAGAGCTGCACTTCACTTTCACTTTCACTCTCACGCAGGACACCTAGAACGGCGTCTCTCATGCTAGGCAGCGTTGAGTCAAAAAGATGCATCGACATCCTTTTGCCTCCAGCATACAGACTGATATTTGTACCTGCCCACTGTAAATATTTGAATGTGGGCCAGTTGTTGCTGGCAATTAATTAATCTCAAATTAAAATATTTGTTTAATAATCTGTAGATAAAGCAACTTCACTTACTGAGGTGGCGTTATGTTCATCAATTAAATGCACCATGGTTTTTTAAATACAAATTGCATGCAAAAACAATTCCTGGTTCAGAATGGCATTTAAAGGTCCTGTATGTAAGAATAATCAATCCATTCAGGACTACATGGAGGATTTTACATGCACAAATTGCTTTGTTTATGAGCAGGTTAAAAATTAGAGCTTCCCCAACTCTCTCTGTTGCGTAGAACAGCTTTTGGGCTGATTTCTTTTATATTTAAGTTGTGTTGGATTTGCGGAAAAAATGAACGAAGTGACATGTAAGCATGGATAATTAAAATATATATATATATCATAGCTTTTAAAATGTGTACAAGGTTTAATTATGACTAAAACTAACATTAGTTTCTGATTGTTATTGGTCGCAACCCACAGAGCTCAGATGCACTTGATTCTTACATTTAGTCCAATGCTGTCCGTAAGGTGAGTTGAATTATGGCCTTGTTGGCTTTCCATTAACAGCCACCTGACCATACGTACAGCCGGTCCCAGCGCCATGGCAGCCTGTGTGGCCACACACACACTCTACTGGGCCCCGCGTGCCCCAAGGATCCATATACCGGTGAGCAACACCACCATTTCTTTAGCTGAATAAAATAAATATTGAGGTATTAAATACATTTCTTTTGGACACTTCTTTGCACATGCTTGGATGCTTTGACAGCATTAATGAAAATGTGTTTTCATTAGTGAATGTACTATCATTCATTGCATCCATTTGCCGGTCAGTTGACTCAAAATTGCTGAAGGACTATTTGTATATGGCCTATAAAAGGGCTTCACAGGCCCCGCATTATACAACAGCACCGCTAATCCTGGGCCTTATAAAAGCTAAGGAAGAACTATCGAAACCCAGAGGGAAGAAACCTTGGGAAGGAACACGGAAGAGGGATGCCAGTTGTGTGCCAAGGGCATGTATTATATACTGTACGTAAGAAATGGGCGGACATGTCATTTTGTAATTTCTTATAATTACTATTCTTATAATTACTGTCGGCTGTCGGGCGTTTTGCACATAAAGTTTTTAACTCATTGCTTATACTAACGTGTAAACTGTGAAGTTACAATAAAAATACTTGACTTGACTTGACTTGTAGCTAAAAACAAAGCAGACAATGGTGCCAGAAATGTGTCGTGCGAAACTTCTGTCTGCCTGATACCTGTTAATGATATGGGCTTGCGTGTGAACCAGGCCTGTGAGTCAGGCCTTACAGCTCGCACGGTTAAAACATAAAATATGTCCCACACCAAACCAGTTATGGAGCTTTCATAGATGAGGATAAAGGCTGATCAAAACAATTTGATAGCTGCAGACTACAGGTTAAGAGCAGGTCAAGGCAGCACAAACAGTAAAAAATATGTTTACGGTTCAGTTCGAAGCACATGGGGGAGGAGGGAGGTTAACAAGTCAGTCCTGGAGCAGCTCGCCACCAACTGCTCTGTGTGGCAGGCATCTTGTATAGTGTCACCTGCAATCAACACGCAAAATGCAGGTGTGTCAAAATCATTACAAAATAATACCAAATTGAAACATGCAAGAAACACTCAGCTAATGTAATTATGTGAATAATATTACAAAAAAACAGATTAAGACTTGAAAATAAAATTACAAAATGCATTTCCTGCAGAAAATGTGAGGGCTGCAGTGTAGAATGAGCTTCAAATATGAAGTTATAGTTCAAGATTAGATTAAAGATTGAACTATTCAATTGCTGAACCCAACCACTGTTGGAATCTGTGGATTCTTAGCTTTCATATTCCATATCGTTTGTATAGATATGAAAAAGATCACTTTTAGAAACATAGCCGACCTCAACATGTGTGGAGACGAAAACAAACAGCAATGCCTTGTATTTAGAACCTAGCCTCAAACCAGTCTCCTTCTCAATATGTGAATCTAACGACCATAAATCGGAAGTAGACTAACATGGATGTTCAAATGTGTCTGTCCCTTCAAATATGTGAGTTTATTTGCGAGTTAAAATTTTTTAAATGGTGTAAAAGATGAGACTGGGTGAGAGCCTCATTTGGGGCCCATAGTAAATACATGGTTGTTGACTCATCACACATAAATGCCTGATACTCAACAAGTATAATTCCAATCACAAAATTATTGTAATGCCAGTGCAACAAGAGCCATAACTGCTTTAGTGTGTTTCTCTGTGGAGCCTTAAAACGTCAACACTTCACAGCGGCAACATGCTTAACAACATGTTGACCATTGGCTTCCATTATAAAATGTCATGTTTAAAAGTCTAATATTAAAAAAAAGCATATCTATAATATATATATTTTTTTAAATGGCCGTGTGAGCCAAGATTAACATTTTCCATTCACAAGTTGAATGGTGTGTCTATGGGAGCAAATTGCGGGAGGAGATGGGTGCCAAAGAAATAAATAATTATAACGCCTAAGAATAACATTAGCTGAGCGCTACCAAGCTGTTAGGGCGAAACAAAAAATGATCTTTATAATGTCCACTTGACACATGGATATGTTTTGTTGACCCAATGGCACCACACCTTGCCCTGGCCTTTGTCACCTGTGACGTTTTTCACACCCAACACCACATTTCTGTCCAGCCCGTACAGAGCACCACTTGAAGTTTGTTTGGGCAATGGTCAGGTATATGACACCTGTACAAGCACATCTAGCCTCCCAGTGAAAGGATGAATGTCATAAATCACTTCTGGCCTGTGAAGCCCTTTGAGACTGTATTGTGATTAAGGGCTACAGAAATATGATTGAATTGAATGAATGACACCCACTGAATGTGTACTTTAACTGCTTCAGAAGGACTGGTAAACTTCTTTTATTTTTTCACTCGAGATATTAATTGGGCATAAATGACACAGAATGCTATAATGCTGTAAAGCTAAAGCAAAACTTCTGGTGTAGATTTGTATCTTTTGTTCGTTAATTATATGTATATGTATAGGCTAACAATGGCTGGCGTAAATGTTCTTGGTTTGAGAAGTGGTGGGTAGTGGGAGGTCTACGTGTAACCTGACCTCCTTGGAGAGTTCGACCAGCCCATACTTGTTTACCATGTGAAGTGTGAAAGCCCACAGAGAAACAAAACAAAAGAAGCCAGTGAATGCATGTCGGTGATTGTCTGAAAAACGATTAAAGAAAAGCACCACATTGGACAGTGCATTTCAAATCTTCTACCAAGTGTTTTTTCTTCTTGTGCTCTTTTTGTCACGATGTGGGGCAGGAGGACCCAAACGCAAGACTCAGGACTCGGGGTTATGCAGAACAGAATGTTATTTATTTACCGTGACACAGGCGGACAGACAGGTGAGGGACAGACAGACAGACAGGCAGGCAGGCAGGTAGGTAGGTAGGTAGGTAGGTAGACAGGCAGGTAGTAATCCATACGGTTAGTCAAACGATTTCAACAAGTAATGTGTAACACGAAACAACAATGACATTAGCAATGGTCCGACACACGTGGGTGGAAAACTGGGGCTTTTATGCCGTGCATAATTGTTAATTGCGGGCAGCCGCGAAAGTAGCGCAGGTGCCGCTAATCCTCCAGGGGCGGCACTGGCGCCCGGGAGCCCGGAGACACGACCGCGATCGTGACACTTTTAAAGTGGCATAACTTTCATTATTAGCATTAGTGTGCAAACACGTATGGCAATATGTATATATACAAAAAACGGTGTTTGCTTTTTCAGGGTCTCCATGGATGCGTCCCCAGCGGACCCCATCCTCATCCTGAAAGGTCAGCGGTCGGTGTCGGGCCTGGCTGTCGATTGGACCCACCGGCGGCTCTACTGGAGTGACCAGCAAAAGGGCTCAGTGAACACTGTGGGACATCATGGCGGCTCTATTGCAAGGGGCGTGGTCTTAAGAAATCAGGCAATCTTATTGGTTATTATTCTCTGCGTGACTGACAATGGAAAGGTCCATTGGCCTCACCTGGCCCAATTAGAGTCTGGGGGGTAGGGCTGCATGCCTGTGGTACATTGGCTAATCAGTGCACCACAGGTTAAGTCAGCCACCAGCACACTCAATTAGAGAGCTAGCATTCTAGGAGGGTACCATCTGCTCTGTCGGCCATTTCATCAAATCATTGCAATAAACCAGACTTTTCAACACCACCCTGCCTGTGTCCTTGGAGGAGCCCCGAACTAAGCCACTTTATGTGCCATTGTAGTATTGACTATGCTACAGTACTGTCTCGACAGAGAAGAGTTCGAGAACAGAGTGCCATTCTGATATTTATATTATGTTTATTTTATTGCTCAGGTCACCTGTATTTATTCACCTGTTCACCTGCATGGCGGCGGGGGGTAGAGAGGAGGGGGTGAGTTTTGGGTTCTCACATATTCTGTTGACCGCAAATCTCAGCATCCACATTTACCTTTGCACATATTAATTTAATGTACTACATTTTAGTTTTGTTTCCTTATTTTGATCAATAACCCTTCAAAAAGTGCATATGGAACTAGATTATTGACCTGGCGCATCATACAGGTGTTGATTGTTCCCTGTCTCAGCCTCTCAGCGGCTTATGGTAGTGATGGGAATTACGGCTCTTTGAAGGGAGCCGGATCTTATGGCTCTGTTCCTTTCTGAGAGCCGTTCAAAAGAGCCGTTCACCGTTTTGTTTTTTGGGGGCGGGGTTACTAGGTTTATCTGCAAAATAATCACCAGGATAATGATTGACTGTATTAAAGGATAATGATTGACTGTATTGCCAGACCTTAATGTCAATGATCTGCATTAACTTGTGTAACATGACACAAGATGTGAATGTACTACTTTGAATGTACCCTCTGTATGTGTTACGTCAATAAACTTGCCTTGCCTTGAATGCAATTCATGCAACTCTTAAGATTAGAACACTTTTTTGCATCCAAATGCGTTTGGCTAATTTTTTCACCCAAAAAACACGTCGTCTACCTGAACCACTTTAACTTGTTGTGACCTGACTCAGAGTAGGGGGCGGGGCTTCACGGAATACACTTGGGGAACAAATTCAAGCTTTCTCACTGTTCACGTAAAGAGGAGTGGATTTAGGGCAGCCAGTGAACGAACCATAAAAAGAACGGCTCTCACCAAGTACGACTCGGTTCCCTTCGTTCGCTCCAAAGAGCCGTTCAAAAGAATCGGATCGTTCGCGACCGTCACATCACTAGCTTATGGTAGTTAAAAGAACCTTGTACCATCGACAAAGTGCCCGGCCTACCGTTGGCTCTGCACTCCCCGGGCCTCAGCCCCTGCTGGTAGCCGGCTTGGCAGCCACACCCCACGCCGCCACCTCTGGCCTCGGAAACACACAACTGGTCGCAGTGGTCGCTCTCCAGGCACCAGTCGATTTCTGGAGGACAAAGGGGAGGACAAAACAGTCACATCCATACCTTGTTTCTTTATTGTTTTATTTTCCAGGCTATCCAGGATAACATTTTATTGGTGGGAACTTAACAAATATAGCAATCTTGATAAAACATCCAAGCTTACGCTGTTTTATAGGTAACGACTATGTAAAGGTCTAAAGCCATAAACCACGCTTTCCAACTGCAGTGAAACGTACCTGTATAACAGATACCCATTCCCATAGCTTACAATGACCTCCACAAGATCACTTTCTAACAGTTTGATATGAACATATTGATTAAAATAAAACATATTGAAACTGTTCCTACGGAAAGGAAAGAATGCACCATTTCCTTTTAACAGTCTACCCAACAATAGGAAAAATGTATATCTATAAATACATCTGGTTGCCAGGGAACCAAAATAAGCAGGGTTTTTCAGAGCGGAAAGGTTGTCAGCCACAGCTCCCCCGCACTGCTCCAGGAAGCTAACTAATCATCATTCACACCCATCTGTCATTCAGCATCCCCACCTAGTAGGTGTCCTGTTAAACCCAAGACCTATGGAGGTAGAACTCAGGAGGTAGAACGGTTGTGGGGCGACTGGAAGGTTAATGGTTTGATTACCCAGCTCCGGCCACCCAAGGGTCGAGGTGTCCCTGAGCAAGACACCTAATCCCAACTGCCCCAGACGAGCTGGCTGTCGCCTTGCATGGTTGACACCGTCGTCGGCGTATGTATGCGTGTATGAATGAATGGGTGAATGTGAGGCAATGTTGGAAAGCACAAAAAAATAAAATAAAAGCACTATATGACTGCAATCCATATACAGTACCGTACCATTTACCATAATAATCTGTCGGAATCTTAAAATGAACCTTTTCAGTTTAGCTGTCTTGGAATCACACAGTTTGTCAAATGTATTCAGATGGATTTTAAAATAGTTATTTATTTTTAAAACAAACCTTCACACTGGCTGTCCCCCAGGAGCCTCATCCCGCTGGGGCACTGGCACATGAAGCCCAGGGGCAGGTCCACGCACTGGTGGGAGCAGCCCCCGTTGGCCACCGCACACTCGTCCTGATCTGCACGATAAAGAGCACAAAAACGTAGAGAACGACTAAATATGTGCATGTCAACATTTTCTTATTCCTCGAATCTGAATCTGTCAATCGAGCTGCATTGGCAATATAATATGGTCAGGTCAGCGGTGAGAAAAGAGCAAATGTAGCATTTGCTACTAGCCAAATTTAGCATCACGCAAATGCTTAGTAGTAACCTCAACTTTTCACCCCTGGATTTTTTTTCCTTCTGTATCACTCGTTTCACAGACTTTCTTTGGGTGGTATTGGGTCAGGGGCAGTGTTGTAATGTAACAAAGTACAAATACTTCGTTACTGTACTTAAGTATAATTTTCATGTATCTGTACTTTACTTGGTTATTTATATTTCTGGCAACTTTCACTTTTACTCCACTACATTTCTGAAATAAAATGTATACTTTTACTCCGATACATTTCTCCTAAGCATCTTCGTTACTCGTTACTACAAAATCAAATCATTAGAAATGTGTTAAGACCGCAGGTTTGGCGAATCACGCGCGAAACCAACCAGACGCGCAAAGCGCACGCGTACTGCTGCGGGCGCACGCGCTTTACTTCCGCTCCCATGGTAACGCATGGCGCGGTTCCCACTGCGTCCTTGTGCGCAATCTCATAGAAATACATTGTATATGCACAATATCTGCATCATATTAAGTTAAATCAAGTCATACATTTTGCATACAACCAAAACAACATTCAAATAATAATAATAATAATAATAATAATATTAATTATTATTAACATTCTATATAGTTTAGATATTTGTTTTAAATCACACTAAAGTGTGATCATAGCATCAATATCAATCAATTCCCGCGTCTGGTAACATGGGAGTGGAAGTAAGCGCAGCAGTACGCGTGCGCTTTGCGCGTCTGGTGGGTTCAGTCCGCGCGCACGAAAGCGTCCGTCCGCGTCTGGTGGGTTTCGTGCGTAAGAAGTCCCGGATGTCAGAAGAATCAACGACTGATGCCACTTTTTTTTTTAAATTTTACTTTCACTTCCAATACCAGGCACCAGTCGATTTCTGGAGGACAAAGGGCAGGACAAAACAGCCACATCCATACCTTGTTTCTTTATTGTTTTATTTTCCAGGCTATCCAGGATAACATTTTATTGGTGGGAACTTAACAAGTTTATCAATCTTGATAAAACATCCAAGCTTACGCTGTTTTATAGGTAACGACTATGTAAAGGTCTAAAGCCATAAACCACGCTTTCCAACTGCAGTGAAACGTACCTGTATAACAGATGATCATCCCATAGCTTACAATGACCTCCACAAGATCACTTTCTAACAGTTTGATATGAACATATGGATTAAAATAAAACATATTGAAACTGTTCCTACGGAAAGGAAAGAATGCATCATTTCCTTTTAACAGTCTACCCAACAATAGGAAAAATGTCTATTGTCTATAAATAAAGAATCTATAAATACATTTGGTTGCCAGGGAACCAAAATAAGCAGGGTTTTTCGGAGTGGAAAGGTCGTCAGCCACAGCTCCCGCACTGCTCCAGGAAGCTAACTAATCATCATTCACACCCATCTGTCATTCAGCATCCCCACCTAGTAGGTGTCCTGTTAAACCCAAGACCTATGGGTCTACTTTACTTCCAATACTTAAGTACATTTAATATCAGAAAATTACTTTTGATACTTAAGTACAGTAAATATCAGATACTTTAAGACTTTTACTCAAGTACATTTCTAAAAGGTGACTAACTTCTACCAAAGTCATTTTCTGGTAAGATACTTGAGTAAAAGTACAAGTCACGTGGAACGTTTTCATCTGGAAAAACAACGGATGGATGTTCGCCAACAGGAAGGACATGTAAAGGGATCCTCCGTCTGTGCTGCAATCAGCACATTGGCCGAATTTGTTTGAAAGCTTCAAAACAGATTGTGAGGTGTAAGAGAAAAAAAAACGCACCACAATTTAAATGCTTCCCATGTGAACCAACAATGGCAGTATTATGGGATAGGGCGATTCATTCAGGACAGTTAATACGCAAGCCTTTGGGAATACAGTGATGTGGTTGTCAGGGAAGGGTTCGACCAGACAACCCGGTCTGCCAGGTGACACAGGTGCAGAGGCCGACAGCGTGCCATAGACTCTACTGCCATCTCCTGGACACCAGGCCAAACTGTATTTTCCATGCTAAACATTCTATAAAAACAAGCTAATGGCAGGATCCACCCACACCACATTTGCGTCTTTCAAATGGTCACCATTTCAATTATTGCGTCATAACATCACTTGAGTCAATATTTCATTGAACATTGTCGTAGGAGTTGTCAAACAATGAGAGAACGGTCACGCTAGTCATTATGTCAGTGCATGATGGCGTATCCGGGGCCGACACATCATAAGCTGTTGAACATAACTACATAGGGCATGACAACCCGGGCAGACAGACATCATCACCAGCGACACTGAAAGGGAAAACCGTGTTGGAATCCGGCTGAATTCATCGTCTGATACTGGCATGAGGGTTTGAGCTGTGGGCTGAGAGAGAGAGAGAGAGAGAGAGAGTGAGTGAGTGAGCGAGAGAGAGAGCGAGAGAGAGTGTGTGTGTGTATTGTGTCCCTGTAGAGCAAGGTTGTGCTGAAAATAATAAGCTTGTGGTTGGACTTCAGCATCATTAGTGTTGTTTTTGTTCAATAATATCAGATTGGTTGCTTTATGGTCCACAAACAGTCACGGTCTACAGTACAGAATGAGAGGATACTTGATATGAAATGACTGACCAAGACTATTCCTGGGAAAAGTGAAAAATATGATATAGAATAAATAATTAAAAGCCAAAAACATTTTAAATGGCTTTGGCAGCTGTTGCTTTTTCGGTGTGATTGTTGCCCTTTCTTTTTTTGTTTTTGCAGATCACAGATCAAATTGCTTTTATTGCGAGCAGCTTATGTCAATGTGCAATGTGCTGCCTACATCAACTGGGCTGTCAACTGGACTCAAATATATTTGGAAATATATTGCAGAACATACGTACATAAAATACACTATATGGCCAAAAGTCAGTGGACACCTGTCCATCACACCTATATGAGCTTGTTGGACATCCCATTCTAAAACCATGGGCATTAATATAGAGTTGGACCCCCCTTTGCAGCTATGACAGCTGCCACTCTTCTGGGAAGGCTTTCCATAAGCCAAACCCATTCAGCCAAAAGAGCATTTGTGAGGTCAGGCACTGATGTTGGACGAGAAGGCCTGGCTCGCAATCGGCGTTCTAATTCCTCCCAAAGGTGTTCAATGGGGTTGAGGTCAGGGCTCTGTGCAGGCCAATCGAGTTCCTCCACACCAAACTCATCTAACCATGTCTTTATGGACCTTGCTTTGTGCACAGGGGCACAGTCATGCTGGAACAGCAAAGGGCCTTCCACAAACTGTTGCCACAAAGTTGGAAGCACCCAATTGGCTAAGATATCTTCATATCCTGTAGCATTAAGCATACTGGAACTAAGAGGCCCAAACCCTGAGAAACAGCCCCAGACCATTATCCCTCCTCCACCAAACTTTACAGTTGCCACTATGCATTCCGGAAGGTAACGTTCTCCTGGCATCCGCCAAACCCAGATTTGTCCATCAGACTGCCAGATAGTGAAGCGTGATTCATCACTCCAAAGAACACGTTTCCACTGCTCCAGAGTCCAGTTGCGGCGTGCTTTACACCACTCCAACCGATGCTTGGCATTGTGCATGGTGATGTGAGGCTTGTGTGCAGCTGATCGGCCGTGGAAATCCATTCCATGAAGCTCCCAACGCACAGTTCTTGTGCTGATGGTGCTTCTGTAGTGAGTGATACAGCAGATGATAGGCGATTTTTACGCACTACGCGCTTCAGCACTCGTCGGCCCTGCTCTGTGAGTTTGTGTGGTCTACCACTTCGTGGCCGAGCTGTTATTGCTCCTAGGCGCTTCCATTTCACAATAATAGCACTTACGGTTGACTGGGGCACATCTAGTAGGGAAGAAATTTCACAAACTGACTTGTGGCAAAGACAGTGCCGTGTTCAAAGTCATTGAGCTCTTTACGAACCATTCTGAATTGTAAATGTTTGTCTGTGGGGATTTCATGGCTATGTGCTTGATTTTATGCACCTGTTAGCAATGGGTGAAACACCTGAAATCAATAATTAGTAGGGGTGTCCACTGACTTTTGGCCATATAGTGCATGTAAAAAAAAAATGCATTTGATGGACTATTGTGTACTAGGCAATGCCAGGGATTGAACCCGTGACCTTCAGGGATGGGAGAGAGAATGCCCCAACCCCCAGGCCCCCACCTACCATCCTGAGCGGGGCACACTCACCGCAGTCGCGCTCATCGGCACCGTCCAAGCAGTCTGGGGAGTGGTCGCATCGCCACGACGACGGCACACACTGGCCGTCCGTGCATCTGTACTCCGAGGCTCCACACGTCACGGAGGAGGAGGAAGAAAAAGAGGAGAAGTGGGGCGCAGCACGACGACACAAAACCCCACCCTCGTCCCGTCCGTCCGGGCAATCTGGCCGCCGGTCGCACAGCTTGGCACGGGGCAGGCAGGCCCCCAAGGACGGGCAGAGGAGGGCCCCTGAGGAGCAGTTCCGGCAGGAGGTCTCATCGCTCCCGTCGCCGCAGTGGTCGACGCCGTCACAGCGGAGCCGCAGGGGGATGCAGCGACCGCCCCTGCACGCAAACTCGTCTTTACAGCGCCGCGCGCCTGCCGGGCAAGACGTTACACGGTGAACGTTATGGCAGAGATACGTTACGAGATCAGTTACATAGTGATGTACCCATACCAATGTACAGTGAATACTAGTATACACAGGCAGCACTATTGCAGAGATACGGTTATATAGTTATACACTGAACAACACTAAAGAGTTACAGTGAACAAACACACCACTGCATATACAGTACATAGTTACATAGAAAACAACTGCAGCCATACAGCTATACAGTGAACACAGTGAATGAACTGACTAAGCCTCCAGTGGAAAATATATACACTAAGATTACGGTATAACTAGTACAACGAATGTTTGTACAACAGTAAAATGTCTCTCAGCTGGTGTTTTAGGGACTCTATCCAAAAGTTTCCTATGGTGAACTTTAATGAAGATTGTAACAGACGAGTTATGTCAAATAAATCCCTCTGGAATTATTTAATAAGTGACCTAAATACAGTCAACTAATCTACCCTGAAATTATCCAGTGCAGCGGAAAAGCCAAAATACCGGGCAGGGATTGAGTTATTGCAACATTTGGATCTGTTACATCATGAAGCTAACAAAGCTGATAGTGAAGGCTTTTCTTTAAGTCAAAACTTGCCCGAATTCCCATTTACAAAAGCATGTTTCCAGCCACTGAAGTCACTCAAAGCACAAACACTAGTAGTAGTACTTTAACCATGCAATAGCAGCGGACGACCCATTCATATAAGTGTATGATCTCTCAGCTGTTTAAAGCAGCTGTCAGTACATCAGAACAGCATATATCATCATGAGGAGCCTTGGGATAAAACTAGCAACCCTGCCGCTGTCAGTGGTATCGCTCTTCTTTGGATTAATACACTTAGGGAGGCAGTGTAGATTGTATGGCTCTTCTTACCACCACAGAGGTCCTGTGACTCATCCAGACACGCCTTCTCTGCTGAAATCAACCAATCACAACAACAGCATCATCATCATCATCATCATCACTGAGACAATATATGGACTGCAACCACAGATGCCTGTGCCTGTTACCAGAATCAGAAACAGCTTTATTGCCTTAGTTTTTGCAAACAAGGAATGTGCTTTTGTGCAATTGGTGCCAAACATTTAACATTGAACATTAAGCATTAAGAGTAAAAACATAGAAATATCTAAGGCTTAGCCAGCAGCCCAGCCACCCTGCAGAGAAAACTCTGTGCCCGCTTTACTGTAGATGCCGCACCAATCCGTCTGTCCATCTCATCTCCCGCTCCATTTTACCCTCACTCGTGAACAAGACCCTGAGATACTTGAACTCCTTCGCTTGAGGCAGCAACTCACTCCCAGCTGGGAGGGATCACTCCACCGTTTTCCAGCAGAGAACCATGGCCTCAAGAGGTGCTGACTCTAATCCTGACCGCTTCACACTCGGCTGCAAACTGCCCCAGTGTATGCAGGAGGTCACGGTCTGATGTAGCCAACAGAACCACATCGTCTGCAAAGAGCAGGGATGCAATTCTGAGGTCCCTAAACCAGACACTCTCCTCAACTCGGCTGCGCCTTGACATTCTGTCCATGAAAATCACAAACAGAATCGTTGACAAGGGACAACCTTGGCAGAGTCCAACACCCACTGAAAACATGCTTGACTTTGTACCGAGTATACAGACACAGCTCTCACTTTGGTTGTACAAGGACGAAATGGCTCGTACCAACAGCCCTGGTACTCCATACTCCCACAGTACCCCCCACAGAATTCCCCGGGGGACACAGTCATAAGCCTTCTCCAAGTCCACAAAGCACATGTAGACTGGATGGGCAAATGCCCATCCAGATGGATGGGCAAACCCCCCCCAGATGGATGGGCAAACCCCCCCCAGAACAGGACAGAATCCACATTGTTCTTCCTGAAGCTGAGGTTCAACAATCGGCCGGAGCCTCCTTTCAGACTGCCTTCAAAGGACGTGCTGGTCGGGTTCAGGAGCTCCTCAAAGTGTTCTTTCCACCGCTCGACAATATCCTCAGTCTGGGTCAGCAGTTCTTCTCCCGACTGAGCACAGCCTGAGCCAAGCCCTGCTTTCCCTCCCTGAGTCACCGAACGGTTTACCAGAACTTCCTTGAGGCCAACCGTGTCCTTCTCCATAGCCTCCCCGAACTCCTCCCATCTGCTGTTTCACGAGACCCCTGGGCCAACCTAGCCAAAAGGCCTCCTTCCTCAGCCTGACGGCTTCCTTCACTGCTCGTGTCCACCAACGAGTCCTTAGGTTGCCGCCACGACAGGCACAGACAGCCTTTTGACCACAGCTCCTAGCAGCAGCCTCGACGAAGGAGGCTCTGAACACGGCCCACTCTGATTCCACGTCCCCAACCTCCCCCAGGATGCATGAGAAGTTCTTCCGGAGGTGAGAGTTAAAGACCCCGCAGACAGGGGCCTCCACCAGACGTTCCCAGTTCACCCTCACGACACGATGCTGAGGACCCCGCCTTTGCCTACCGCCCGGTTTGCAATGCACCCGATCCTAATGACTCCCCCTGCAGGTGGTCAACCCACAGGGAAGTGGCTCCATTCGTCCCAGAAGGGGGCCCATCATTCATTTGTTTGTTCATTAAACATCATAATAGTCACAATGCTTGCTTGCTTGCTTCATTGCACCTTTCCAGTCACACCGCTACACAAAACCAAGTTCCTAACCAAAGCAACACAAGTGGTTCATATTTGATGAAGCACGCCTAGTGAGCTCAAGTTACATCTCCAGGTGCCTGAGTGCGTCCTCCTGTGGTGACGAGCTATTTAACTATCCTACACATTATATGAACCCCACTGACTCCCACCCCTCATGGACACTATTGTGTTACATTAACGCACATCTTTTCTTTTTTTACACCATTTTTATTTTTTCTATTATTATTATCTTTAATGTTTAATGTTATGCACCAATTCCACAAAAGCACATTCGTTGTTTGTAAAGACAAGAAAAGATAGAACTTTATTGATCCGGAAGGAAATTCTTGTGCCAGGTTACATAGCGATGCACTACAAACAGAATGATAAAAAATAAGAAAATAAAAAGTAAACTAACGGATTTACAAATTTACAGTTAAAATATACAAGTATGAAGGCATGGTAAGATACGATATTCGACGGCGAAAACAATTTGGCATGACATGAGATGAGATGAATATTGCACATGATGATGAGAGGAGATGAGCGGTAGTGGGGTATGAGGATCATGGCGTATCAAGCGCGTTCTTCCATTCAAATAACTCGAAACGAATTATTCAAAAAATAACCTCGTATAGTCTTATGTAATTATATATATATATATATATATATATATATATATATATATATATAGCATCGCCTCACCTGAAATGACCCAGCATGCTAGTAAGTGAATGAGGAGAAGGGTTGTATGAAGGCGTCCCATGCTGCATGTCCTCCACATTTGGATGTTGTTGCGGCGCACTAAAATGACGTCAACTACAACTGACTTATGTAATATTCTACAGGACGTCACTACAAATTACTTATGTAATATTCTCCACGACATCACGAGGTCAATTACTCACAATACTAATATTTAGAAGCACTTGTTCCGCAGATTTGCCAGGTGGGAGGGTCCCTTACTTCGGGTGATTCAGGGTTATTTTTGTTGCCCTTGACAGATGATGAATGGAGAAGTCCTTCAGCCTTTCAGTCATAGCCTCATGGTGAATGTTTAATCCAGGTCAGTGTAGAGATTTAAACACATGCCATTACAGTAACCAACTAGAATGGATCTCTGCTTTTAACTCACTCACTATCATATTAATGGATTATAATATTACTGTAGGTTTTAATAAATATTATGTTGTTATTTGGGCACATTGGATACCTATATTGCAGTATATAAATATAATAAAGATAATTGGTCACAATATATTTTTACTTTGAAATCTAAATCAGTTAAAATGAGACCGCTGTTAAACAGTGTAAATTAGCACAGATACAGAAGACTAAATATTGCACAATGATGAACAGCATGAGACAGTGGTTGACATGAGATTCTTTATTAACATTTTCTATAATACAGAATTCAAACAACAACAAGGTGCTGTGTGTTCCACAAGCAGCCCCTGGTGGGCGGGGAGAGTAGTGGGGGTTGTGTGGGGTGACGTGGGGGCTTAGGAGGTAGGGCTCGTCCTTAGAAAGCTCCAGCTCCCTCGGCACATTGCCAGGGATGACGGGACGCTTACGAGGAACATCAGGAGCTTGGCTGAAGGGCGGTCCACTGATTGCAGTAGAAGAGAAAAGGTTGTGAGAAAAAATGAGACGGAGGTAACAGTTTCTTTTCTATACAAGGCCTATGTACAGCATGACATTTACATGACATTTGGATGTTGTTGGAGTCGTAAAGAGACAATCCAAAGAGACAATACAGAGTGCATACAGTAATATTCCATGGGTGTGCCCCTCCCCCACCCACCCACCCACCCACCAGTGAGATCAAACCCTAACCTGGCTGTGCTATGCCGCTTTTCGGAGCAAGAAGCAATGTCAAGCTCCGCCAATGTACGTAAGCGAACAACAGATTGGAGCTCTCTGCATTGTCTCACCGGAGCGCCTTTCCCACATGCACTACGTATCGGGAATGCGACAAATCCACTTCAAATCAATTTCCCCGCACAAGACGTCACATTAGACCCGTACCGGCACAAGCTAACGTGTGAACCACAGTATCATTAACGACACAAGCACGCACAACGTAGGACACGGTGATGTATGGCACTCTGTTGTCGAACCGTGTGAGCCAATCACAACATTCTCAAGGAGGTGATGTGACACGTTTATTCTGCAGTGCAACGTGTATGTTCAGATGTCCCGGCACTTCAAAATAGTTAGCTTTGTGTAACATCTCATCCTAGGTATCTTGCGGGTTACCAGCAAGAGGTTAACCTAGCAATTATGAGTGCTTGAAACTTGTTCTATTCAAATGTCACTGTACAGCCAGCGATATATTGTTGTTTCACTCTCTTTGCACAAATGTACTGATTGTAAGTTGCTTTGGACAAAAGCGTCTGCCAAACGGCCTAAATGTAAATGTCAACACATGCAGGAGAGAAATATAAACCACTGTACAATGCAAAACGTTTCATAGAGTCCAGTCACATTTCAGCCAGGTTGGTTACAAATGATGGTCTGGTCTACTAGCCTGGCTGGATGTGAGGGAGATCTTTGGGTCATTACCTCCCAGCGGTGAGGGCCCTCTGTGGCGACATGACTACCGTGGCAGGGACGGACTCTCTGCGTCCATCTCTGGCGTGGTAATAGTTGCTGGCATACTGGTGGCTGGGGCCCGCTGGGAGCTGGGGGGGCGGCTGGCTCCTACACTCGTAGAAATACATGGAGGTGACTGGGTTGTGATGTGTGTCACAAGTTAATATATTTACCGAACCAAGTTAGATGAGAAATAATGTTTAAAAAAACCCCGTTGTAAACAGTCCAACAATCATATGATGAATGAATGTAAAGTGAATATAATAGAGATACACTAGAGATATACAATAATACAAATAATAACAAGTTCTCACCCTCTTGGCTACTTCACACATATAACGCAGCTGGAGTTTGGCTTGCAAGTCATGCTGTTAGGAAATAGTGACAAAATAGTGGCGCCAATGATATGATTATATTTTGTATTATTATATCACAGACTGTAGAAGGGTATTGTGTATTATATTTCGTTCTCGCAACACTGCTTCACAGGTTCAACTCTCTAGGAGCCTTGGCGACTCTATCAGCGGTTTATCAGCAGGATGTGTGTGTGTATGTCATATCATTCTCTTTAAATGGGTATTGCGCTTACCCCTGATAATGCATTCCGCAACCTCTGGATAAATTTGGTGGCAGTCGCCATGATTACTGTTGTGAAGGACACCGACGATCTACTGGACCACACGTCCTCTCTTTAACACACGACCGCCACCTGGCGCTGTGGCGGAGCATAGGCCGAGGCTCCACGTCTGGGCTGTCTGCTGTGGTTGGAAGTAATGCCATTGAAAACATAAAAAAAAGAAATAAAAAAAAATCGGAAGAAAAATAACTACTAATGTCTATCTACCGACATCATACTGTATAAATACATACTGTAAATGTGTACATTTGTTATTTTATTATTATATCTATTATATCTATAGTTTATTTCTCTTGTTATTATTATTATTATTATTATTATTATTATTATTATTATGCCATTTCTGGCACAAGCATTTCTGTCTTCTATTGTCAAATTCAAAGCTGTTATATCACCAAATGTGCCATATGGCGTGGCCATACTGTAAGCCTCATTTCAATTCTTATGACCCAAGGCAAGGGTCATTTTGTACTACAAAAACATACACAGTAATGACAATAAATAAAACAGCGCCAATCCCCAACTCAAATCCCTCTCGACCCTGTCAAAAATCACTATTACCCTGGAGACTTTGGCAAAGGCCCAGTTCCAAATAGACTTTTAAGCCATGGTCTTGCATATCTGTCTCAGCTCTTGGTCTCCAGTTCAGGGTTCAGCTGTTGTGTTTAAAGAGTATGAAGACACCAATACACAAATGATCTGGGGTAGGAAGTGACATCGGTTGATTACAAGTGACATTATCTGGGAGGTATCTGTGTGTGGGTGTTGGTGGACGCTCCCTGCCTGATCTAGTCTTCGCTCTACGTGTGTGTGGGTGTTGGTGGACGTTCCCTGCCAAATCTAGTCTTCGCTCTACGTGTGTGTGGGTGTTGGTGGACGCTCCCTGCCTAATCTAGTCTTCGCTCTACGTGTGTGTGGGTGTTGGTGGACGCTCCCTGCCAAATCTAGTCTTCGCTCTACGTGTGTGTGGGTGTTGGTGGACGCTCCCTGCCAAATGTAGTCTTCGCTCTACGTGTGTGTGGGTGTTGGTGGACGCTCCCTGACTAATCGTCCACTGCGCTCACCTGTCCTGCTGATGACACTGCAGCCAATCGTATCGTGCTTGGCTTAGTTTAGATTTATTACGAATACCTGTTAGCAGAGGTGGAAAGTAACGAATTACATTTACTCTCATTACTGTAATTGAGTAGTTTTTTGTGTACTTTGTACTTTTTAAGTAGTTTTTAAAATCTGTAATTTGACTTTTACTTAAGTAGGTTTTGTTTGAAGTATTGTACTTCGCGACATTTTAAATCCCATCCGTTAATGAGTAAAAGAAAAAGTAGGCCTAAATAAACGAAAGGAAAGAAATCGCCCTTTTAACTTACCTCAGCTTATGCCACCTTCAATGGTTGTATTGTTTGAAAATGTTTTATGGGATGGTCTGAACTAAAATGACACATTATACCTCCCTAAGGGTTTTAAATGTCGTGTGCCGACATTTTATATTTTGTTATTGCACTTTAATTTGTAAAGATTTTCCTTTAATTAAAAACAACTAGTTTGAGATGTTTGTCCTTTTGCAATACACAGGAGAATCAAAAAAAATAAAATAAAGGAAAATCAATACTATTCTCTTGGATAAACATTAGTTTCCCCAAATTACAATAAACAGAACAAGCAGATCTTTCCATCAACACTTTCCAGTTTATACTGTCACATTTTTATTTTTTATTTTTTACAACATTTTACACTAGAATATTCAACCCCAAATCAGTTTAATTGAGCGAATGCCTTGGAAGTAACACACAGACTCCAAACTCACTCCTTTATGTAAATACAAGTTTATTGCGGACATTAAAAAATAGATACATGAATATACAACACAGACAGTTAGTGCAGACTTGTACGGTTACGGTGAAGGCACTGAAGGGCGGCATCGTTAAGACAAAGTTCACAAAAAGAGGAAGACACTTTATTTAGATCGCCCGCTTTAGACCAGACAAACATCCAAAGCTGCTGGTGAAATGTCAGGACGATATCCCTGAGCAATCCACAGGAAATCAGTTGATCAGACACACATCATCGGTAGGGTTGCCAGATCTGACAAGAAAGCACACTAATCATTGGTTGCAATGGCTTTTTTTTAACCAATCTGGCAACACCGAGTTGACGGATCGACTATCCCCTGATACAAATTCTGTCCATCCACAAAAACATACCAAGAAGGCCAAAACATTAGAAAAAAGGATGCATTTTTCAAATCTGCATGGTTGTGGACATGTCCACTGACACCGGAGATAGGACATCTGAGTGTTAACACACTGCAGTAAACAATCAAAATAAAGATGTAGGTGGACTGGAGACGGAGGCTCACGTGACCAGAGTGCAAAGCAGGTGTGAGAATCCAACTCCAAGAAAGGTTAGCGACAGAAGAAGGAAAACTAAGGACACCATAGCAATAATGTAGCACTAAACACATGTACAGGGCAAGGGAACCAAACAAACAACGAACAAACAAATAGTAAAACACATAGGAAATGTGACAAGATATAAATACATTAATATATATATATATATATATTTTGATGGACGTACATATAACATTTCCAGTGGAGTTTTTCTATTTAAGATCCAGTCATGTAATTTAAAGTGTTCCTGGGCTGAAGCTTCACTCCGAGGGCCAGGATCGCTGAGGACTCGTCGGGCTTCTGGGCTGAGCTTTGGGGCTTCCCTGATAAACACACACACACATAGACAGAAACATATTTAATTTCCGTCTCAAACGGGGTAATGGAGAGAAACTGTTTGTACATAATAAACAAAAGAAAGTCAATTTGTTTCTTGAATGCATTTTCTTTTTTTCTCTTTGTTCTCCTGATCAGAGCCGCAGTAGCAATGTATGGCCGCTAGGGGTGAGTATTCGACAATCTGTCAGCACAACACACCCCAAGTGATCACTGGAGCACCGAAGTCTACCCACTACAAATAGAGGGCAGGCAGCATTACTCATGATTCAGTAATGTAGTGAGGTTGACCCTCAGCTTCCACTAGCTAGCCAGTGATAAAGTAGCCATTGTTTGCAGAGTGCCTCGGCATCAGGGAGGGTGTAGACCTAAAGTCTTCATGGTTGTCAAACACACAGCCCCCTAACCAGAAGGACGAGTATCCTTCCTTAGTAGCTACTTATCAGTTGTTGTTGTGGTTGGCGTTAACCCTGCTTTTCAGGTCATCTCAGAGCTTATCAACAGAAGCCTACAGACTGCAGATTCTTCACATAGTTGATGTATGTCTTCCATATGGAACCCGAGTGTTTCCATATGCTCGACGTGTGTGTGTGTATGTGTGTGTGTGTGTGTGTGTGTGTGTGTGTGTGTTGCAAGCCACCAGCAGCGTGTCTGGCGGCTTGTGAGAGGACGAGAGGAGGAAAGGAGAGCAGGAGATTATAACAGGAGGAGAGGGGAGAAGACGGGAGGAAGGGAAGAAGGAGACGGAAGGAGGAGGAAAGGAAAGGAAACAGAGCAAGGGAAGGCTGCTGGGGAGAGGACGAGTGGAAGGCAGAGGGGAGGGGGAGAGGAGGAGAGGAGGAGAGGGGAGAGGAAAGGGAATAGGGGAGAATGGGGAGGAAGAGGGGAAGGGAAGAGGGCCGGGGGGGCGGAGGGGAAACCCACCGCGGCCGCCTGGGTCTTGGCGTAGTTCATGTGGGCGTAGAGCAGCACAGCCGTGTCATTGTGAGACGCCTCCAGAGCGATGGACAGAGCGTTGCTGCCATCCTACAGACCATAGGAGAGAGAGAGAGAGAGAGAGAGAGAGAGAGAGAGAGAAGAGAGAGAGTGAGAGAGAGAGAGAGAGAGGAAAACACAAATAGCTTGTTGTTGAATCTTTGTACACAGTATCAAATTGTCCCAGCCTGCTTACTATTTGATTATTTGATTAGTCGTATGATGATGATGATGATTATTGTTATTATTATTATTATTACTACTACTACTATGCAGAAACATTAAATTCCATCTAATTCAGACGCTTGTAATGCAGGAACTGCTGTTAAGCTCTCAATTTGAAAAGGCTTCCGAGGCCCACATTACAAGACCCACACCCCTAAACCCTGAGGGGCACACCGAAAACCCAGAGGGGGACACGAGGCGGGGGACACGAGGGGAGGCGAGCCAGGAGGTTAGGAGGAGTAACCCCCGGGTCTCCTGAACACGGCTTACAACCAAAACAAGAGCGAGAGAGAGAGAGAGAGAGAGAGGAGAGAGAGAGAGAGGGAAAAGGGAGACAGAGAAAGAGATGGATTGTGTGTGAGAGAAAGAGAGCGAGTGAAAGAGAGAAAGTATGAAAGGGAGCTAATGTGTGTCTGAGAAATTTGAGTGACAGTGAAAGAGAGAGGGATTTTGCGAGAGAGAATGAGACAAGCAGAGAGCGAGAAATACAGGGAGAGAGAATGTGAGAAGAAAAGAGCGAGAGAAAAAGGGAGAGAGACCAAGAGAGGAAGAGAGAGAATGTCTCTGTGAGAGACAGTAAAAGAGAGGGGGAATGTGTGTGTGAGAAAGAGAGAGAGAATGAGACAGAGAATGCGAGAGAGGGAATAAAGAATGAGAGAGACAGAGAGAGAGAGAGAGAGAGAGTCCAGCTGTGTGACGGTGTAACTCTATACTCTATGCACTGTGTGCTTCTCATGTACAGCCAGCGGTCCCTGGAGCAGATGGGACCCCTCAGCCCATCCACTGGGCCCTGCCCAGGGATTCCACAGCAACCTACTGCAAAACCACTTCAAGCCCACACCCGGGCCATTTCACAGCACTTTCACAGTAAATAAAGCAGGAGACACCAGTTTAAAAGTTTCGATTCCGGAGAGATTCCCGCCATTTGAGTACTTCTTTCATAACTTGTTTACTTGGAGAGAGAGAGAGAGAGAGCGAGAGAGACAGAGAGAGAGAGAGAGAGCGAGAGAGAGAGAGAGAGACATTTCCTTGGGCTGGACTTCCAGGAGTTTTCCCACCGTTTATGGAACACCACAAGATGAATTTAACGCATTGTCTGTCTGTTGTTTAACCGAGATATATTCGATGCAGCTGTGAACTCCTTCTGTTCTGTTGTGCTAGAGGAAGACGCCTGAGCCGTGCCGGTGTGTTTGAAAGTGTGGAGCGGCCTTTAAACAGAACCCCCGAGGAGGTGCTTAACTGGCCTGGAACCGCTCCCAGTGAAGCCCACAGATTAGAAAACACACCAGACGAAAGTCATTTGGTCTAGTTAGCTGGCTGTGTGTGTGTCTATTTTCCTATGTTTGTGTCTGTCAATGTTGGTGTGTGCATGTGTGTGTGTGTGTGTCTGTGTCTGTCTCTCTCTGTCCATGTGTCTGCCTATCTGTGTCTACCCATCTGTTTGACTGTCTGTGTGGACAGAAGACAGCAGGGAAAGGAGTAGGTGATGGAAAGGTCAGAAAGAGGTGAGGGGACAGGTGGGGGAAACTGAGTGGAGACTGGGTCTCTGATAGCAACCATCTGCAGCAGCCTTCTGTCCTGAGACCATTTCCTCAATGCTGCCTGAGCTGATTTCCAGACTGAAAGACTGAACTCCATGGCTGAATGAAAGAATGTACCTTCTTCCCAAGAGTAGGTACAGTCAGACATTCTGCTGTCCGTTTGTATGCTGTGTGTGTGCATTTGTGTACAAGACACTTTGTTATGTGAAACCGGAAACTGGCTTCCTAATGTTTTTGTCATGATGTACTAACAGCTCAGGTCAATAAAGTAAAAAGTGAAACTTACATACAACTTATACTTCAGTAATACTTCAGACTAATCTTTTGCACTTCTTATACTTTTATTTGACAATTTTCTTAATGAATAATTTAGGGCTGAACAATTAATCGAAAAACTATTGAAAACGAAAATGTCCAATTGCTATATTCAAATCGCAGGAGCTACAACTATGATAGGGTAGAATGTGTAAATGTCAATGTATTATGATATTCTGTATGATATATGCTGTATATTATTTTGACGCAAAAAATTCTTATTATAAAATATCAGTCAAAAGTATATTATATGCAATATAATTGTTTTGTATATATATATATTGTTCAGCATGAAAATGATTGCATTTGATTGATTGTGTGTCTATCAAATCTCTATGTCTTTAAACGTGATTCCTGCCATTGTAAATCACCCACCTGAATGACTTTCTGCAGTATATACAGTAAATAAACATTGCCTTGCCCCACCAGACATTGTGACATTTTCACCTTCCGGAACAGGCCCCCCAGGTGTAAGGGGGCGTGAAACCAAACTCACGTTGTCCACGATGGCGATATCGCAGCCGGGCTGGTCGAGGAGCAGCGAGACGATCTCCGAACGGCCGTGCTCGCTGGCGCACATCAGGGCGGTGGAGCCCTCGTCGTCCTGCACGTTGACGTCGGCGCCGCAGTCCAGCAGCGCCCGCACCATCTCCTCGCGCCCGTGGCTCACCGCCAGCATCAGCGCCGTCTGGCCCGCCTGGGAGGGATGAGAAGCGAAGAGGGCCGATGGTTGTTGACCGGTAGGCAGTTTGGTACTCACTGCTAGTGCTACTATGACTAGCTTTGGGTCATTTGACACGTTCAAGATTCAAGATTCAAGAACTTTATTTGTCACATACGGGATCTGCAGGGAAATGAAAAAGTGGCGATGCTCAGCAGAATGTGCAAAAGAATACTATAGACAACTTGAATTGGAGGGATTAGAATCCGAATATTTACAAATATATACAATATTTCCAGTAAAAAAACCAGCAGGAATGGGGATGCAGGGGGGAGTTGATTACTATTAGTTTACTATTTACGTCGACTATTTACGACTCCCACTACTATTAAGTATTTAGCATTCGAGCAGATGCTGTTATCCAACACGACTTACAGTGTAAACAGATACATGTCATTAAGCAGCAGGGCTTATGGGCATCTTGCTCAAGGAAACCTACAGGTTAGGCTGCAGATATTGGGGATTGAGCAACAACTACGCTTACTTGCTCCCTTTGATTTATGTTTGTTTTTTCTGCTTTGACGCTAAGCAGGGATCACGGGACAGTTTCACTACAGCTTCTTCAGACTCCGTTACCCATGATGCCACTGGTGATCCACGAGGAAGTAGCAATGTCGTGTGGGAAGGGTAGTGAACCTATACCATGTTAGCAAACAGACTATAACTTTTTTCTTTATTTTCTGTGATTTGGTATTCAAATTAGTCACCAAAACAGTAAGATCAAGTGCTCCAATCAGTACGAGCAGGTGACATCATTTGTCAGCAAGTTGAGCCAAAAAACTGCGATTGCAATACACTATGTTTCACCGGAGATGGCGCTATTGTTGAGGTTTGTTTTTCCAGTAAATAGTTACTCTTTATCTCTAGAGCACTGAAATTACCTCCCCCCTCCTGGCCAGTCCTACATTTACTCTATAATGAAGTTGGGGGGGAGACAGTATTTGTATGTGATAATGGCATTCCTTTATGATATATATCTGAGTCAGCATTGTTCCCGTATGAAATCAGCCCAGATGTGCAACATAAAGATAAGAGTCACCAGTGTCTATAAAGCTGAATTTGAATCATTCCTCTCCCTTGAGAAAACAATACAAAAAAATAAAAATAGTAGGCCTACAACCCATTAGCAACAAAAAAAAACACGGGGGCTTGTGTTGTTCCCGAAAACGACAACAGCAATAAAAAGAAGAAACCGTAATTACATTCATAGTCGTGCCACGCTATGGCCAGCCCCCGTCTTGTGATTCGGCTGAGGTGAATAGCAGTCAGGCGCCAGGTCCAAAACACGCAGACAACTCAATTAGAGCGAACGCACCCCCCTGCTAACCCCATCATGGGATCCTCACGCACACCCACACAATGCGTTCCTGCCAATGACTCTCATTAACCCATTGACTCTTTATTAAGCCGAGCTGTCTGGGCAGGGGGCTACGTTCAACTGTAACACCCCTGATCTAATGCGATTAGCCATTTATCAGACGATTACACCATTTACACATTTAGCAGATGCTTTTACGCAAGGCCTAGACCATGGATGTTTGGGAGGGTTCCAACCCAGAACCTTTTGCCTGAGAGTGGCCATAACCCCCCCCCTCTAACCACAACCAGAGTATCCTGCCCTTTGATTACACACAAACACGCTATAAAGACAGTCTTTGTAAAATGTAGGTGTAGGTGGTGAACATGTTGAACAAGTGTGTGTTCGTGGAACAAAGACGATTCTGTCTTCGCTGAGAGTGGGTGGGTCAGTGGGTGATTCTTTGAAGTCTTAAAAGGAGTGTTGGAGCTAATTTATCTGTTGAGTAGAGACCACACTCAATACTAACAACTGCTATTAACATCTTCAGCTATGCTAGGCTTTGTCTACATTGTATGGGCAATGTGTAATATACATTACAAACATTCCTTTTTTGCTCTTTAAGTGATGACGAAGTGGATAATGCAATACTGTTCTTTCTGCTTTGATCCCTAGCCTGAGATCACGGGATACACTTCATTCTATTAACAGTATTTAATATTGTTAATATTGTTAAATGACTACAGTTACCCACAATGCCCCTGGAAGTTGAAACATCTGTGTGAGAATAGCAGTAAACCAATAGGATACTTGTATCAATACACCTGATTGTGGTGTCCTCTAACAAATCAATTCTTGATACCTCTCTTATACCTTGAAATTCATCCCATAATTTAGACTTAGTCCCTAACGGTCTGGAAATTGGTTGGTCGGTTTCCTGTCTGTCTTCAACAAACAAAAACACAAAAACAAACACCAGATCCCTTGATGTTTTGATGCTAGAAAATGAGAGCGTTTGCAGATGCGGTAAGATTAGGGCATGTGTTGCTACCAGTGTAGAGTCATCTTAGACTCCCTTTTTTAGATACAGGTCATTAATGCACGTAGCATGGAGGAAGTTTAGCATCTTGCTCAAAGATGCCTGCAGGTAGACTGTGGACACTGGGGGTTCCCATGTTCCCAGAGGAACCCTTCTCCTGCTGGAGGAGATGAAACACCCTCTCCACTACACCAATGATCCCCAACCAGGGGGGGGTTAGGGTGCCCGTGACAAGCCTCTGGGGGGGGGGGGGGGGGGGTTGGAGGGGGGGTACTTGGGAAGATGTAATATTTTGCAATACCTACAAAACAAAAGTGATGATTGTTGATCAGTGTTGTCGTGGTGCAGGTGGCGCCCCTACCTGGCTGGCCTTGGCATTGACGTTTCCCAGGCTGAAGAGCTTCTTGACCACCGCCATGTCCTCTTCCTCCTTGACGGCGGACAGCGCTGCTAGCATGATGGCCGTGTAGCCGGCCTTGTTCTGCTTGTCCACGCAGCACACGCCTGCAGAACACACACACACACACATGACTCACCACACACGCTAATGCCACTTGCACTTTCCATTCATGACAGAATATGGGTGGGCAAATTATATCTTACTCTTGGTGTTGCACACTATTTACATTTATATTTGTTTGAGTTAATTCAAAAATATTAATTGTATGCAGAGCATAAAAGCAAAAACTGAAATACTTGTATTTCTGCAGCTATATGAAGAAAATATTAACCAAGTTTTGTTATATAGATAAATGACAAACAAGATGAATCAATGTGCAAAATTGGAATTTACATTTGAAAAGCAGTCTGTTACACGATATATTGGCACATATCGTGCACACAAAAACAAACACACGCACACAAACACACACACTTAAACAAGCTGTCAAGTGACATACTATTGATTTAAGATAGTGGCATAATGGAATTTTGTTTGGTCACATGATGGGATAATTAACTCGAACATTCCACAAGCCCTTGTCCAATCACAAGGCCCCACAGCGCTCTGGTGAGGTGTGTGTGTTCATTCCCTTACAGAAGCGAGGGTGATCACACAGCTGTGGAATTCTAAAACAAACACCAAGCCACTGGAGGGTCACACAAACACACGCAAGTGTAGAAATATGATAAAAGCCACGGCCATTAATTTGATTTGGAATCAGCAAGAAGGAGGATAATTGTTATGTCAAAACCAGTCTCTGAAAGAACACAAATCTCCTTTTATCTTCAAACTCAAGGTGATGTGCAGTCACAAGATGGTGAATGTGAATGATGGTTAATCCCCCCCACCCCCCCACCATCCTGTTTGTTGTGTGTGACAAGTAACGTGGAAGTGTAATGTTTACACCCAGCACAACCACAATATTATACATATTAATTACGCAGTATAAACTGGAGTCGTCTCTTTAACAATCATCCATTCATTGTCTATGCCTCTTATCCATACCTGGGGTCACCTTAGGTGTGCCGACACTAGGGGTCGACCGATTATCGGCCTGGTCGTTAATCGGATCCGATATTCATCATTTTTCCGATTATTGGAATCGTTATTTTGTATGATCTGATTGCCGATTAAATGAAAAAAAAAAAAATGCACTCCTTGCGGCAAAATGCACTCCTTGCAGGTGGCTCTGATGCAGTCGCCTCTCTCTGGCCAATCAGCATTATTGATTGACTATACAGCACGGGTAAAAAAATAGCCAATCTGTACTCTGTATTTGTGGGAGACACGTGGGAAAGAGGTCGCCAATCAGTCTGCAGTGTTTGTCTCGACACGCCCATTTGCTACGATTGGCGATTGGCGGCGAAGCCAAAATAACGTGACAAAAGCCAATCGGTTTGCAGTGTTTTGGCTCGGCTATATAGTATAAATGGGCGTGTCGAGCCAAAACACTGCAGACCGATTGGCTTTTTTTTCTGCCGGCGGGACATTGAGCCAGAGAGAGGCGACTGCATCAGAGCCGCCTGCAAGGAGCGCATAATTTATTTTTTTCAATAATAGGAAAAATTCTGAATATCAGATCCGATTATCAGCCGATTATCGCCCCCTAATTACTAATAATCGGTATCGGCCCAGAAAAAAACATATCGGTCGACCCCTTGCCGACACCACCCACCCCCCTTCCCACCCCAAAAAAACACACCGTGCTTGAATCTGTGTTTTCAATCTGCGTTTTTTAATCTGTTTTTTCTATCTGTGTTTTCAATCTGCGTTTTTGAATCTGCGTTTTTGAATCTGCGTTTTTTAATCTGCGTTTTCAATCTGTGTTTTCAATCTGCTTTTTTCAATCTGCGTTTTCAATCTGCATCTGTAATCCGTGTTGTCCAGCGGTCCCTCCTCACCCGTGTCCAGCAGCAGGCCCACCACGCCGAAGTTGGAGTGTGACACGCTGTAGTGCAGCGCCGTGTTCCCGTTGCCGTCCGTCATGTTGACCACGTGCTCCAGCAGCGCAGCCGACACCTCCGTGAACGCCATCAGGTAGTCGGAGACCCGCGGCGGCTGGGCCATCTTGGCGCTGGACACCCGGAACCACTCCAGCTGCACCGAGTGTGTGCTGGACAGCTGGGGTTCAAGGGGGTTAAAGAAGCTCACATGTCATATGGTCTTGTGTTTAGTGTCTACGAAGTGTGTTCGTTTTTCTGGTTATTTAGCATGTAAGTCACTTTTATTTTGATAAAGTGATTTGCTGTGAAACCCGGATAAGCAGACGCAAATGGATGGATGGATGGATGGATGGCCGTGAATTCAGATTCAGGTGGTTAAGGAGCAGGTAGTAGGCATCTTGCTCAAGGATGCCTACTGGTTAGTTTGGGACACAGGGGATCAAACCCAGTACCTTTCAGCTAACGGTGAAACACCCTAGCCACTACATTGTTCCGCCTCTTCGTACATAATGTCTTGGGAAAACGTGATTTGATTTTTCACCAATCACAATGTCCCCATAAACAGAAAGGGAACCTCTAGGTGTGATAAGTGATGGATGGATCCTGATTCCAAACCAGTGTTAATTTCGTTAACGAAATGTTTGACGAAAAATATGCGTTAACAACCTTTTTCCCATGACTAAGACGTGACGTTGACGTGACGAAATCGGATCTTTGAAAATAAAAACTGTGACTAAATCTATTTTTACTTTCGTTGACGAGACGAGACGAGACGAAAATGTTAGTGGTGGACTAACGGACATTCAAAATTTAATGAATTATTAAAGATTTTGGTTCCAAAACGTGACAAGCGCCATTAAAAAAAAAATACAATCGTTTCCGCAAAACGCGACATCCGGCTAGTTTCTCTGCATTATATTATTATATTATTATATTATTATATTATTATATTATTCCCTTTCTTTCCAAACTGTGATAAACGCCACAACAGATTTTCAGCACACTCAGATATATCCGCTCGGCCAATCACAGCGCGCCATTCCCGTGACTTAACTAGCCTAGTGACAGCTGTCAAAGTCCTGTCAGAGACAACACACACACACACACACACATATCGTAAGAGATTTTAAGCGAAATTATTCATTGAATGAAATAATGAATAACTTTGATGGAACAGAGGAGCCGGTGGTTGTTTCTACAGTGGGAAAAAACATAAACCATCAAAAGATCATCATAGACGGGAGAATGTGAAGAAAATGCGACATTCTGGCGGTGGTCGCTAGACCTTATTAAGACGCAGAAGCGCCTGGTCCTGGCCGGCGATTTCTTGCACACACACACACACACACACACACACACACGCACCAAGAAGACGGACTGTAGTCACAGTGATCAGCTCATTGCTGGTGATCTTGATCAAAACGTCCAGTCTTTCTACGCTCATTCAAGTAAAGTTGAACAGGACCAGGCGCTTCTGCGTCTTATAACAGTTAATAAGGTACAGCGAGGAAGGGGGCACATGGTGGGGCGCGCATTGTCGGGTTTTTAGCAATCAGATGAATGCATAAAATCGTCGCGAAGGATGTCGATCTATACAATACATCATTAGAAGGATAGGGTCTGTTGTTCACAGCAGTTCCGGTCATCTTATTTTTTAAATGTGACTAAAACTAGACTAAAATTTTATGAGTTTTCGTCGACGAAAACTAGACTAAAATGTTCTGAGTTTCCGTCGACGAAAACGAGACGAAAACTAAGAAGGATAAAAATGACTAAATGTGACTAAAACTAATATGCATTTTCGTCTAAAGACTAAGACTAAGACTAAATCTAAAATAGCTGCCAAAATTAACACTGTTCCAAACATGTCTCCAACTCACCACTTCCTTGCTCTTTAGGGTGCTGACGTCATCGTTCAGGTGGTTCTTCAGGATCAGACAAGCCTCCCGCATCTTAGAGCTCAGCTCAAACCTGCAGCAGAGACCCGACACACACACACCAGAATCACACACACACACACACCGTTCTATTTAAAATGTATTCTATAACTCCAATTATATTCTGCATCAACCAAGTAAACCCATTTTCGTTTGGTAGGAACAGAATAGACAACATTCTAACAAAGAAAAGTAGAACAAACAAAGTCACATTAAACCACATTAGAACATTGACAAAGCATATAGTTACGCCAGATGAAGAGAAAGTGGGAAGCTACTTAACAGCTCATTTCAAAAAGGCAAGTTTTAAGAGAACATTGTACTTTTCTTTAACGATCTCCGAGGCGTCACCGTGGGCGTCCCTCAGGGTCTCCTCGTCTGTGTCGCTCTCGTCCATGTTGATGTTCCGCTCCTCATCCGACGTCTCCTCCTCCAACGCCGCCTCATCCTCCTCGTCGCTGTCCGAGCACTCGCCCTCGCCACTCTCACCGGACGAACTCCCCTCTTCCTTCTCGTCTTCCTCTTCCTCTTCGCTGGATGTAGACTCATACCTGGGCGGACGAGGGTTGGATGGTTGATATACATGTAAAAGACATGTAAAGCAGTGTTAAGTTGTTTCTGACCACTAGGGGGCAGTCAAGACACCATACTGGGAGGCTGGCACGGAAGACAACGCAGAATTCAATGGGAGTGAATTTAGTCAACAAACACTAAAAGGGTGAAATAGAAAAGAACATCTGACTGTTTGCTATCAGAAGGTGTCACTGATCCACCGGCAAAGTGTTCACGAATGGATTTGTAAAATGGGAAATTTGAACAAAGTACAACCAAATATTACTGGAAAACCCAAAAACCAGTACTATTCCAATCAGAATGTTTATTAGAACGACTAGTGCATGACCTCACGCGAGACCCTCCAATAGGGCGCCCCGACGGTACCACCGCGTTTTGTCTTACCCCCCGTTGAGAATGCCGACAAACTGCAGGCTCTTCTTGCCCGCGCTGCCCGTGCTCGTCCCGTCCTTCCTCTTCATGATGGACTTCAGGAGACCTGGGACAAGGCAAACACACAGCAAAACACGCGGTTGTCATGGCGATCATCTTATCATCATAGACGCCCAAATGTGGCAACAGTGCGTTCCTTCCCAATTCTGGGGTTTCTCCTCACTTGGAACTCACTTGTCAAATAATAATAATAAGCTTATTGTATGACCTCAATGCCATGATGCTAATTTCTCACTGGTCAACAAATTGTACTTCAAGACACACACAAAAAACATTTTAAAATGTGTTAATGTATTAACAATTCGATGTCTCATGAAGTTATATTGGATATCATGTCTAGAACAGCACAACCTCAATGGTGATTAATCAAATCAACCGATAAAATCCTTAACTGTGGGTATAATGCAATAAGTTATCAAGGAGATGGAACAGGATGCAGTGTGATGTCAGTATCCGCTAACGGCATTCAAACAGACATAGCGAGCGTTGCAGATCCGCAGACTGACAATGATGGCAATTGTTCTCTGTGCCTTAAACATTTATTTATTTACTTCAGTTATATAACCAAAAAACGCCCACAGTTTACAATCAGACCGTGACTCCGACCCCCCCCCCCCCTTAACCTTTAATGAATCAAATACATTTAAAACCACAATGGGTTAAATTGGATCATAAGATTCTTATGAGAGCCACAATTTAAAACATATGAGCGCTGTAAACACTGTTTCCATGGTACCAATTACACCAGCTGATGAAACACGCCTGGCTTGTTGTTTGATAAGTTAATGCACCCTTTCCGGGAGTATATCTATTTGAAAGCCATTATAACTAGGGCTGGGTATCGTTTCAAATTTTTCGATACCGGTACCTGAGTTTCGATACCGGTGCCAAAACGTAACTTTTTTCGATACCTATGTGTAAATAAAAGCACATTTCATAATGCAATCGCCGGAACATGTTTTTACTGTAATACAAGTCTTTTTACATGAGTTTTTCCAAATAGAAAGAGTCCAAGTGTCATTCATTTCAAGTACGAAATATTTATTGGTCCTTTTTCACTTAGACAATTTGTAAACTAGGCCGTGTTTCCCATACATTGATTTATTTGTGGCGGCCCACAACAGAATGAAAACTGAGCTTTAATGATCCCACCCCCCTCTAAATTCACCAGATTATGTCTTATAGTTTTAACTTGAAAATGTCTACAATTTTCACACACAGAGAAAGAAGCTCTCAAATTGCACCAGATTGATGCATTTTAAGTTTAAAATGTCCACATTTTTAACTTGCTCTATCCATGTTGAGGAAACAGTCTGTTCCTGTTATTGTTAACGTTACCGCTAGTAGTAACGTTAGTAGTCGGTGTTTGCTTTTTCATGCAGTCAAACACAGTGCAGCTCTCTTGTCTCAGGTTAATGACGTGCGAGATTAAATGCTTCATTAAATTAGAAGTGTTGCCACCCGCGCCAGCTATGGTCTTATCACAAATATTGCATTTTGCACCGTCCCTACTTTTTACAAAATGTAACCAGACCTTGGACCGTGGTTTGGACATTTTTCCTCTCTCCGCAAATGCGGACATCCACATGGCTCAGTGTTTCCATGCGTAGTGACGTAGTAACGCAAGGACGCGATTAACGGAGCCCCGCCCCCCAGAGACGCTGACTCGGCGCCCGACGCGCGCCTCACGGGAGCGGTAATTGCGCATCCTTGGCGCAATATCTGTGATGTCCACCAATGTCCAAAACTAAAATACGCCCTTGCATACCGCCACCTAAACCAGCAGTCACGTTAGATTTTAGAACAAATATCGTGATTGGATGAGAGACGAGAAAAAAAAGAAAAAAAGTACTGAAGTTTGGCACCGAATGTTCTGACCTCTGCCGGTGCTCGGTAGTACCGCAGTGATTCGGTCGGTACCAAAAAAGTACCGAATTTCGATACCCAGCCCTAATTATAACCCTTCATGTACTGATATACAAAACACTGATATGTTCAGACCACCCACACAATGCTGTGATATCATTCCGTTTAAATATGAACCAAAGCAATACTCATCACTGCTATATTCATTGAATGTAAAATGTAGGATACATTGATGAATGAATAAAATATATAAAATAAATATTATAAAAAAGCTATTGTTATAATGTTGTTATACTACATTTAGGGGATTTCCTGTGTCTTTGTAGCGCTTTGTCAATGTTGGCAATTTCACTGTACCTCATGTCCAATAGATCTCATGGATGCTAACTATCATAATCAGGAACCAGGAGCGTGAAGCCAACCTCTCGTAAAGACTCACCTGTCTTGGGTTTGGCCGGCTCCTCCGTGGCGATCTTCTCGGCAGCGCTCACCAGCTCCTCGTCCGGTGTGATCTGGTACTCGGCGATGGTCAGCTGACGCTTCTTCAGAACCGTGGCCGCGGCTCTGGGCTCCATCATCGCCACCTCCACCACCACCATATCCTCCTCTTCCTCCGCCGGGAAACCCTCGCACTGACACGCGGCGTCGGCCACAGCAATCGGTTCCGCCACCACCACCGGTTCCACTAGCAGCACCGGCTCCACCACTTCCACGTCCGTCTGGATGCCCTGCTCGACGGGATTGGCCGCTGAATCCTCGCCGACGCACACACTGACCACCTCCGGGCGGCACGTGATGCCCACGTGCCGTGGAGCCGAGGGTGTCGTCTCCACAGAGACGTGCGCGGTAGTAGGCTCCACCTGGATACCTTTGTCCAGAGTGACCCTGCACTCCCGCTCCTCCGCCTGGGCCCTCAGGGTGCCCAGGTCTCTGTCGGCCGAGCTCAGCCGCTGCTCCAGAGCCACCATGGACTCCTGCTGGAATTTGATGGTGTCCTGCAAGGTGTCTATCTCCCGCTGAGCCTCGCTGGTCACCCCCAGCAAGGACTCCATCACCCAGACACCAGCTTCCTGCGTCTGCACCATCCTCGTCTGGGTGCCCTCCTCGCGACCCGGCGGGGGTTCATCCGTCCCCGTGGTCTGGTCGCACACGTGGACCTCGGGCCCCTCGCACACGTCCTTTGTCCCCAGGCTGTAGCGGAACACCACCGAGTCCATCCGCTTGTCCTCCCCGACCGCCACAGACTTCTTCTCGACCGGAACCGGAATTTTCTCTGGAGCCTTTGGGGCGGCTTTCTCTTGGCACTCCGGCGCCTTCTCGTGTTTCACCTCAAACCTGGCGGTGAGCTTTTTCAATTCCTCGGACCGTCCGCCTGCGTGCCGGCCAGGTGAGGCCGGCGGAGACGCCAGCCACAGGGTCTTGAGTTCGGCGGCGGTCTGGAGGGTCTCCGTGGTCTGCGTGGAGGTCTCCGTGGGTTGCTTCTGCCTCTCCTCGGCCTCTCTCCGCTCCTCGGCTTCCCGCTTCTCCTGCAGCGCCGACAAGAGCATTTCTTTCTCGGCGCGCAGCTTGGCCAGCTCCCTCTCCAGAGCCGGGACACCTTTCACCCTCTCCTCCATGTCTTTCAGCTGCCGCAGAGCCGTGGCCATCTGCTCCCGCACCGTCTGCAGCTGGCTGGGGGCCAGTGGGGTCATGGAGGAGCCTGGCCCCGGCGTGCTGCGCCCGGACGTCTGTGGGCTGGGCCTGGTCCAGACGCCACCGGGTGGAGCCAGGCCTGTGGATGACCCCGTGGACCCTGTACCGCACGGTGAGGCGACCGGGGCGGCGCTCTTGAAGCCCGCTTTGGGAGGATCAACGAGCTGCAGCCGCACGCCATTGTGGACGTGGTGGTTCTGCTCCTGCTGCAGACGCCGGCTGGTCTCCAGGAGGGTGCGCTCCACCCGGGGGTTGCGCTGCGGCGGTGGCGGGGGCACCTTGGCCCCGGCGGAGAGAGGAGGGGCGTTCAGGAAGGTCAGCGGGGAGATGGCCAGACCGTCACAGGGCGCCGAGCCGATTCGGTTGCGCGGCGGCGGCGGAGGTGGGCCCCGGCCGTCCTCGCTCCCCTGGGACGCCAGGGACTCAGTGGACGTCCAGCCGCTGGTGCGCCCCCCGCCCACGCTAGGGCTCCGCTGGGAGAGCCGGCTGCCGCGACCCCCAGACCGCCGCAAGCTGACAGGCGCCCGCCGCAGGTTGTGGCCGCTCTCGATCTCCTCCACGTACTTGAGGAAGTCGAGATCCAGCTGGAAGCCATAGGGGGTCTGGACAGAGTAGGAGGCGGCCTGATCCGCCTCCTCAGCTCCACAATACAGGAACGGAGAGCCAAGATCTGCAGAGCAGAGAACCACAACACTATATAAATACACACACACACATCTGCACAAATATTAACAGTCATCCTGCAGTCGACACAAGACCCAGATCTCTGAAGAAACCCCAGACCCTCCCATTTCCGACCTCTACCTGGGGTGACTCACCTGGCAGCTTGGGGGTGACTTGTACAGACTGAGTCATCTTGTCCACTGGAATGGAAGCTTCCGGAAGGATACCCGACAAGGTGTAGTCAACACCAACACCTGTCAACACCAACACCTGTGTGTAAAACATAAACACACAGCAAAACGTGTCACAGGGTGACAAGCCCCCCTGACTACCCCCTTTGAGAATGTTTTAAAGTCAGTAGTCAAGACTTGGTTTACAATGGATCCAAAGATTTTGCCTTCAACTACACTAACACAAAGTGACATCCTGAGGGTTGTTTATTTAGAGTCTGAACCCTTCAGAGTTTGAACCCTTCAGTTTGGAATATGTTCAACAGGAGAAGCAGCCGCTGAATGACCTCAGTGGCTCTCTCAATAGGGTGGATACATCACACTCTGGCGCTTTTATCCAAAGTGATCCACTCACTGTAACATGGGACCTTTAGATAGATAGAGGTCAGACATCTTGCTCAGGATGCTTACTACAGGTAGACTGTGGACATTGGGCTTCCAGCCCACTAACATTTCACCCTCACCCTAACCACTGGACTCTCCACAGCAGATAGGAGTTTGGTGTGTTTACAGTGGGCGATGGTCTTCAACCGTTACTGGAAACAAAAAATAAATACAATAAAATGTGAGGATAACCATGATGTCATTCTTTTTAGTCCTGACTCTAACCAGGGCAGATGTGTCAATCCTCATGGGAGAGCATGAGGAACATCTGGAAAAAATGTAGGGATGCACCGATCCGATACTGGGGATCGGTATCTGACTGATACTGGACTAATATGTGGTATATATGATATGGGCTGGTGTATCAGAGGCTCCATATATATGCCGGGCAGCTTTCCAAGAAATAATGGCGGGTGAACTGAGTGTGGACATGCTTTTGCTGGCACATTTCAAATGCAAAGAAAGTTGCTGTGATGGGGAACGTTACAGTGGTGGATTCGTGCCAGCAACGTGTTTGCGCAATGTATCAGAAATACATTGGTGGAGAAATGTAAGATATCGAAGACATGTGCATAAATAACATGGTGGGGCATGTTTGCACGTTTTATACAGAAGATATATCGAACATATACAGATTATACAGATTCTCGCATTGAACAGACTGTGTGTGTGTGTGTGTGTTTGTGTCCACTCGACCAGTATGTATGTATGAACTTGTGCACTCCAACAAGTGTACAAGTTCTCCTCCAGATGATACTGTTACTTGTGTAAATCACAGACGGACATCAGTGTAAACGTGGCAGAACAAAAACTAGCCACAACAAAGAGTTGATGCATCCAGCCAGAAGGACCAGCCCCACAGCTGAGCCCAGCCCCACGGCGGCATCCACAGACTGCGCTCTCCCCCGGGTAGAGGCATGGGAATACGGGGCCCGACCGCTGGATGTGTGGGGAGAGGCGTACATCGATGACACCGCGGATACGCTGAACACACGGCTGATTAGAGGGACTAATAAAAGGGAAAGCTGTGGCTGGCGGAGGGAGGCTGTCTGTGGTGTGTGTGTGTGTGTGTGTGTGTGTGTGTGTGTGTGTGTGTGTGTGTGTGTGTGTGTGTGTGTGTGTGTGGTGTGGTGTGTGTTGTGTGGTGTGGTGTTGTGTTGTGGTGTGTGTGTGTAAATGCATAGGTCTGTGTGTGTGTGTGTGTGTGTGTGTGTGTGTGTGTGTGCACACTTCAATCCAATGTATCTGATCCAGGGGCTTTCATGCATGAAAGACTGTCTCTCTGTGTCTCCTTGGAGGTTGTGTTTTTTGTTCACCTTCCAGGTATATCGCTGTCACAGACGTATGCGGAGAGGAGATAACTACATAAACACAACACTGATCTCCATTCCCTCTCGCTTTCCTGAGCCTATAGTGTCAGCCTTTAGTATGTGTGTGTGTGAGAGTGTGGAGGTCTGGTCAGGTCAGGTCGGGGTTGGAGAGGTGCTGGGTGACATGTTGAGTCTGAAACAGCGCCTCTGGTTGGTATCTCTGGGAGGCCTTCTAGTCCCCTGCCGATAAGGAGAGAGAGGGCCCTGGAGTTTCTACTGCTTTCACTTTTAGGCTCACTCTTTGTTTTCTTTTTTTCCTCATTTGTTTGCTTTCCTTTTGTGGGTTGTTTGTTACTTGTGGCTTTCCTTCTTCCCTTCCTTCCTCCTTCCTTAATTACTTCCTTCCTCTCTTCACTACTTTCGCGAGTCCTTCTTGGCTTACTTTCCTTCCTTATATCATTTCCTTGCTTTACTTCCTTTCCTTCCCTCCTTCTGTCCTTCCTTTCTTCTTTTCCTTCCATCCCTCTTCCTTCCCTCGCTTTCCCTTTCCCTCAAAGCAGAGGAGGAGTTGAGTTTCTTCTTCAAAGCGTGGCCGAGCGAACTCCCTGTCCCTGTTACAGTGCCTCCATGACACACGATCCCAGCCTGCCAGAAGGCACCAGTTCCTCTGGAGCGTGGCGGGCTGCAGAGTGCTCGCGAGGACCACGTCGAGGACACTGTGACAGATGGATGCTGGATCCTGTGTGTGTGCGTGTCCCAGCCTGGTCGCGGAGCGGGGTGTCTCGGCCTGGAATGTACCCCAAGGCCATCGGGAAAACAAATCTGTGTGTGTGTGTGTGTGTGTGTGTGTGTAAATGCATAGGTCTGTGTGTGTCTGTGTGTGTGTGTGTCTGTGTGTGTGTGTGCACGCTTCAATCCAATGTATCTGATCCAGGGGCTTTCATGCGTGAAAGACTGTCTCTCTGTGTCTCCTTGGAGGTTGTGTTTTTTGTTCACCTTCCAGGTATATCGCTGTCACAGACGTATGCGGAGAGGAGATAACTACATAAACACAACCACGTCCAATGTTTTCATTTCCCTGACATTCTACCTCTCTCCCACCCCCACCTCTCTCTTTTTCTCCCCCTTCTCCTGTCTCTCTCTCCCTCTCCCTCTCTGTCTGTCTCTTCTCTCACTCCCCCCCCCCCCCCCTCTCTCTCTGTCATTTCCTCTGGGGCCTGTTTGTGGAGAAGGGAGCCGGAGTTGAACTGAGAGCCGGGGGGAGGTAGCTGGAAGCCGGACGGCCACCTAGGCAGCAGCCTCAGCAGCAGCAGGTCCATCCATCAGCCGGCTGCTGGAGGTCCGTCTCTGGCCCGGAGCCGGAGATGTAAAGCACCCTCTGGGCTCCACATCCTGAGACCCGAGCACCCCTAGATCCCAACCTGCCCAGAGAACCGGGTCAGTTGTTGCCTTTTAAAATAACATATGATCACAATTTGTGGCCTTTACATGATAAAACAGAGAGGGTGTAGTTAGTAGGGCTTAGGGTGTAATTCACTGTGCACATAAATTATTTGCCTTTAAAATGTGCACTGTTATTGTAGAACTATTATTATCATACCTTCAATTACCGCATATTTCAATTGGTTAACGCACAGATGCATTCTTTCACCGGGGCCTCTAAATCCATCAACAGATAAATGTATGCTCATCCGCCAGGCCTATTATTTTCCGTCGTAATGTTTGAATCACCGTTTTAACAAGCGATTCTGTGTTTGCTTCGTCAGCTGAGCCTGAAGGAACAACAGCATAGCAGAGCCAGCAATAAATTAAAACACTGGCTATGAGTCACGGGACACGTTCTGCTGCCGATTGACTGGAACAAAGATCTCTCTCTGTCTCTCTCCTTCGGTATTCTCTTTCCCTCTCTTTCTTTCACTTATCTCTCCTTATCACTCTTTTACTTTATCGTTATTAATTTTTCCCCCTTTTCTTTTCTCGCTCCCTCTTGTCACTCTCCCTCTCCACTCCCTCTCTCTCTTTGTCCCACTCTCACGCTCTCTGTCTCACTCTCACACATGTGGGCATACACACACACACGCACTTACACACACACACACACACACACACACACACACACACACACACACACACACACACACACACAGATTTGTTTTCCCGATGGCCTTGGGGTACATTCCAGGCCGAGACACCCCGCTCCGCGACCAGGCTGGGACACGCACACACACAGGATCCAGCATCCATCTGTCACAGTGTCCTCGACGTGGTCCTCGCGAGCACTCTGCAGCCCGCCACGCTCCAGAGGAACTGGTGCCTTCTGGCAGCTGGATCGTGTGTCATGGAGCACTGTAACAGGGACAGGGAGTTCGCTCGCCACGCTTTGAGAAGAAACTCAACTCCTCCTCTGCTTTGAGAGGAAGGGAACGAGGGAAGGAAGGGAGGATGGAAGGAAAGAAGGAAGGAAGGACAGAAGGAGGGAAGGAAGGAAGGAAGCAAGGAATGATATAAGGAAGGAAGTAAGCAAGAAGGATGGAAGAGAGTAGTGAAGAGAGGAAGGAAGTAATTAAGGAAGGAAGGAAGGAAGGGAAGAAGGAAAGCCACAAGTAACAAACAACCCACAAAGGAAAGCAAACAAAATGAGGAAAAAAAGAAAAACAAAGAGTGAGCCTAAAAGTGAAAGCAGTAGAAACTCCAGGGCCCTCTCTCTCCTTATCGGCAGGGGACTAGAAGGCCTCCCAGAGATACCAACCAGAGGCGCTGTTCAGACTCAACATGTCACCCAGCACCCTCCAACCCCGACCTGACCTGACCAGACCTCCACACTCTCACACACACACATACTAAAGGCTGACACTATAGGCTCAGGAAAGCGAGAGGGAATGGAGATCAGTGTGTGTTTTCTGACAAGTCCGAGGTCAGATCCTGTCCTCCTCTCGAGCTCAACTGGTAGAGCAAGGCATTAATACATGGCCAGGGGTTAGGGGTTTAAATCCCACTGGGGCCACCCACGGCAAGAATTATGTTAATTATGACGGGATTGTAGATGCGGGATTGTAGAATCATCGACAATATGGCGTATTAGTTTATATTTAGATCACATGTATAGTTGCCATGTCAGATATGTATGTATGTGTGTGTGTGTGTATTTGAAGGTTGGATGTGAGTGTGTGTGTGTATATATGTGTGTGTGTGTGTGTGTGTGTGTGTGTGTGTGTGTGTGTGTGTGTGTGTCGTGTGTGTGTGTGTGTGTGTGTGTGTGATAGTTCCTAGTTTAAGTTCTTCTGCTCGTTCCAGCCGAGTTACTCCTTTAAGTCCTGTGGAGAGGAGAGAGAGGAAAAATTATAGGAACGTGTTCTTATCACCGAATAGCAGCCTCTCTTTCTAACCCTTCTCCTCTCAGGTCTGACCGGTCATCTTCTGGGAGAAGAGAGGTTTGGAGGAGGTGGTCTCCTATAGAACAGGGTTAAGGGTCGGCTCCTTCCTAGTACACCAAAGCAACCTGTTGGTCTGTGCTGCATACCTGCAGCTGGTATCAGACCAGCCATGTTTGGTTGGCAACCATACCGTTGTGTTTTGTTGTTCCGTGTTGCTAAGCGTGTCAAACGCCCAACACTGCTACGTCTCAGCTGAAACATGTACAGTATATGCCTTTAATAAAACTGTCTGCGTGAGGAATTAAATGGGTCGTCCTCAGAGTTTTGCACACACGCATCTTTCGCCTCAGGAAATGCCTGCTCAACTCCCATATCACGAGGTAGGCCTACGGGATGATTCACGCAGACACGCACACACACACACACACACACACACACACACACACACACACACACACACACACACACACACACACACACACACGAGAGAGAGAGAGAGAGAGATCTTGGCTTCCTGGAGAGAGGAGACGTGAGAGGAGGTGGAGGTGGAGGGGGTATCAGGAGGTGTAGCAACATGAGTTGAAGGAGAGGAGGGGGCAGGAGGAGGAGGAGGAGGAGGAGAAGGGAGAGACGCCTTAGTTAGAGGAGGATAGGATCATTAAAGGAGGAGAGCCTAGGTTAAAAGACGAGATGAACATTTGGTTGAAATGGGGAAATAATAAGTTAAAGCAGGAGAAGATTTGCAGTTAGAAGAGGAGAGACCAACATCGGTGGAATGAGACATAGAAGATGCGTTGCGAGATGAGAAGAATGCTGGGACAACGTATTTTCATGAATGTGTTTAGATGGGACTTCAGGAATGTGCTGGCAGGCCTGGATGGAGCCTATAATTTGATTTAATTGCAATTTAAACTCTTCACACTACCGTTCGTTGTATGTGGTGAGAAGTACATCACTGGGGAGGTATAGCATTCCTTTTAGTTTAAGTTCTTCTGCTCGTTCCAGCCGAGTTACTCCTTTAAGTCCTGTGGAGAGGAGAGAGAGGAAAAATTATAGGAACGTGTTCTTATCACCGAATAGCAGCCTCTCTTTCTAACCCTTCTCCTCTCAGGTCTGACCGGTCATCTTCTGGGAGAAGAGAGGTTTGGAGGAGGTGGTCTCCTATAGAACAGGGTTAAGGGTCGGCTCCTTCCTAGTACACCAAAGCAACCTGTTGGTCTGTGCTGCATACCTGCAGCTGGTATCAGACCAGCCATGTTTGGTTGGCAACCATACCGTTGTGTTTTGTTGTTCCGTGTTGCTAAGCGTGTCAAACGCCCAACACTGCTACGTCTCAGCTGAAACATGTACAGTATATGCCTTTAATAAAACTGTCTGCGTGAGGAATTAAATGGGTCGTCCTCAGAGTTTTGCACACACGCATCTTTCGCCTCAGGAAATGCCTGCTCAACTCCCATATCACGAGGTAGGCCTACGGGATGATTCACGCAGACACGCACACACACACACACACACACACACACACACACACACACACACACACACACATCTCTCTCTCTCTCTCTCTCTCTCTCTCTCTCTCTCTCTCTCTCTCTCTCTCTCTCTTCTCTCTCTCTGTGCTTGAAGGAAGCAGAACGTCTCAATAGCCTCCTGTGTTTTTCTTTCTGCCACTTGGAAGACAGGCAGCAAATTACAGGGTCAAGGGAGGGGAGAGAAGACAGAGAGAGACACACACAGATAGAGAGAGAGAGAGAGAGAGAGAAAGATAAGAGAGAAGAGAGAGATACATTCCTGTCTTCCTCTAACCAGCTGGGTGACAGCAACTGCCCAGCCACACACACGCAGCGCACAACCACACACGCGCCAAACCAGCCCAGCCGGGCCAGCCCCCACTTATCTGGCGCAACAAGACCAAGATCAAAAGATGCAACGCTACCACATATTAAGGGAGGACACAGGTGTATGCGGAGGAAAAAGTTGCACAATACACATATAAAGCCACACAAACCACCCACTGTCCAAAACCAATAGACTAGGCTAGATATGGGAGAGAGACAGCATGAATACACACACGCACAAAACATAAACACATAAAACGTACAGTCAACATTCTCACACAACCACAGCCACAATTGCAGTCATCCGATCTCATAAAAACAGATTTTTAAAGTATGGCCACGGCTCTGAGTTTACATAAACAAAGGCACACAAATGAAATAATAACAAAGAATTCCTTCACTTTGTAAAAACTCTAATTGGATCCCACCATAACAAGAGAGCAACAGACCGGTACCCTGCCTCATGCCCTCATCTTTCCACGTCTGGAAACTGCCGTCCCGTGATGTTTTCATATTATCCACTCATAATATTCAAACATCATGTTCACTAAACACACACCCTTTCATGTCCTGCTTGGGACCGATGTGTTCATACTCTACCACTGAAAAGTACTTAATACCAAGTGCAGTGTTTTTTTCCACGAGATCAACGTTATCAACTAAGAGACGGTGTACAGTGAGTATTTCTGCAGCTCTTCCTTGTATTTGACACCATGAACTAGACTTCTAGATCAAGGGTGTATTCAGTCAGAAGGCCAGTGACCCTGGATGACATTAACACATTCTGAACCTTCCTTAAGAGTAGAGTTAGCATGTGTTGTTTAATAATGGTCGTCTTGCAATACACAGATTTCATAGTCAATGCCATGGATTTGCTTAAACAGGCAACTGGTTTACTCTCAAACAGAGGAACTCTTTTTGGATGAAAATGTTCATCCAAAAACAACGATTGACTTCCTGTGTCAGTTTATTATGGTGTTCGAGGGGAACACAGAGACAGGAAATAAAGTTAGGATGTAAACTTGAGGTGGTTTTTGGGAAAGCGACGGAGGCTTATGACAGAGTTATACCCCCTGCTCACCCCTAAATTATGACTAAAACAAAATGGCTGAGCTGTGGATCCCATTATAACAACGGCACACTGCTATGTGTTTCAAACAGACAGCAGCAGGATGTTGCATGCGCACATATTTCCATGTGTGTGCCTTTCCACATTACAATGTTTCCACATTATGTTCTTCTTTTCCTGTTCAGGTCAAAACAGAGCCCAGATCCAAACACATCAAGATAGATCATAAAACAGAGAGCTGCGGAGATAGAGACAGGCATACAATTTATGCGAGGGTTCGACTGCATTTCCTCAGGTTTGGGATGGTTGAGATCATCTTCAACCTCCACCCTTTTCCCCGAAAGGGAAGCGGGTGAGAGAGACAGGGAAAGATGTGGAGAGAGAGAGAGAGAGAGAGAGAGAGAGAGAGAGAGAGAGAGAGAGAGAGAGAGAGAGAGAGAGAGAGAGCGAGAGAGAGATAAATAGTTTGATTAACTTGCTCCCATGCCGACCATTACCTCACTATCCTGTTTAGATTTGTATTGCTTTGTCTTCAAATATTGTTTTTAAATATATTATTAAATTTTGTGCGCTTTGGCATGGTAAATGTAAGTTTTCCATGCCAGTAAAGCCCTTTGAATTGTAAAAAGGAGAGAAAAGGAGAGAAACAGAGACACAGTGAGAGAGAGAGAGAGAGAGAGACAGAGACACAGAGAGACAGACAGACAGAGAGAAAGAGAGACAGAGACAGAGAGACAGACAGGGAACAATGGGGTCAGTCTTCAGGCCCCCTGCTGTGACTGAAGGCAGAAGAGCCCTGGGATGTGCGGCTCTTGAGTGACAGCACCAAACATCTTCTCTCTCTGCTCCCAGATCGGACCTCTCTGTCCCTGTCCCCCTGCTTTGCATGAGAAAAACATCCACTCACATGTCTGAACACACCGGAAACACACACGCGCACACACACACACACACACATACCAAAAAAGGTTTTTATGTTCCTTAATGCTATTTGTACAGCCCGTTTACAACCAACACAACTATACCTGACCACACGCACGTAAGCACAGTCACACACATGCTCACGCACGAGTGTGCATGCACGTCACACAGGAATAAATCAACTGTTTCCGGAAGGGAAGCCCCCCCCCCCAAATCCCTCACCCCATGTCCTCACAACTAGAACACACACACAACCACACACACTGCAATACAATATATACACACACACACACACACACACACACACATCCTCCTTTTCCTCTACAAAACACACACATCCTTTTACTTCTTTACGTGTGTGCACACACCTAGCCCTATGTAACACACACACACACACACACTCTCTCACACGCATGCATACACACACACACACACACACACACACACACACACACACACACACACACACACACACACACACACACACACACACACACACACACACACACACACACGCACACACTGGGGGCCCTCTCCCATTGTGTCCCAGAAGGAGTCCTGGCTCTGCGCAGGAAAAACAGCAGCTCAGTCAAAAAGCTGCTTCCTGTAGGAAACACCAGGAGAAGCTGAAACAACACAAGCGCCACACACACACACACACACAATACATCCTCCTGTCCTCATGTAACACACACATACACACACACACTAACTACATCCCCTGCCCCTCTAGAACACACACACACACACACACACACGCGCACACACACTGTGACAGAACATGCTAATGGCAACAGAATGAAGGAAAGCATCACATGGTCTGTTGCACCCAATGTTCTTTGTTGTTTGTTTGTCTTGTTGCTTTTGCTTTATGTGCCTGTGTGTATGTTGCGTGTGGCCCTCAAGGGTGGTACCCGCCCACCCCCCTATGAAGCAAGAGTTACTTCTTATCAGGGGCCATGTTGACTACCAGCACCACACGTGTCTCCTGTGCCACCACCCCCCTCTAACTGGCGCCCGACACTGAACCATTATGTCACTTACTGGTGGCGCCGCTGTTGATGCAAAAGTGTGTGAGGAGGGCTCCTTATTTTCTTCCTCTCAAACTCAAACAGCCCGCCTTCTCCTGCTCCTCCCTTGCACCTCCCGCGCTCCCCCTCCCCCACTACACTGTGGTTCAAAATGTCACGAGGGGATTTCAATAAAAAAAAGTGTTGATGAGGCCACTGTAGGAGGACTGGCAGAACACTGAACACACGAAACACTAATATTCCACGGGGCCTCACGGCGCCAGGAGCCGTCCATCCTGCACCGCCGGTTCCCCCGGATGTATGCTAATGCTATTCCGCAATTGCATTAGCATACGAATGTAACCGTGGTGTATCAAAAGGTAACCATGGCGTTACACGTTTATGCTGCTGCTATTCGCATAACGTAGCCATGGCGTTACCGTGGCGTTACCATGGCGTTAGCACGTTGTTACCGCGCTCCAGCCTCCTCCACTGATACTCTCAACTGTTATGCCCCCCTCCCATTCACTCCTGCAGTGATATACATGTAGTCCTCCTACTTCCTGTAGTAAGTTGTTTCAGTAAAGTTGGCTTTTTTTTTTTTTTACTTCTTCTCTGTGTAAAGAGAAGTTAACAAGCGACAAGGTGCCATGGTGTTGTTTTTAGGGAGTACTGCGTTCCTATGCATCACGCAGGACAAACAACCAACTGTAGAGCCATAGGCTTGACTGGACATGAATGAATTCTTTGAATAACAGCATACCGTGTCACATGTTGGAAACCATGATTAGGGCAAACCCTTCAGCGAGACAGACCCCGGTTCCTAAACAGCATGTAGCTCACACTAAAGCCATCCCTACAGCTCCAACAGCTCTCTGGTGACTCCAACACTTGGCCCGACCAGATGCCCCACCCTGTAACAAAGCAGGGCTCACATATTGAGGTTTTTTTTTCCTTTCCCCAATAACCAGCTGTTTCCATGCCACCAGTTCCTCTGGCTTAAGTCATGCTGCACTTTCAGTCATTTGGAATCAAAAACGCCTTGTTTTCATCCACAGCGCGGCAGTTAGCAGGCCTGTACCTCCAACACGCCACAGGGACCCCTCTCTGCATGCATCAATTACAGGCTTCGGCTCACAGACTTGAAACACCAGCTTGTATGTATTTCTCTCTCCTTCATATCCTCTTTATTTTAAACATGTGTAGGTTATGTTTTTCATTGAGTGAATTAGAACGCTATCTATCTGGTTATCCGATAACCTCTCATCTCCATGTCATGTGGCATGCTGATGCTCCGAGATTATAAGCTACTGCAGGAGCCAACACCAAACAGAGAGAGAGAGAGAGACATTTCAGGGAAAACCCCAAATATACGAAGATACTCTGACCCAAATATGTGGTCTGGATTCTTTGCGGATAGAAAATGTTGACCCACTCTTCTCCTTCAAAGCGGTAGCAATTCCAAAGCACCAGATGTTTGATTGTCATAACTCCACCGTGGGACCAGATGGCGAGCGACTCTTTGGTCTCCTGTGAAGCTACTGACATATGTTTTTATTAGTGCCCTCCAACACCGGTGGAAATTACACTCATTCCCCGGCACCTCTTTGATTAAAACACCTCAAGGTTAATGACAAGGTACTTGTGCAACTTGTTCCATCAGAGTGCCTTGAAAGTCCCTGTTGGGACGCAGTCCGGGAGGAAGGCCTGTGATTACAGGTTCTAATGCGGTTATCCGTAATGTGTCAAACCAATTCCCCTCGCCAATGAGAGTCAATAGCCCTGACCCGAGACTACTCGTCCAGTTCAGGAGAAGTCAGCCAAGTCACGTCTAAACAATCAAGAGGAATCCTCTCTGTTCAATGAACAATGACACTTTCCTCTGTTCATAACAGAACAATGAAAGGATGCAAACATTCAAAGAACAAAGAGTTGGCAATGCCATAAAAATATATTTTAACAAAGGCGTTTTTGTCTGTGGCCGTACCTGTTGAAACCAAAGGCTAATGTAATTCATGAGCCAGTAGATGGAAGCTGCTCTATGATGTCCAGACAATTCAACTGCAAGCTGCTGGTAACTTCATTATACTCTCTTCTGGAGAGGAAATGTAATGGTGATTTAAGATTGCCATATTTGATTCTGCCTCTCCTGTGGAATGTTCCCCGAAGAGCCAAACGGAGGGACATTAAATTACAGGAAAATGAGTTCTACTTCGTTTAGACCAAACGAATGGTGGTCATTAAAAACAAGAAGAGGGTGGTGACTGCACTATACCAGTCGACACTACAGTCCTCTTCAGGAAGGAAATTACATCAAGTGAGTTGTACTCTTAACTTCGAGGAACTCAGTAGGGTTCTGGAACCGTGGATGAGGAATCGGCTCCAGACTACAAATTGCAGGCTACATATTCCCCCCAAACACGAAAGCAAACTTCTACAAGAGCTTTTTCTTAAAATCCAAAAACAAAAGTTGCAATTTGGAAAGCCACTCAAATGTGAATCTGGTGCAGAGAAGAAAGTGGTGATTTCCACCACTTTGGAAGCCTGGAGGCCTGCTGATTGTGGGGGATGCCTTTACGCTATCAGGTTCCATGACGACCTAACACTTAGCACTAATTGCTGCCGAAAGAAAAAACTATCTTGAGCTTAGAAGATAAATGTACCACAAGAAAGTGGTTGGCGGGGGTGGTTACATCGTCTGGGGAGAATTAACACTTCATTGGTTGGTAACGTTCAGGAAGCCTTGTGGCCCGTTTATTTCAGCAGATATCATGGATGGAATTTATATTAACTATTTTGGAAGCTGTTGCCATTACTTCTCATCCAGAGCTCGTCATATGATAATAGACATACAAGGATCTAAATTAAGCTCAGTTTTTAATGCTCATGGCACCCTGCCCGTGGTGCTCCATTAATACATCACAAACATGGGACACAGAGTTCAACTCAAGATACACAAGCAGCCATCTTGCCACAGGCCACAGTTACTAAGTCTGACTAAACTGAAGACTCAATGTCATTGAGTCAATTAACTTCTAATTAACTTAACTTCTAATTGCTTTGAAGTTAGGAGTGTTCTGATCCAAAAGTTCAAAAGTTCACTCGTAAAAAAAAGTCCACTCTTTCTGAGAAGCGCTCGGGCAGTGATACAGAGCTAATGTTCGCTGCACGAAGATGCACCGGTCACTACATTTACAGCTCTTTCTATTTTGGAGAGGGACCCAGTTAGCCATACCCCAGGGTATACTGTTGCAGAATGCAGACGGTCACCTCCGCCCCCTTGGGTGACCGAGGTCCTAAATGTCGTCTGAAAAATCAACACATCCCAAACCTCTTTTCCTTTGCTACAGTAAGCCTCAACAGTCGTAATATGGCATATCAGGGGGAGGCCAACACCCTGTCAAGAACGACGGCTTGAGGCTAAACATTGAGGTACAGCTCAACAGCGGACGATCGGGTCATGGCTGATAAGTGTAGGAGTGGAGGGGAGAGCAGCAGGAGGAAATGCAATGGAATGTATTTCCTTCTTCTCCCATTGGTATCTGTTTGCGCTTTTTCACACACTGTGGTCCCTGTTTGCCTTCGGGATAGCACTCAGCAGTAGGTCCCTCTTTCAAACAGCAGCCTATAAAATCAATTAGGTGCCATGGCGCTTTGAAGTGGCCCCCTGACGATGACACACTGGGGCCCTTTTGTGGCTCTTGATAGTGGCTCGTTGATTTGAAAGATCTCACACTCTCATGCACACACATGCACACGCAGCCCCTCTGGCTTCTCACATGTCTCTGAAATACATAACAGATGATACACGATTGAGCGTGATATTTTTACATCAGAGGGTTATGTTCCAGCAACAGTGTCATTCAAGCGGTGATGTTATACTGCATGGCTAGGAAACCATGGCTGGACGCCTACACTGTGTGAAATGAGCAAAATCACACCCAACATTTCCATGTAGCCTAGATGCTGTTGATTTAGTGGGGTCATGTTGTTGTCGGAGTGAATTCCGGGCTAGAGGCAGGTTGCGGTGAGGGATGAACCGCGGGTTCATCCTCCAGTGAAGTCGATGACCCGAGAGAACACACTCACATGACGGGCAGCACGGGGGTCGTTTGCCGCTTCATGCCTGGGAAACAGGGGTGTGTGCATATCAAGCTCACTTTCAAACAGAGAAAGGGGGCAGAAACGTCTTCTGAATTCTTTGATTTGGTTAAAGTTTGGATAAACTAGGTGGAGGATTACATGGTCTGGTGCAGAAAATGACGGTGAATGAAAGATAATGAAAGGCAGTTGGCAGGCGTGTGTAAATAAGGTTTAAGTACAATGGGGGGATTTCCATGTCCTGTCGCAATCCCTGCCCCCATTGTTTTATGAATTGTTTATCCAATAAGTCCGGGCTAAATGTCATGACTTCAGACCTATTGTTCAGCAGGCTTGGGATGTAACTTTTACTTTCTTTTTTACGTTATTTAACTTAAAGTGATTCAATATCCTTTTACACACATGAAAGACAAGGTGTTATGATAGTTATCCAGAGCGGGTGTCATTGGTTAAAACGACTCAGTTTAGAAATGACACAATAAGCGACATAACTTAAAAAAATATATAAAACGCGCTTAAGTCAACAGTCGTTCTCAAAGTAGCGGGAAACTGAGACATTTTTATTGGTCACGAACTGAACTAAAACTAAAAAGCCTTTATAATAGGATGCAAACTTCACAAACCTCAACCGCATGAAAGTGTTTTTTCCACTTTCAACACTTTCTCCAGACCGCATAGATTCACAAGCAGGACGTCTTGACGAAACAGCACCCAGCACCCGTGGGTGAAGAAAGTACTCGTCGGCTCACCCACTGATGGAGGAGGGAGACCAACGCTACTCGACCTGCTCCTCGCTCTTACCTGGTCGCGTCCCCGCCGCGTCCTCCACCCTGGACCCTCAAGAGCTCTTCTGTCATGACCGAGTGGAGTTGAGGAGGAGGAGGAGGAGGAAGGATACGGCAGCACGCTTTGCTTTGCCTCGCCCCACCCCCGCAACTCTTCTTGACGGACAGCTGAACGGACCAATGAGTGCGCAGCGCCGGGCCAACGTGCACCGACGTCACCCGAGGCCAGGTGGCGCCAAAATGCAGGTTTCCAAGTGACTGGGTGAGGTGGTACCGGGACGGAGCTCAGGGGCTGGGAATGATAAGGACACCATCTGCTGGATATACTTTATTATTTTATTTGTGATTACATTTATATTACAAAATAAAATAGGAATCCATTGTCTGAATAACAATAGACTATGAAGACATAAGATAAGATATAACTTTTTATTGATCCTGAAGGAAATTCTTGTGCCAGAGGATACATCGCAATAGAATAAACAGTAGGGAATAGAATAAGACAAATAAAATAACACATTTACAAATTTACAGTGAGTCTCAATGTAGAAATATAAAAATATACAAATATAAAAATATAGGTAAGATATTCAGCCAGCAAAACAAGTTGACAATAGTATTGGGAAGTAGTAGTGAAGTATTATTGCACATGTGAAATTTTGCACATGTTGATGGAAGGTAATAATTGAAGGGGAGTAATAGTAATGGTGAGAGTTAATAATATTGCACATGATATTAAGAATATTGAGAATATTGCACATAATGATGGAAGATACATTGGAAGGTTAGATGGATGGAAGGTTTTGAACATTCTGATGGGAGGTTGATGGGAACCTTCAGATTTTCAGTGAACCACACTACTCAGTTACATCCTAGCATGTGAAGTGGTAATATTCATATTAAGTATTAAGTACATAGTTCCAAGACAGATAGCCTTTTATTAGCAGTAAGCGGGCCCAATAGCCTAGAGCAGATAGGTAAGGAAGGAGGAAAGGAAACATAACAATATATCACTTTCTCCTCTGATGAAGGGTACTAGGACCCTGGAGACTGTGCTGCAGGGGTCAGGTCAGCTGGCAGCCTGATAAGCCATTCTTATTATACACCCATGATAAAGGAACAGGTATTCTGTTAAATAACAAACAGAAAAGTATATAACTAGTCCTGTTCGTGACAACAGTGAATCTAATATACTCTACCTACTTTTGAGGGCATGTGCTGGAACTCTTTTCATGTGTGTGTTCATTTATGTATTTATCTGACTTCAAGTACATATTAATTTCATGCTCACATCTAAAAGCCATAAGAGCATTAGTGACTGGAATTCAGTTGACTGCAGAAATTAGGTATATACTGGCTTAAAAAAACCTCACATCCCATTGTTGAATGAAAACCTCTTCTTGAGAGAAGGTTGCGTTGCAGTGGTTTTCCCCTGAGAAGCTATTTAAAGAGACCTTTCTTTGCTCTGCTATCATGGAACCAGTTAACACGCTGACATCAAGGTAAATATAGGAAGCACACAGAGAACTCACTGGTCCTTCAGCGACAGCCAAGCCATACAAGGCTGTGAGTCCCCAGGACAGCCTACCAAGATTAAGAATTTTTTTTTAGAAAAGGTCAAACTAAAAACATTGTAATTGAATGATGTACAATGTACACATGTAATACCCACCAACATGACTATTAATAAAGGCCACAAAAAAGGAATGACGTGGTAGATTTTGGGTGGTTCTGTTTCACAGCCAATTAGTTGTATTTTGAATTTTTTCATTTTACTTTTATGTATCCAGGTATTGCGACACATTGCGATTTAAAGAAAACTCTTTTGCAAGGGCGATCTGACCAAGAGGGTGGCAACGTGGGGTAAAATACAACACAAAACTAATAACAGAACATACAACATTGGGCGATATTCAACATTTGGTGATAGTGCGAAAAAACTAATCTCTGTCTCTCTAATGCTCTCCGTCCCCCCTCCCTCTAATTCGAACTGTCTGTCTCTTTAGTGTTTGATGGTGTGGGGAAATAACGTCCTCCCTAATATAAAAAGTAATATACTAACACATAGATATTGGTGTCATGATAGATGCAGTGGCCCACATTGATGTAGGCTGTTTCTCTCAACATACATGGCATTGCAATTGCAAAGAAAGGACTTAGGCCTACACCATCCATCCATCCATCCATTCTTGTCCGCTTATCCGGGGCCGGGTTGCGGTTGCAGCCGGCTAAGCAGGGCCCCCCAGGCTTCCTTCTCCCCAGCCACACTCTCTAGTTCCTCCTGGGGGATCCCGAGGTGTTCCCAGGCCAGACGAGATATATAATCCCTCCAGCGGGTTCTGGGTCTGCCCCGGGGTCTCCTCCCAGTTGGATGTGCCCGGAAAACCTCCAAAGGGAGGCGCCCGGGGGACATCCTAATCAGATGCCCAAACCACCTCAGCTGACTCCTTTTGACACGGAGGAGCAGCGGCTCTCCTCCGAGCTCCCTCCGGATGTCTGAGCTCCTCACCCTATCTCTAAGGCTGAGCCCAGCCACCCTGCGGAGGAAACTCATTTCGGCCGCTTGTATCCGCGATCTCATTCTATCGGTCACTACCCAAAGCTCGTGACCATAGGTGAGGGTTGGAACGTAGATGGACCTGTAAATCGAGAGCTTCGCCTTCCGGCTCAGCTCCCTCTTCACCACAACGGACCGGTACAGCGCCAGCATTACTGCAGACGCTGCACCAATCCGTCTGTCCATCTCTCGCTCCATTTTGCCCTCACTCGTGAACAAGACCCCGAGATACTTGAACTCCTTCGCTTGAGGCAGCAACTCATTCACAACCCGGAGGGAACAGTTCACCGTTTTCCGGCAGAGAACCATGGCCTCAGACTTGGAGGTGCTGACTCTCATCCCGGCCGCTTCACACTCGGCTGCAAACCGCCCCAGTGCCTGCTGGAGGCCACGGTCTGATGTAGCCAACAGAACCACAAACTCCCATGCCCCCCCCAACAACCCTGCGAGAGTAAAGAGCTGGTCCACTGTTCCACAGCCAGGACGGAATCCGCATTGTTCCTCCTGAAGCTGAGGTTCGACAATCGGCCGGAGCCTCCTTTCCAGCACCCTGGAATAAACTTTCCCGGGGAGGCTGAGCAGTGTGAGGCCTACACAATGAGTTTAAAAACACACTCCTCTGGTCTCTCCCCACAAATGTAAAGGGTGTGGTTGTTTCTGGGGGAGAAAAAATATATACTATATATAAAAAAGAATGACTTTCCCTGTTTGACGGTCATTTTTAGGAGGCTGCAGTTGTTCCGTGAAGTGGAGTGCTCCTGACAAGCTTGTTTCTTAATGGCCGACTATTTGTTTTCCGGGGCAGCAATTAACCTTGCAATGCTTACCAGGAAGAAAGGGATCTAACCAGCTCACACCACAGATGTTTAATAAGAAACGCTCACACGACAGCGAACACAACACTGTCATTCATCACACTCACCAGTTATATAATTCAACCGACATAATAGGCCCACATTGTTTTCTATGAGTCCTGAGTTGGTATAATAATACGTTTATAAACTTCTATAAACTTATATAAAGTTTATAAACACACAAATGTAGGCTATTTAACTGCTCTGCTTTTTTCCAATGTGGTTGTCATGAATCCACAAAAGAGATATATGAGAACTCCAGGCTGAACTCAAGCCCAAAACGCTTGTGGGGAAAAGCCCTCATCAACTGAAATACTGAAGTCCTGCAGGAGAGGGGGCCATTATGTTACAGATTATAGAGACAGCGCAGTGGTGAAAACATTCAGATCCTATTGACGAGGGAACTGCACATAGATAAACATAGGGTTACTCTAATTCAAGCGAAAACTGAATAAAGCAAATAGAAGTCACGTAGTTTCCCCTGAGAAAGACATAAATAATCTTTAATAGCCTATAATATTTTGTGGTTGCTCGCCAATAAAACTGCAAAACTGCTTTCCCTTTCGGTTTCCTCCAAAACACATGTTTTACCAGTGACAGAGATGATGGTTGCCAGGCGTGGTGCATTGTCCTGCAGCAAACAAATAGTAGCGGTCCAGCTGTCTGTTGACAACACTGAACAAGGCAAGGCAGGGGGACCTGGCAGCACATTCAAACTTTATCAACAAAAAGGATCAACATGACACTGTCAAAACACAACACAAACAAGAAAGAGCCCAGAAGCCTGTGAGGATTATAGGAGTTAGATTCTGAAACGTAGGATTATCTCTATGAGACCTTTGTCATCCTGTTGTCAATAGAATACCAAACTCCACCTAGGTGATTAAACGTATCTGTTGTGCAGATATGGAACTGTACACTGTAGATTACTGAAAGACCAAAACAACATCCTTCAAAGACAAGAGTTTGAGAGCCTTGTAGAGCTGTGCAGAACTCCAGTCTATATATTGTCTTGTCCATTGCTATTAGGCCTATTTATACCAGAAAAACACAAAAAACAAACAAACAAGCCCAAGTTCGGCACACTTAATCAGAAAAAAAGAACAATTGATCCTGTTTCCAAAGAATAATGAGGGAGGGAGGCATTCTACTTGCCACATGACTTAGTTTCAAAAACAACTGTACACAGTGATGAGTAGCACTAGGAAACAGATGGGGACGGATTAACTAAAGTATCTTAAGAAATAAGTAAGAAGTTCTTTCTTCGGAAAATATTGAGCAAATGCAGTTAAGAACATTGGACCTCATTCTCGAACATTTTCTTAAGTGTCTTCTTAAATATCTTCTTACGAACTTCGTAGAATTTCTTCTTAGGAAACTTTTTAAGAATTATCTTGAGATACTTTTGTGAATCCGACCCCAGGACACAAGGGAAGTAGAAATATTTATTTTATTAGTGGTATTCAAAATATATCCATATTTAATGAGATACCACAAGTCTCTATTTGCATCTGTCAATATTAATGACATTGGTCCAGTGGATCTGCAGGAAATGCCTCCCCGCTCATCAGTAGTCCCATCCTCCAGCATTCTTCGAAAGAGCAAGTAGAAACAGATTGTGGCCGTGCCTTCCACTGCGTCAGGACGACCTTGGCTTCCCTGATGACTCCCAGGAGAGGAACTCAGCCCTGAACTTAACACCCATGTAGAACGCCATTGTGTTGTTGTTTTGCATGTCTCTGGATTGAAGTCAGCCTGATTGCTATGATGAACGAATCTGGCCCCTTGGGAGCCATTGTAGTCATATATAACCTATTTTGTTTTCGCAAATTTTGTTTTCGCTGTCGAATATCTTACCATGTCTTACCATGCCTTCATACTTGTGTATTTTAACTGTAAATGTGTAAAAAAGACCATTAGTTTATTTTTTATCATTCTGTTTTGAACTGTTTCGCTATGTAACCTGGCACAAGAATTTCCTTCAGGATAAATAAAGTTATATTCTATTCTATTCTATTCTATTTTAAAATTTGTAAGCACAGTTTAAGGTGAAAAAGGTGTAACCTTTGTGAGTATTTGGCATACAGTAATTGTGTGAACTATCCAGTGATGCAATCTAGTATTATGTAAAAAGGTTAGGCTTATGCTTCTTGCTGAGGCCCTGCACGTTAATGTTAACTATCCTAAGGCTAAACTCTCAGCAAATCATCAATTCATAGGGCCAGCACTGAGCAAAACTCCATTTTACCCCAACAGATTCATCCCCATCGTATTAGAGCATGCGTTAGCAAAGTCCTGGCCAAGTTCAGAATCCCAGTCAAAGTTTCCATGAGTGAGCTGTTGTTAGCTTCGAGTAATGGAAAGGCAATAGTGCCAGCGATAGGAACAAACTGGTCCAGCTATCGGCCCTGAATGACTCACAGGGGGCTGTTTGGTCCCAGTAACTCCTCACACATTAAGCCACTGCTGATGACTAGGATGAGGTTGATGCAGAAGAACTCTCATGGGGATCTTTGGTGTGTGTTTGTTTGTTTTTTTGGCTGAAATGCCCATCAATACATCCTATACAAATACACAAAAGAATATCCCCAAATAGCAGTGTTGTAATGTAACGAAGTACAAATACTTCGTTACTGTACTTAAGTAGAATTTTCACGTATCTGTACTTTACTTGGTTATTTATATTTCTGGCAACTTTCACTTTTACTCCACTACATTTCCTAAATAAAATGTATACTTTTACTCCGATACATTTCTCCTAAGCATCTTCGTTACTCGTTACTACAAAATGAAATCATTAGAAATGTGTTAAGACTGCAGGTTTGGCGAATCACGCGCGAAACCAACCAGACGCGCAAAGCGCACGCGCATTGCTGCGGGCGCACGCGCTTTACTTCCGCTCCCATGGCGCGGTTCACACTGCGTCCCTGTGCGCAATCTCATAGAAATACATTGTATATGCACAATATCATCATATCAACATGCATCATATTAAAGTTAAATTAAGTTAAATCAAGTCATACATTTTGCATAAAAACAAAACAACATTCTGCTGCGCAGCAGCGCCCGTGCGCAGCAGTGCGTGTGCGCTTTGCGCGTCTGGTGGGTTCAGTCCGCGCGCACGAAAGCGTCCGTCCGCGTCTGATGGGTTTCGTGCGTAAGAAGTCCCGGATGTCCAGGATGTCAGTAGAATCAACGACTGATGCCACTTTTTTTACTTGTACTTTTACTTTTACTTCCAATACTTAAGTACATTTAATATCAGAAAATTACTTTTGATACTTAAGTACAATAAATATCAGATACTTTAAGACTTTTACTCAAGTATATTTCTAAAAGGTGACTAACGTCTACCAAAGTAATTTTCTGGTAAGATACTTGTACTTTTACTCAAGTATCGCTTTCAAGTACTTTATACAAGTCTCAGAGCACACTCTGCATCGGGACATTGAAGAGTTATGGTAAGTATGAGGTGAGAAACATAAGATCCTCCAGAACAATAAGTCATGAAGTGTGTTTCCTGTGGAGAAGTGGATCCCTGGTTACAATCAGGACAGGGTGGCTGATAGGAGGACAGCGGTCTGTCTGCCCTCTGGACACGAACACAAAGTCCAAAGGTCTCAGAGACCCCCCTAACAGCAACAACATGTTTTCCAACAAGCTGACCAATGACATCTGTTCCTCAAGGAGCCATTGGCCCTCTGGTCCAGGAAGGGGCAGTAAAGCGCCCTGCGGCCACTTTTCAAGGCTGTGGGTGAAAAGGTATATATTTGTTTTGTTTGGGACGTTTTTAGAACTATTTTGATGTTTTGTGATATGTAGTTTAAATTAGTTAAAGGTGGGGCATGTCAGTTTGCTGGAATTTGTCATTTTCTTGTCATACAACGTTGCATCATGATACATGAAGCATCCTGATGGGCCATAAGAGGAGGTTTTCTTTCCTTGAGTAACAAAAAGGTTTTATATAAGATCAAGATAACACACTAAATTCAACAGACAGAAGTACTAAAGATGCAATCAGGAAACACCGTGGTTTAAAATAAGATAACACGACAGGGGTCCAACAGACACATCTCTGCTAAAAACAGTAAAACATCACTGATTCGCGATGCGACAGTCTAGATAAACCTGTCGTGGCTATTCTAGTCGAGCACACCTGCATCGCGTTAGCCGTGCTCTCTGGGTGAAAGGTAAATCGTCATGGCAATCAACCTCCCCAGCAGCAGGGAGTACGGGTGATAAAATCATCCAAGTCAACATGTGTGGGGATCACTTGAGGAGAGGTCAGGACTCAGTACATGTGTGGACAGGCTCTGCGATTAAGGGGAGGGAGGGCAGGGTTGGATTTGGATAAACAGAGTACAGCATGCATTTTTCATCTCCACGCCCCTCTCTCTAACTGTGTATAGAATGATTGAGAATGGGGTGTGTTGCTGGCATGAATTAAGGAAAGAAGCACCCAACAGTGATATTTAATTACACTTTTTACATTTGTCCTTCTACTTAACAATACAAAATTGTGCAACCTACGATATACAGTATATCTGTGTATAATGTGATACATACATGTGATGCATACATGTGATACATACGATACAAGGATTTGGCATGTGATTCATGTTAAACATTATATCAAGCTGTTCAATGTTAGCCAATTCAATGTTAGGCATCAATTGCCCAAAAGCACTTTCCCTCTTCCACTCCCCTTCCCGTCTGCCCAACTCGGCCGTCAATTTTGAACGGCTTCTCTCCCATTTCCCTGCAAGACCTCATTGATCTGGTGGGCACTATGAAAATGTTTTCAAACCCCTTAGATATCTTACCAACGTCTATGTACTTGGGTCTATTGGTCCGTGCCCGGTGTTTATTATTAATAGCTCCCTACAATCTGGTTGTGTCCCATCGTATTTTAAACATAATAATAATAATACATAGGACTTATATAGCGCTTTTTAAAGGTACTCAAAGACGCTTCACAATGAACAATAAACATAAAACATAAATGTACACAGATACGGAATACAGAATACAGAATACAGAAACAAAAACAAAAATAGAGGTTGCAGAGTGAAAGAGAATGGTGGAGTTGGAGGTCAGATACTGTAGGCTTTCTTCAAAAGGTGGGTTGCATTTGCACAAAACATGCAGTTGTTCAGCCTCTCCTAAAAAAAAAAAAAACAACCTTAATCCATCCCTACCCAAAAAAAAATTTTAAAAAAAAGATGCTCACAGCTCACTGCTGTTCTGAATGTTCCAGTGTGGTTTACGTCAGCAGCATTCCACTGAAACAGCTCTTCTCAGTGTCTGCAATGATATTATGATGTCCTCTGATGTAGGTGAATGCTCCGTTTTGGTGCTGCTGGATCTTAACAAAGCTTTCGATTCTGTTGATCACTGCATTATGATTGAAAGGCTTAGGCATTGGGTGGGTGTGTCTGAGAGCGCCTTGGCCTGGTACTCCTATCTCTCGGATAGGAGATTTTCTGTGTCGGTTGGTCCCTACATGTCTGCAACTGCTGCCTTAACCTGCAGTGTGCCGCTATCTTATTTTCTTTGTATATGCTTCCACTAGGACTGATTATTAGCAGGTTCAAAGGTGTTTCTATCACTGCTACGCTGATGATATTCAGCTGTAAATCTCTTTGAAGCCAGATAAGACTGACAAACTGTCTGTTTTGCACGACTGTCTGATTGCCATTAAGGACTGGATGGCCAACAACTTTCTACAGCTTAATGCAGACATGTCACGATATCACTGGTGGACCCAAATGCAAAACCCAGACTCGGAGTAAGGAAAACGATGAGGGTGGGGGGAAGACTGGAGCGGAGCCAGGGGAACGAGCAGGAGGCGGAAGCGGGGTGAAGCCAGAGGGACTGGTGGTGAGCATGGCAGGCAGATGATGGACAGGCAGGCAGGCAGGGAGAGGAGCGGTATGGCTGGTGACGGGTAGAGATCCTGGGATAGAGGAGAGACACGGTTAGAACAACAAAGGAAAACACAGGGCTAGAAATCACGTTTCTAGTTGGCCGGGAACGTTTGCTGACCACACTGGCTGAATCAACGATCTGGTGATGAGTGGGTGGAAAGCCGGGGTTCTTATCCTGTAGGTGATTGTAGATGGATCGCAGGTGTGAGAGCAGAGCAGGTGGGAGAGAGGTAGATGATGAAGCTGGGGAGGCGCCGGAGACTGGAGCCACGCCCACCAACTCACAGACAGACAGAGAAAACCGGAGGCACGGTCGAGACCGTGACAAGACAAGACTGAGGTTCTTATTATTGCTTCAGACTGTGTCGTTTCCAAGGTTGCTCAGTGTATGGGTCCCTTTCCTCAACTGTACGGTCTAAACTTAGAAATCTTGGTGTTATTTTTGATCAGGATGTGTACTTTGATCAACATATTAAGTCATTGTCCCGTACATGTTGTTTCCATCTTAGAAACATTGCCAAACTCAGGTCAGTTGTGTCACAAGCTGAGTTGGAGATGATTATTGATGCCTTTGTAACATCCCGCCTGGACTACTGTAATTCCCTTTTCACATACCTCATTAAGTCATCCCTGGACCATCTACAAATGGTCCAGAACGCTGCTGCAAAAAAGCAGCTAAAGACTCCTCTGTTCAGACTGGCCTTTGTCAAGCCTCTTGTGTCTGTATTTCTGTGTGTTTCTTTACGTCCTTTGTTTTATTGTTTATTACTATTTGATGGTCTTATTTGACCTATTTTACGCCTGTGCAGCACTTTGTGACTTTGTCTGTGAAAGGTGCTGTATAAATATATGTTACTTACTTGTTTGCAAAAAACTAAGGCAATAAAGCTGCTTCAGATCCTGATTCTGATTCAGAAATAAAATCCCATAAAATCATTCTGAATTGCGATTCCAATTAATTGCTTCTCTTTCTGAATTACGATTCAGAATTCCAATCAGATATCAGATATCCACATCCTAATTCTATGCTGATACTGATTTGTGTGAGCTCACACTGTACACACAATGCACAATCCATTCTATTGTGCAACGTCACAGAGTCGCGTGGGCCGCAGAACACATGTCAAACTGAGTCTTAGAAAGAAGCCCATGAGTTAACAATGTTAACAACATTTCAATGTTCATTCATGTTTCAATGGCTTAATTTTTTCTTTCTAGGTGAATCATTTTTAGTCTTTGGTTTTCCATTAATTATAAATGACACACGTGAGTCCTGAGGCTAGACCACTGCTCTCACACACACATAAACAGAACTTCAAACTGTCAAAACAGCAGATTTACATTTACCCACCCAAGTGTTCTGTGTGGTCTAAAAAAACAAAACATTCATCCAGCTGACATTTAAATGTCGTTAATCCACATTAAAATAGCCTTCATCTAAGTGGGCCTTATCCACCAGCTCATGGGCCCCTCGGCTCCCGAGAACAGACCCATGGCTTCTGGGTGAAAGTGCACCCAGATCCAGAGAGGCAGAAAAGGCCCCAAAAGTGTGCAGGGCTATGAGGATGCAGATTATGAGTGTGTGAGGTATGTAGGGGAAGGGTCAAATGGAAAGAAGCTGAATGGAATTTCAACCATTGAATTGTAAATAACAGCTGCCTTGGATTTCAGTCATGAGTGTTTGGCACACGACATCATGCACACACACACACGCCTGCCATCGTGGCATGGACTGGCGTGTGTGTGTGTGTGTGTGTGTGTGTGAAGTCCAAGTGTAAAGCAGCCAACGGGTGAAATGGGTGGCTTTCATCAGCCTTTTACGAAAAAATATTTGGTTGAGAAGTTGAAACCTGTCTTGTTTGGATTGGATTTTTTTTTTTTTTTTGGGCACATTTAACCCTGATGTTGTTAAACATCCCACAGCACAGATTACACCTTCCCCAAACTTGTAGTCTATGAGTTATAGGAAATGTATTTTTATTAATCAAAATGTATCTTTAACTTCATGGTCTGTGGCCATGACCAAATAACAAATAAACTAAACATCTCATTTCATCATGTTTTCCTGCCAATCAAACACAGCTGACCTCTCAGAGTAAACCGTTACCAATCAAATACAATAGGCCTACAACGATCGGACTAACAATAGCTTGCCGTGCTGGGCCCCCAGGGGTTGCAGTGTGTGTGTGTGTGTGTGTGTGTGTGTGTGTGTGTGGGGGTGGGGGGGGGGGGGGGGGGCGACTTTGGAGCCCCCAGTAGGAATGGCTGATGCAAGGCAGCCCGCACGTGAAGTCACGTTCACCTTTCACACAGTAACCCAAAAGCCCAGCAACCGCGCTGCTGGACTCGTGTCGGCTCCACAACACCAGACAGCTACACACGCGCGTACCGAGCTGCGTAATGACATCATCCACCGGCCTGCTGCAGAAACACTGGTCCGCACGATTTGTCACTGTTGACTCTCCCTCCAAACCTAACGTTGTTATCTAACCAACCACGCCGTTTAGCTTTTTTTTAAGATTCTTGACCATACGGCTGTATTAACCAGACTATATACCGAGACCAACCCTGGTTTCCATAATGTATTCATCTTTCATCCATGCATTTCTAACACAAGCACATAGCCGCGTTATATACTTTATGAATACTTTGGACTGAGCTGTAGACTACTGTTGGTAGTCCACGTTACTCCCGCGACACTAGGCCTCTACTACGTGCCGAGTGCCACATACTGTGAGTCAGACACGATGGAGAGAGGAGAGCAGCTGGAGGATACGTGCTTCCTCTCCACAACCTTGCACACCGTCACCGTGTAGGTTATCACGTTTGCCTTATCAACTGCTCTCAGACTCCCTACAGAGTTTAGGGCTGTTTAAGGGTACTATATGTAAGAATCAAGTGCATTCTGATCTCCGTGGGTTGAGACAATAACAATCAGAAACTAATGTTAGTTCTAATCATATAAGAGAAGAGAAATATAAGAGAAATCAGCCCAAAAGCTGTTCTATGCAACAGAGAGAGTCGGAGAAGCTCTCATTTTTTAACTTCAACCACAACCTGCTCACAAACTGGCAATTTAAAGCGATTTGTGCATGTAAAATAAGATAAGTTAAGATAAGATAGAACTTTATTAATCCCGAAGGAAATTCTTGTGCCAGGTTACAATACAATACAAATCCTACATGTAGTCCCTGAACAGATTCATTATTCTTACATACGAGACCTTTAAAACGTAGTTAAAATTCAGAGTTCATAAAAAAAAATGCATAATGTCTGTTGATGAAAGAAATGTGATGTTCTTTTTGTTTTATAAGCCTGTGCTGCTACATAATACACTATGTATTATAAAATGTATTATCAATCGTAAAACACTCACTAGCCTAATAATACACGTCCTGCCTGTCTCCATTTGTGCGTAACCACTGTATGTCCCACTATGTAACAACGCTGCAGTGTAAACACGTTGAAACACGATGTGGAAGCTGCAGAAACATCCAAACATCTTCTCTCAGTAACATACAGTCTATCTCCTCAGGGGCCAACACGTGCCGCGCATGTGTGTGTGTGTGTGTGTGTGTGTGTGTGTGTGTGTGTGTGTGTGTGTGTGTGTGTGTGTGTGTGTGCGCTGAGGAGTGAATGAGTTAAACGTGCGGGATGAACTTTCCCCTACTTCTCACAGTGACGCGTTGACAGTGTTCCTGCTGCGGGAGCCCATCCCGGACTCGAACACAGACAGGCTGACTGACACACGATTAGGCTCACATCGATGAAGCGTTTATCAAGTTAGAAACACAAAACCTCTAATAGTGCTTGTCTTTTGTCTCTTTCAGAATATAATTTATATAAATATCTCCTCTGGCTGCTTGTCAAGGAAAGTAAGCACATAAAATCCCTTTAGCTCTAACTTATGTGAAATCTCTGTTATTTATGTTATTTTACAGACAAAATAGTCAATTGATGAACCAAGAGAGAGAAAGAAGAAATCACAGCCCTGTTATAGACACCATTCTGCAGCGGACGATTCATTAATTGCAACCACTCACAGTGGAGCCTCTATTTCTCTGTATTGCGTTCAATATGTTTGCATGTGTGTATAAGAATTGTTTATGCATTTGGTGTTTTGGTTCATAATAATATCAGCAATACGGGTGTAGGCCTTTACATCTCATGTCATGAAGTTGCATCGCCAGTCAGGCTGGAGAGGTTGGAGAGACCAATCCAGACCAATCCAGCCTTCATGTTGCATCATGATTCCAGATAGGCTTCATGAGGAGGACAACATTAAGAACACAAGGAAACACCCCTCCCTCTACCCCCACCCATCAGCACTCCCAGCCAATCAGAGCAGACGCTCATCCTGCTGCTTCGTGCAGGCAGAAGCTATATAAACCATCCCCATTGCCTGGAGAGCAGCACAACCACAGAGAGAGAGAGAGAGAGAGAGAGAGAGACAGAGAGAGAGAGCTTTCCAAACTGAAAACAGATAGTCACTCACTCACAACACGACCAACCACTACGATGAAGACCGCCGTGCTACTCCTGCTCCTGGTGGCGATCCTGCTGCACGCCGGGTCCTCACTGCCCCTGGAGAGCAAGGCCAGAGGCTCCCAGACCGGCAGGGGCCCCTACGCCTCCTGGGACGACGTCAACATCGTGGCTCACGGGCTCCTGCAGCTGGGCCAGGGTCTGAAGGAGAATGTGGAGAAGACCAAGGCCCAGATGAGGGAGGTCAACAGCAGGCTCAAGGTCCTGAACGGCAGCCTGGTGGAGCTGGCCTCCAGGAGCCACCGGGGCCGGGGGCCACAGGAGGTTCCCGAGGACGGGGGGGCCAGAGAAGGAGAAGGAGCGAAGCTGGCCGCAGAGCTCCGGGCCCAGATGGAGGAGGTGAGGGTGGAGAGGCAGAGCCTGCGATCCCGGCTGGAGCGGATGGAGGAGAAGGTGAACAGAGGGCTGAGGGAGCCGTGGGTGGAGGGGAACTCCAGCGATGACAGAGACACCTCCGCTATCCAGGTAAGAGCAGAGCCTACAGATATATGGGAAGCTACATAAGTGTGTATAAGTGTTGAACTTAGGGAGCTGTTAGGTTGATGGGTTTCAAGTAAAAGCACCATCAATCAAGACTGAGTTGAATGAGTTTTCAGCAGTTTTCAGTGACACTGAAGAACCCCAACAGACCGTGCAAAATGTAATGTGGGATCTGTATTGTTGTGTTTCCGCCTCCAGAGAACACTGGAAGCCCAGAACAGACGCATCGACTACCTTCTGGAGAAAATCAGACAGCAGCAAGAGAACCTGGAGAAGCAGGGGCTGCACCTACAGGCTCTGCAGACCAAGGTACCTACCCTTGCCTCCTATCCACCTAGCCTCCTAGCTCGTTGACCCAGCAAGGTAACAGGGGAGGGGAACAGTGTCCAGCATGTCCAGGCTCATTTAGGAGGGGTGGGTAACTTTGTGGAATGGGGTAGATAATGTATAGTTCACTAAATTAACTTCACAAATGCCAATCTGCCAATCGCAGTACAACATTTTGAACAAAAAAATAAAGGACAATCAAGTCTGACCAGAAAAAAATGTGTTTTAAATGCAACCATTGGAACATTGAAGTTGAAATCCTATCACCTGCCAGTTTTACTTGGGGTGGTCGGTCGTGTGCCAGCCCAGAAAAGTCTAAATGAGAACGAGGCACGGGTGGGTTGGTGGAATCACTATATCTGTCTTCATGATTTGTCTCAGTCCAACCACAGAGTGTGTGAGGAGGTGGTTTCAAGTGTGCTCTGAGTCCTAATCCTGCTGTGTTCTCCCAAGGTGGGCCAGAGGAGAGTCAAGGTACAGAGACACAGCCACACATACACAGCCCCGAGGGGAGGCGTCCAAAACAACAAGCCACCAAGAGGTAGGAGCATGCAGGAGGACGCTCTTGTTTTGAAGACTCGATCTGTTCCTCTTTTTTTTTTTCTTTTTTTTTACGAACGCTGTAAGCAATAAAACAATATAGACAACCGCCTTTAATTTGAATCCAGGAACACCATGTAATCTATGTTGAGGCAGAATTGAATCAACCTGAACTGAAAGTAAATAAGAAAAACAAAAATTAAAATACAAAATATTGAAATGGTTTCTATAGCTACTGTATATTGGCCAATAATTGAATAAGCCGTTTTCATTTTACATATGCAAGGGCACACTTTGGACCAAACGAACAATAGCAAACTGAAGTGTAACTTAACCTCAGAGTTAATAAAACACATAAACCACCATCTGGCTGACGATGCATCTCACATGCGGTCCAAAGGTGAAGGAACATGTCGGCAAACAGAGAAAGTCAACAAAGACAATTCAGAAGGCGCCATTCTCGATTTAACGTCATGCCATTTGGCACAGTCCAGAGTCGTTATTTTTAACTATTTTTCACTCAAACTATACCCTGTGAGATGATAATCCTGTAGAACTTAATCCGTATATATCTGTTGGATTGAGTTATATATTTTAAATCTACATAATACTTCAAAAACCTTTCAATCTTTGAAAATGTGTCACTCACTTCTCCAGAGAGATTCAGTTAGAATCAGAATCAGAATCAGAATTGCTTTATTCGCCAAGTAGTTTTCACATACGAGGAATTTGCTGTGGTTGTTGGTGCATACAGACAACATAAGAATAATAATAATAAGATTAAAAAGCATTAAAAAGCAAGTAGTGCAAAAACGACAAGAGTTAAGGTTAGTTAAGGTTTCTGACCATGTTTTGTCTGTGTCAGCCGCTGCAGGTTTGTCCAGAGATTGCCACGAGGTGTACATGAACGGCCATCGAGCCAGCGGTGTGTACTCAATCCGGCCAGCGACCTCTGAGCCCTTCAATGTTCTCTGTGACATGAAGTCAGGTGGGAATCACTGGTTCAGTAAAAAACGAAGGAAAGAAGGAAGTGTTTTGGACTTGAAGAACGATTTCCATGGGCCTTCATTGCTACATGTTTTGCTGAACAGATGGTGGATGGACAGTGATTCAGAAACGCTACGATGGATCTCAAAACTTCAACCAGCTGTGGGAAAGCTACCGGAAGGGCTTTGGCGATCTCAACAGTGCGTACAAAATATATTCATCACCACTAACATTTAAGTAAAGTATGATTCAATGTGACAATCTGCAAGATGATCATAACATAAAACTGCTCCCTCTCTCCCTCAGGTGAGTTCTGGTTGGGTCTGGACCACATCCACTCCCTGTCCAATCAGGGGCTGTACACCCTGCAGGTGCACCTGTCTGATTGGACAGGAGAAGAGCAGCTGGTGAGCTACCGGTTCCGATTGGACGGACCGGAGAACAACTACGCCCTGCACCTGGAGCCGAGCTCTCCCGCTGGCGTTCCTGAGGGCGCCATAGCAACCGGAGCCTCTGGTTTGCCCTTCTCCACCTCGGACCGAGACAATGACCTCAGCGGTGATGTCAACTGTGCCAGGTCTCTCTCAGGTACTTATTGTAACTTCTCTCATGGGAGCACATCTTCAAATGTAGTCCTGGACAAACTGGGCCTTCAAAAAAAAAGCTAAGCGTATTGATGCCGTGGTGGGATGCTAACCAGGGTGTTGTCTCTGTTGCAGGGGGCTGGTGGTTCAGTAGCTGTGGAGAGTGGAACCTTAACGGCCGCTATCCCAAAAGATATCTCGCCCGGCAACGGTCTCCAAAGCAACAGATGTCCTGGGCAACCGCAGCATCAGGGAGCAGGAGTGCCCTGAAGACTGTTGTGATGAAGGTCGCACCAGTCAGAGACTAGACACCAGGGATGGAGGATGTCAAGAAAGACTAGTTTAGTATATTCTACTGTATCAGCCTACTGTCAATATGACTCTTTCAACTATGACTAACTTTCAAAGTTTCATCTTCAACTTTTCTATACTTAAAAAAGAAAGAAAGGATGCTTGACTATGACAAAGTACACATGATGTTTTTGCTCATTGCAATGTGCCCAAGTAATTTTTTTACTGAAGGCTGAACTCAGAAGCAGCTGTTTATATGCTATGCTATATATTATCTCACTGTCTCAGTGGCCTCTCAGTCTTACTGACTGCCAACACTGTATGTCCTTCATCAAGGACCAAGTTTATGATTCACATAGCCACTGTTGATCATTCACTACTGCCTTTCGTTTGCTTTTTATACTTTGTCTTTCGGATAAATCCTGTATTCAAAACTATCAATAATAATGCACATGAAAAAAGTGTCAAAACATATTTGCGTATTCAAAAACTTGTGTGTGTTTCTGATGTAACCAACTGGGCATGGACACAGATCCAACAAGTGTTGATCTGCTGTCTGTGGGCATCAGAAGTCGTTGTTGGAATGTAGGTCTAACTTGGGAATAGCATGACCAGCATGTTCACGGCCTGCCCACACTTACACGGATAAAATCGAAACAAACAATGTGTTCAACAAGGCCACTTATCCGGGTCACTTCTTGATTACACCTTTTACAACCATAATTATAGTGACCATTTAATATAATAATGACAGCATAACGATCCTGTGGACGCCAGGGTTAACTAATTTGACTTCACTGCAGGAACACTGCCCCCTGCTGAAATAGAGACCACTCCAGCTGTGGCATTAGTTATCAAACAAGCAACGTTATGTCAAAATCAGAAACAATATCTTGAAGTTGCTTTTTTATTTGTGTGTGCCACAATTTCGCAGTCAAAATTAATATTAAAATAAGAATGCATATTTTCAGTTCAGTAGTCCTAATGGCAATACCATTTAGTATGGTTTATTGGGTAAATTTAATGAATAGCGTTATTCCATTGATTTCCTATTTTCATATTTCATATTTTCCTATTTCAACTTTCCCAAATACATTTACGTTCCATCATTGTGCATATTTGTGTGTGGCTACAATAAGGGATTACTTGGAAATATACAAAGAAAATCCAGCTTTTCATAGACAAACTCTTTACTAGAAGCATTTCTATTTCACAAAAAACAACATACATCATTATCTTTAAAACTTTTATTTTGAAATAGGTTTTCCTTTCTTTTAGCACAAGTGCAAAATGCACCCAAACAGCCACCTGAGGGAATTCTACATCTTTAAATAAAAAAACAAGCAAAGTGTACATTTATCGTACAAAATTCTCTTTTTAAAAAATTGCACAGTTTGTGTATAATATATATTCATACTTTTTCATTTTAAACAAACTTTAAAATAAAGGCTCAGAGAGTAAACAAAATCCACCAAATGAAAAATAAAAACATATTTCCCTAGAATTTAAAGCTGAGGAAACTTGAGACCCTGTTGTGTTTCTGTCCATCATAAATATTCATATTCATATGCAAGTCTCTTTACATATAGGCTCTGTGCTAGTGACTGGACAGACAATCAAAATTATTGCAAAGTAGTAAAGTTCTACTATAAAACATGGGAGGGGGGAGGGGTCAAAGCGTCTTTCAGCTCAACTTTCCATAAAATACTCAGGAAAAATTTATTTCACTCTTTCTTTTGAAACTGTAACAGAAATTAGCTGGAATCCCGTGTTTTGAAAGTTTTCAGTTTCACATTTATAGTGTGCATCAACAGAACCCCAACAGCAACCCCCCCCCAAAATCATTAGCAACAAACAACTCCTGTTTTTCCCTGACTGTTAAATTATTATTATTTTTTTCTTTTCACTTTTCTTTTTTTTCTGTGAACTGAACGCTGGAACGCGAGAGCGTCTGGTTGTGGTAGAGGTGGAGGAGGGGGCAGGTTGCGGGGCGGGGCGAAGGGGAGGGGTCAGAGTGGGTGGTGGGGGGCGGAGGGGAGGTGGGGCGTCAAGCGTCCAGCGGCCGGTAGCGGGTGGAAGCCCTGGACCGTTATGGTTCTGGCCCCCGGCCGAACGCGCTGGCGGCCGTCTGGCGCCACGGCGCAGGCTTGCGCAGCCGGCGGCCATAGGAACGCCGATCTGCTGGTTGAGATCGAAGGTCATGTGGGTTGGTCGAACGCAACTTCGAGGTCCTGACCGGTAAGCTGGGGACCGGGAGAACACACACACACACACACACATACACACACACAGACACACACACAAGCACGCACAGACATACCGGAGGACCGCCACGTGACCCATGGGCTCGTGTGACAAGACTGCAGTCAAACCAAAGAGTCTAAAGAGTAAACCAATCTCTAGGTTCCAGATAGCATTACGTGATGCCGAGCTGTACGAAACAGATTGAATTCCTTGCATGAGCCCTTTTGTGGTGAGAGTCAAACCTCTGTTTGTTTTTTTTCTGAATTCGATTGATCGAACAAAATCGAATTAAGCTACATCCACGCACGTAGTGGTTTGTGGCATCGTGGTAATTTATATTATATTAAAATATTTACATTGGATACATTGGAGTTGGATTGACCGATTTACAGTCGTGGTGCTGGTGATAGTTGTGGGGGGTCATTAAGGAAAACAATGCCTAAGATTAGAAGAAGAGAAATGAGTGCAAGAACCACTTATACATAGATATGCTGCTGTTCAGCCAGATATTTCTCCCTCCCAACTGGCAGCAGCAGATGGTGCCCAGGGCAGGAAGCCTTTTTTTCCCCTTTCCTCCACCAGTTAAAATAGCTGGTTTCATACAATTTTAAGACTTTTATCTCAGTGGTAGGCAATCACTTCTAGTGGATCCATACCCACCAATGTAGCTGGTGAGGTGAATACAGAAATATCAACCGAAGCCCAAAATCTTTAGCAGCAAAATGGCGCTGTAGTTTACCTGGGGAATAATTAAGACTTCAGATTAACAGTGTCATTAAATTGAGAAAAATAGCAGAGATGGAGAGACGAGAGAGATAAGAGTTAGAGGAGGAAGGGAGGGAGAGGGGAGAAAGAAAATTATGAGCTAGATATATAAATATTTCTGAAGGGGTGCCGGAGGAAAGCACCCCTGGACAAATAAAAAAAAGGAAAACAGAATTTGAGAAGATCGGGAAGGGATCCCAGCGGGAACCAAAAGCAGGAAGAATCTCAAAAAAGAAATTGGAAATTTACAGGCAGCGTGGTGTCCTTGAATACATCTTCCTTTGAGTCTCACCCCTTTAGCTATGACGCAGAGGCGGGGCATACGGTGGTGGTGGTGGTGGTGGTGGTGGTGGTGGTGGTGGAGGGGGAAAGATAACAATGAGTGAATGGACTCAAGACAACTGCGACGACACATCACACTTTCTGGCAATTAGATCATCCTCTTTGTTTTACAGCAGCAAAGCAAAGCAATGCAGACAGGGAGAGAGAGAGAGAGAGAGATAGGGAGAGAGATAGAAAGGACAAAACAAGACAGGTTATATATAGCTCTGTATAGTAAAACCAAGGCTAGCCTCAAGGACATCAGGGCAAAAAGAAATAAAAAAAATATCCAGATTGTTAAAAATGCATTTCCTAACATTCAGGGGTGTGAGCGGCAGCCTCGATGCCTTCACTAAACCAGCATTTTTGCTGTACTTTACATGTACATGCAGGAATAGTACATGTAAAATACACAAAAAAATATAGAAGTGGCAGGGTGGACGGAGGGGGGGGGCGGGGCGTGGGGGTTGCAGCCTCTACAACTCTACAGCACTACAACAGATTGCTACGTGGGTGTGTGTTGTCGGTGAAGACAATGCTGGCACCTACCTGCACTATATCCTCCCTGCCCATCCTGACCATTACAGTGAGAGGGACGCGTTGGCCCGTAGGCAGAGGGGTCCTGAGGGTAGGTACCCAGCCCTATCAGGAAGACGAGGAGACCAGGTTGACTGAACCCAGAGACTGCCGGAACCCCGCCCCCGCCCTGCCCACCCCTACCTCCCTCCCTCGATTCAGCCAGCAGGGATCTTTATTTATATTTAGACTTCAGTGCTGATTGTTTGCCTGGGACTACTACTCTAACACTGCTAAGTCAGCACTGTTCAGCTGCATCTGGAAGTCAAAACAACAGAGTGTGAGAGAGAACGTGTGTGTGTGTGTGTGTGTGTGTGTGTGTGTGTGTGTGTGTGTGTGGTGTGTGTGTGTGTGTGTGTGTGTGTATGTGTGTGTGTGTGGTGTGTGTGTGTGTGTGATGCAGGCGGTGGGCACTAACAGGCATAGGCTGCATGGAAGAGAAGCAGAAGCGCTGAAAGAACACTAAACAAGATGGACGCCCAATTTCCCATCAACCGAAATCACATTCTCACTTTAGACCAGTGGAGGTGGGAGACGTCAACTGACCACCACAGGAGGGTGCTCAAGAGGCAAAATGTATTTCAAAGCACTCCCAGACAGTTTCCCAAATGAAACACTTAATTCAAACTATATTGTTCGCAGCAATTGGTTATTATAACCCATTAGGTAATGATAATGATAATAACAATAAGAATACATTCAATCAAATGTACTAAGTGGATGGCAGACTGAACTGCAAAGTTAATTGGGTTTGGAAAACTTTAAGCAATGATTTTAGCTGCCATCTTGAATCCCGGGATACAACATGTATAGGCCGCACCTCTAACTGAAACTACCCCTTGGCTATGAAAAACAACAAGTTATTCAGCTTTTTATTTAATCTCCCGCAGATTTGGCAGCGGTGAGACTCCACCCATGAAGCCCACGGCTTGATTAGAGGGATCTCGCAGCATGAAGCATGAATGAACAGGACAGCCCTTCTGATTGCGTATTCTCCTAGCGGCCATATTGGTTAGGGTGGGTTGGGTGGGTAAACCTTCGAGAATATTTAGAAACTATGAAAGTGCCTTCGTTTTAGTTCTGCGTTCCATTTAATCACCCAGGTAGCAACATCAGCTCAATGGAATTGAGTTGTCATCATTTTCCCCAAGGTACTAGAAGGTTTTACCCAACAGCTAACCACTGTGGTCGCGAGGTGAAAAAGGTCTATACTTTCTGATCAGATGTATATATTCCACCCAACTCTGACTTTTCTCCCATGCCACCCTTGCACAAAAAAAGGAAATTGTATAATATTGCATGTCGACTGCATGGGTGAATTACTAGTTTGTAAAAGGACCAGCTTGGGTCCTTTACAGTGGAGCTTGCAGGATTAGCCTAGCTCACAAACTTAAGTCCTTAAGTCCATCTTTGGTGTCTCTGAAAATGCAGATGGCTTACTTATGACAACTCTATGGATAGTGGTTTGACTTAAAAATCAATAAAGTGAAAATTCCCAAGATGGATTGACTCATGCTGGGCCGGTTTTATTCTTGATTAACATTCCCGTATTTTATATGGAGTAAAGAAGTCAAGAAAAGTTACATAGTGCATCGAATCAGGTTTAATATACAAAAATATATCCATCTATTGTTATATTTTCTTTGGTTTTTAAAAATTTTCATTTACATTTAGGGCATTTGGCAGACGCTTTTATCCAAAGCGACTTTCAAAGACTTTTATCATTCTTATTATAAAATTATTTTAATGTGTCAATTTGATGTGCAGTCCTATTATGAATAAATTATTATAAAATCGATCAATAAAAAATGATGATGGTACTTAATGAATCCCCTTTTTAACCATTAGATGGCAGCAAAGTCACAACATGTGGTTACTCTCTTTAACGAGTAAGAGCCAGCCACAAAGAGACCCAAGGGCGCTATCCCACACTAGCTCAACACTAACCCGAGAGAGAGAGAGAGAGAGAGAGAGGAGGAGAGAGAGAGAGAGAGAGAGAGAGAGAGAGAGAGAGTCTACAACAGACCAACTAATATTACAGAGGAATGAATCAATATAATGAGGGGGGAGAAAAGGTGGTTTAGGCAAGACTGCAAAGCTAGTGAATGAAGGTGTTGCCTGCGGGGGGCGGAGAGAGAGACAAGTAACGTGATGGTTTGTGTGTGTGTGTGTGTGTGTGTGTGTGTGTGTGTGTGTGTGTGTGTGTGTGTGTGTGTGGGTGGAGGGGGTTGGGGTTGGGCGTGGGTGGGAGACACTGCCATGCTGCCGCCGTCATGCCAAACAACACAGGAAACCAAAGCCAGCAGAGTCATCAGCAGGGTTAGCCAAAACGACACACTGTAGTCCAACTGTAGCGTCCTCACACTCCCAGAACAAAAATTAACAAAGGACAAATAAACAGATATACATTGCGAGGCAGGATGATCTAATTCAAACCAACCGAGATGTACTGATCTTAACCAATCCATAGAACAGAGAGGGGGGTGGTGGTGGGAGGGACTTTACACATTGGTGATTGGTGGAGACTCTGGGACTGGGTAGGGGGTGGAAAGGGGGCGGGGCTCTGTAGCATCTCCATGGCACAGCGAGAGGGGTGTGTATGTGTCATGTACGCGGGGAAGCATAATGTATGCGTGTAGCGCCGTTGAAACTAAAATGGGATCGAGCGCGAGCGGCCCCACTCCGGCGTGGGCTGGATTTTGTGCTTTTAAATGGAGTTCGGAGTTGCAGCCGATTTAAATACCGAGCACGGCACCGAGTGGTGAACACACACACACACACACACACACACATACACACACACACGCGCAGGCACGCACGCACGCACACAAACACACACACACAGGACTAAAATGAAGAAGAGAAGGAGGCTGCAGACCTTGTGGTTCTTGGGGATGCGCTCCCTACTCACCATACTGGCTATAAGGGAAGTCTGGCTGCCCCGTGGGGGCTTTGCTCAAGTCCTGAGTAGGCGTGGTTGCGGGTGCGAATCCCAGCTGAGCCGCTCCTGGAGTGGTGGGGGGAGGGACCGCTTGCGGGGCGTACTGGTCTCCTTGAGGTGCCGCAAAACTGTAACCTGTGAAATAAACGGTTATGTCATGCTTCTGGGTCCGCGAGGCACAGTTAGGGTGTTTGACTCTGGGAAGGTTCTGAGTTCGAACCCCAACGTCCGTAGTCCTTGAGCAAGATGCCCTAACCTCTAGCTGCTGCTCCTTAATTGTTTATAATTTATGATTAATGTTGTCGAGAAAAGTGTCGGCTAAATAACTAGTAGCTAGTAATTAAATTGCAAATGTAAATAATTAACAAATTAAATGCCAACTGAAATGTAACTCATGGAATTCAGTGAGTTGCTGGGACTCAGGTTAGAGGATATGTCGTACAATGTGGGCGTGTTAAGCCCCTTTGAGACTAACTGTCACTAAGGGATATACAGAGAAAATTGATTACGACTACCGTTTCCCTGTCCTAAACCGCGTGGTGTTGTCAAGCCGTAATAACGGGCCGGTGGGTCCACTTTAAAACCCAAATCCTCTTGTCTCAGCAGTAAGTTGCTTTACATTAAAGTGTTAGTGAGAGGGACAACCAAACACCAGTCCACTACAGGACTCATGAACATCGCCATTTCATGAATTGTGAGGACAGTGTCGTGATTAGGATGTTCGACTCCCAGCCGAAGGCTACCAACGTCCAAATAATGACATAGTGCTCGATTTTAAACACGAGACTGAATCTGAATAGTGCACGTACGAGGGTGTTTGGCGCAGGATGTTTCCCATCTCTAATGTTAGTGTCACAGAACGCAGGCAAACGGTAACAGGGCGGCTGCAGGTCAGGTACTGACCAAAGGGAGGCGTGGTGCCGTAGCCTTGCTGGGGGTAGCCCTGAGGTGCTGCAAAGCTGCCTGCCGGGGTGGTCACCAGGAAGGCATTGAACGGAGACGGCGGCTGGGCAGGGTTCGCCCTCCCCGCAGTCAGGGGTGGACCATACCCACCTGGAACAACCACAATGAATCATAATAATAATAATACTTAATATATAATAATACTTAATTATATAATAATAATAATAATAATAATAATAATAATAATAATGTATTGTATTTATATTGCGCTTTCAAAGACCACTTAAACATTAGGCTAGATTACACATACAAGGGATGTGTATAGTATGTTGATGTAAGGAAGAACAATATGAACAACATAAAATACCACTGTGTAGAGCAATTCAAAATGCATAAAATGCATAAAATTACAATACTAAATACAAAATACTAATTTCAATTATAAAATGATAGTGATATGGTCAGAGTCCAGTATAAAGTCAAACATTCTGAATGTAGTAGTCAAGTGCATAATGTAGTAGCTAGTGCTAGTGGTCTAACTCTTCACACCACTGCTGCTGACGCTGAGAGCCGAGGGTTGACAATGCTCAACACTCCCGAAGTCCTGCGACCGCTCGGCACCACCTCTGTCTCCACCGTATGGCCTTATGCACACGGCTCTCCTCAGCTGCCATCTGACCCGCATCAGGACATGCTCGCTCAGGTTAAACAGCGGCCCGTCTTTACCAAATATTTGCTTTTTGATCTCTCTTCCTTCTCGAAGAGCAGTGGGAATTATATAGAAAGAGCTTTTCTTGGAAGTCTCCACACAGAGAAACGTTGCATGAGCACAAGCATACAAGCTAAGTTTTTAAGTCTTCCATTTAAGTCATTTTAGCAGACGCTTTTTGTCAGCTTGGATACACGTCATTAAGGAGCAGGTCAGGACGTCTCGAAGGATGCCTACAGGTAGACTGTGGACAAACACCCTAACCACTAGACTGGATCCTATTTACTGAGCTGTTAAAACCGCTCAGCGATGTGATGTGGGGACACTCCGGTGAGCGCACCCAGATCGAGCCATTGACTGGACACCAGTCTGTCCACACTATACAAAGCAGCGATGTCTACCCATGGAAACGTCTCCAGGGCTGGGGATAGGAGCCGTAGCCTAACAAGGCTAACATTCAAGGCTGTCGTCAAACGCGTCAAGAATCGTCACCACAGCTATTGTGAATGAAGAGGTGATAACAAGTCGTACGCAGTCATCAAACTATTGGTAGAGGGCGCCAAGAGGAGCCCTGGAATGACCCGAGACCTAGATACATGCACCGTCACAAGCCAGTAACACACTGACATATGCATACACTTTACACACACATGCAAGACATGCGAGATTCAAGACTCCCATGTGTTGGATATTCCAGTTAAAAAGGTTGAAACTTACCTATGGCTTGACCAGTAGTAGAGACCCACACCCCTTAAAAACAAAAAAGATCAATGTTTAGCTCAGGAAGGATAGAAGGGTAGAATTATTGACGCTGAAAATGACATTTTGGAGTTACGGATTACTTGTTTTGGGTATAAAGTCCAAAATTGTAACTTGGCTAAAGGTGATTATGATCATGAGGGAAGGGTTTGGAGTTTATAGGGTATGGGTAGATGTAAAGGTTAGGTTAGAGATGAACATGAGGTAAGTCTCGTGGTTCAGGGTCAGGATCATGTTTTCTGGAAATGGCAACAAGAAAACACCGACAGAGGGTCTTGGCCGTGCATGGAAGCCCGTGGAGAGAAAGGCCCATTCTCTGTGCTCTGGGATCCCTTCCCACTCACCCTGTGGCCCGTAAGTCTGTTGCCAGCCCTGGGCAGGCTGTGTCGTCCAACCATTAGCCGTGCTCAAAATGCCCCTGGGCCCCCACTGTCCGGGGCCGAGCTGGCCAGGGGCCTTGCTGTCACGAGGCTCCGCCTTCTTGGCTTCCACCTGGACAAAGGACAAGGGGGGTGGGGGAGACGTTTTGCAAGGCCCCATACACAACGCCTCAGAAGACACTCTCGCCTAACACAACTCAGTCCTAGCCAATGACAACACGTTATCTATAGGCAGCTTAAAAAGAACCTGTTCAATTTAGAAAAGACTATGGTGTGAACGTTGGCCAGTTATGTAAATAGAAGACTACCATTACTACTACTGGATATGTCGGACTGCTGTGGAGCTATGTGTCTCAGGTACGCCACAAACCAATTGGGAAAGCAATGCATTGTATAGCAATGCTGAGACGATGCAAAGAGTGTTAAAAGGGGAATTGGGAATCAGGGAAATAGTGCAGCAGAATCGGTGATATGAGCGTGTACCTGAGAAACATAGAAATGTAAATATCCGTCTACTCATTTGTCTATTTGATTAAATACATCTAATGGAAGATTAAGACTTACCTGTCTCCTACTAATGCTTAAAGAATTGAATTTGCATATCACTTGATGTAAAGTTTAAGAGGGGAAAGCATCAAGAGAGATATTTGCGCATGAACTAACAGACTTCAAGTTAAACATGCAGATATTACAGTTGAACCGTTTAAGACAATCTAAAATTGAATCTTCAAACTGTGTCAAACTTCATTTAAAAAATGTGAAAATAATTTCATCTGGGCTCAATTGACCAGCACGCTGTTGCAAAGATGCAATACAATCTACCCGACTACACCAGCCTTAATGCAATTAAAAGAGTGTGTATAATCCCACTGACCCTTGGCAAGAGTAGTCCTTTAATATTTATTTTTGTATTAATAAGGTGGTTGCATTCCTTGTTTACAGCTACCAACTTTTTTTTTTATTGGGAAATCCATTTCACGTGAACGGCAGTGTGAGCATCCTTGTATGGGACTGGGTTAATTGGAGACAGTGTTGGCCAATCACCCCTCTTGAGGTCTGGCCGTTTAATCTTCTAATCCACCCATATATATATCAGCCATTTAGTTTCATTTTCCACGTGGCCTAGTAAAAAAACTTTTCTGGCTTTTATCAAATAAACTAGCAGTTAACCAGAGCAGTGAAGGAGGCTGAGGACTAAGAGAGAGCGGGAGGGGGGAGGTCCAGAAATAGACTGAAAGGGTTGAGTTATTGGGGTCACCTTGCGGGAGGAGAACGAATCGCAAATTCCTCCCAGCTTTAAGGTGGTGCCATTTTCCCTCCCTCCCCTCTTCCTTCTCCGTCGACCTAATTACACGCACATGTTCCTCCCTGGCAGCGCCGCGGCTACCGCCGGCCCCACTACCTGCGCGCGTCTCCCGGGGCCCGCTCGCCGGCTACGAGTGATGGATACGGCGAGTCCCGCGCGGTCCCCAACAGCAGAGCGGGGATTTGTGCCGCAGTTTGATGTGTTCCCATTTCTAATTTTGTAACTCATATCTCCCAGCCTCCCCCAAGTCCCAACGCATGGTAATGTCAACCCAAGAACAATGGCTAGCGTTGGGCCGCTTCCTTGGAAAGCAGGCCAAAGTCACGGGGAGCCGCTGCCACTGCTGCTGCCAGCAGGTGGGCAGGAGGGCGGTGGGGGGGTGTGGGGCTGTGTACAGGTACAGCTGGATCGCCAGCGCACTAATGAGATTCCGTTGCGTATGTTTATCACTGGCCGGGACCAGGCGACGTTTTATGACTACGGGTATGCAGGCCCACCGGGGTGACTCTGGAGTTCCGGCGCCACGGTTATGAATGAATGGCTCAAGAGTGATGGCGTGGAAAGCAAGTTAGACTCATTTGATTTTTTTTAAACTAGATAAATCACTGATGCCTGACCAGACTAGAGGGCGGGAGAAAGGTTGCGTGTGCGGTTGTAGTCATTTCCTCTAGTGGCGTGGGCATTAGCGGCTAATGTTGTAAACGCCTCACTGGGGAGGGAGTAACGAATCAATCGTGTTAAACTGCCGTTAAGTTCCTGCGTGTCTCGACGTACAAGAATTGCATCGCATACAGTAGCATGAGCATCTTTTACAGTCTGCCTCAGCCTCTGTGTGTCAGCAGTGTTGGCTGTAAAAAATAAATAAATACATGAAAATATACATCCCGGTGAACAACTCAAAATGACTTTGGTTGACTCCTCTATATTTGACAGGCCAATTGACACAGCATAAGACTTGAATATACCCCGACACCACAATCCCCTGACAATCTGGCACACCCAGGGGGATAAATCAAATGCACATTTGGATGCTGGAATGGGCTGACACAGTGTGGAGATTCTTCAATTGAGGTCACTTAGTTAACATTTCAAACATGTTGGCGTGTAACTCAAAAAACAAGTGACCTGCCAACAAAACAGAAATGAAACAAAACTGATAAATGACCAATCCTTTAGGTGATTCTTGTTCATAATAACCCTGCAATCTTTACAATTTCAAAACATATGGGTGAAAATCCAAACAGTATATTTTAACTTTATTTACTTGATTTAAGTGTTAAAAGCGCTACGCACAACCTAAAGGAGAGGTCTATTTAAACCAAGCCTTGGGCGACATTGGATTCTGTAAAACTTAATTATCACTTCATCCGAAATAGCCTAAAAAATAAATACACTTATACTGATGAACTGGGAACTTAATGTAAAGCTTAAATTAAACCTTAAGGTGTTTAAAAATGGTAAAACAAATGAGAAAATGGTTTATTGTGGATCAATGCAGTACATTAATCTAATTCCTTGATGCCATCTATTGGTCAAGAGACAAATACTGGTGAGTAGCATGATGGGTGAACCTACTACATAAAGCAATTAGCCAATAGGTCCTGACCAGTCGCCCAAGCCTCCGTTTGGTCTCGAGGGTAAAATAAAACTACAACTACACACTTTTTTGCCCATGATGTCGTGATAATGCATGTTGACAGCCTGGTCCACTGATTGTTCGGCCTCGAAAGTAATAAATCCAAAACCTAGCCAACGACCAAGAGTGAATCAAGGTAGCAGGGGGTTGTGACAACACAAGATGAAGAACAGTATTGGGTGTCAGCAGAGTGAGGATCCATCAAGATGAGCCCCGTGGGGCTCTGGGGGGTTCGGATGAGGTTGCAGGTTCGCAGTACATCCCCGAGGAACCAGACCAGGGCTGGTGGGCTGGTGTATTGCTACACCATAGGAGGTTTAAAGGTTACAGAAATGGCAGGTAAAGTGGCCAGTTGACCACATAGTCTCCAAGTAGATGTGACTTTAACTGACTGCAAGTTGCCAATTTGTCCAATACGAGTTTGTTTGACTTCATGCCGTTTCATCCAAACCCCGCCTTGATCTGTCCCTTGGTATATCGCTGTACAGCACACACTGTCAGCAACCATTGTTAATGCAGAACAAAAAATATGAGGAAACAGAAGATTCACATTGCCTAAAAGCTTTTTCCAAGCTTTCCCAAATTTAGAAATCGTATATTTTTGAGTCAGCCAGGATAAGCCTAAAAATGGTAAATTACAAGTACTGCTCACAGGAATAACACAAAGATATAGGCCATTGCTGCTCGCTTTATTTGAATTGCACCGTGTTGCCGATGTCATTGCATGGGGATTATACAAAGTTCTTATCAATAGAACTTTCCACACCTCACAAAGGTAGCTCTCCATGATCACGGACTGTCACTCACAACCAAGGGTTGGTACAAAACGACAGGCTCCAAGGGGCTCTTACATCATAGTGATCGGTGACGGCTAATAAAGTGTTCAGAGAGGGGGAGGAAGAGGCCCTGCTGGCTCACTCTGGTGATCCACTTTCCCGCCTTTACTTCAGTGGCAGAACTGGGTTGTGAGCACATCTCCACTTGGGGACATAACCTGATTTCAATTAAACGTCCTACGAGACAAATAACATTTTAAGACCTCTAATAGATTGCCAAGCGCTCCCAGATCTCGTGACCTATTGCTATTAATAAGATCTGTCATTGACCTGTCATAACCGCACTGAAGGCCAACTTGAACGGCACGCTAGCACGCTTGGGAGGATCTGCTTCCTCTCGATCGATTCCAAACTTTTGAGTTCTGCCCATTTTAACAAAGACACATTTTACCAAATGAAAGTTGGAAGTGTTAATTTATATGTCATCTATTCTTAATTATAAACCCTCAAGTAATGTTCTGTTACTGAAAAAGGCATGAGTCATAACTAAGTATTACTAACTAACCAACTCCAGGAGTACAACCCATATCGTACTCCAGCTTTTGGACTAACGGACAAACTTCAAAGCACAATAAAACAAACACTATATGAAGAACTTTGTACAAACCCCATTGTGAGCAATTTGTATTATGTTTTAATTTATTTTGGGTATTTGGCCTGTACCTCTGTGGTACCAGTCAATGCACATTAACCTAAAAGGAGAAAATCTTAAAGAGAGACAGTTAATCACATTCAAACCATTCAGAAAGAGAAAAGGGAGAGAGAAAAGAAAAATAGAAAGGACTTACTTACAAAAATACTTAACTTTCTATAGATATGGGAAAACACACACTAAACCAAGTAGGATATACGTATCATTACGTCTAAATTAAAGTAAAGAAAACTTATTCTGTTTACGTCAAATGATTTTTAGTAAAAAAAAGATCACAATTAAATTATAGATTATGCAATGATTATTACTGGTGCACTACATCAAGTTAAATTCCAATGACAAACTATTCACTTGGTTTCTCCACAAGAGAGTGAATGGGGTTTGAAAGTAGGGATCGCTTAATGCAAGGACAACATGTGGGAAAATGTTTATTGTTGCTTTGTATGAACTGCAAATAGAACAGATCAGGATTGTAAGGTTGTGTAGCTTGAAGGATATAATATTGTTAAGTTTGATGGTTAAGTCTTTAGCAAAGCAAAATGCTCGCATAAAGGGCATCATTACCAGGAGAACTCCAGCCATGAACTAGTGTTGCACAGACCTTCTTCCACCAATCACTGCACAATTGCTAAATTTAGGCAGAAACAACGCATTCTTTTCTGCAAGCTTCTTTGAATTGCAATGAAACTGGTTTAGTCATTATAAATGTCAGACCATGATGAACGTCATTAGGGACTAAATTCTGACTCTGGAGCAAGGGAAACGTATGGCCTGGATCTGAGTGGAACAGCTGTGTACTATCTGCACACAGAGCAGCCTCGCACTGCAAGCGTCTGCATACTCACTGCGACGTCTGTTCACTTAATGGGCCTTATCCACCATAGTGGCCATCTTTGTTCCATCTTTGTTCTAAAAAACATCTAGGTGGAGGGTGGGGGTTGGGGGGGGGGGGGGACTAAATGCAGGATAACACATGCAGTCACCACCACGGCCCCACCCCCCACCCACCCACTCAGCGAGCTAGCGTTTGGAAACAAGATGGCCGCTAGGTGAATCAGACCAATGACGCCCCATGCCAGAAGCGGGGAGCATGTATGCGAGTCGTGTAATTAATCATCCAAACACAGCCACCAAAACACAGCCAATCACATGACATTGTGTCGGTTGGGGGGTGGGGGCGGTGGTATGCAAATGTGGTGGTTGGTTGGCCAGCCCGGACAGCCCACGGTGCACAATGCAGCGATCGGTGTCAAGTGCGCTATTTGAAGCGGACTGTGAATCATGAGTGCCTCGCTTACGCTTCAAAAATACATCTACACTACAGATGTGATCAAAAAAATACAAAATTATAAAAATGTCATGCTGTCGTGTGAGGTGTTGCAGCAGCATAGTGGTGATGGCGAATGGAGGTATTTTATTTTATTTTTTTTTACTGGATGACTCTTAGCGGTGAGTGGCAGCAACGGGCTTGTTAGTAGCCACGTGGGTACTGTTCAACAGCGCTCAGAACGGTACATTTCCACCGCTGTTCATTATAGACCCTGTCAGCGAGCCGGGACTTCACTGATCGTAGACTGTAGTGAGTTAGAAGGGCCGCGGTGGGTTGAATAAAAGCAAGGCTGAATGGGCTTTTGGTTCATTCTCTTTGGTGCTGGAATAGTTTGTCATGAGATTTAAGATGGTGAGGTATGGAGCAGGGGAGAGGAGAGGGGGGGTAGGGGGGGAAAAAAACGGATCAGCTTTTACCTCTGGGCCTCTGCTTCTCCGCATCATAGATCATTACCACCTCGGTGACCTTGGACGCACAAAACAAAACAAGGGCCTTGGTTTAGAACACCGCGGACAGTCAGGATACACTCATCCCTCTCTCTCTTTTTTTGACCATTCATTAATCCCCGACTCCATTTAAAACGGTTTATTAATTCCACCCCCCTTTCCAACCACCACCTCCCAATTGGCCGTTGCTTTTATTGCAGCCAATGACCCCTGCTCAATGTCAACATACATGGGAGGAGGAGGGGGACCCTCTATGATAGGCTATGTGGAAAAGAAAAACTGATTAGCATTGCGCAATACTCACCACTCCAAACCTATTGAAATAGTCCCTGAGTTCAGGCTCGCCGCAGTTATGTGGGATTCCGCCTACAAATATCTTCTTTGACTTATTGCTATCAGCTTTGCTGCCCTTCTGAAAGAAAACAGGAGCATGTGTGATTTCAATGATCGTGTGAAATGGAGAAAGAAAAAAAAAATGAATGAATAAATGAATGAATGAATGAATGAATGTCATTGCGAGGGAGCCGCCGAGCCCTCATCTAGAGCGACAGTGCAGCAGAAACGAGGCCCGGCTACTCGGTACCCTGGGGTTTCATTCTTAACATGTCGTGTCAATGCAAATACTGGTCTACACACATCACAGCACACTGGCGGCTCCGCTTGTTCACTAGAGCACAGAGCGCTTTGCCATCACTGCATTGTGCACGTAATAATAAGCATTTAGCAACACTGCCGTTTACTCATATTTGTGCAATATGTGTAAACAGTGATATCATTAAATACGGGGAAGGACCCAGTATGTTTCAATGTAAAACGGACATGAAAACATCTTATGAATCGCTCTATCGTATCAGAAGAGCGGAATGCAGTTTTCATGTACAAATTAGGATGCTGGTGTGCACCCAAATAAAAGATATTAATACAAAAATCAAATGGACCTATTCAATGTCAAGTTGTTAGGTTTTGGTTTTTTTTAAGATGAGGTTCATGGTCAATTCAGTACAACCTTAGGAAGACAAACAGAAAGACTGACCGCTGGTACCCAGTTTCAGCAGAGGACAAAGCCACACACACACACACACACACACACACACACACACACACACACACACACACACACACACACACACACACACACACACACACACACACACACACACACACACACACACACACACACACACACACACACACACACACACTTACCCAGCCCTCCTTGGTTCGAGATTTTTCAGGTTGCATTCCTCTGGGAGTACATGGCTTTGGGTCAATCTGACGGGAGACAGAGCAAGAAAGAGAAGGAGAGAGGGAGACAGTTTGTGAGCGGGAGGGAGAGACGATAGAGTGGGAGAGAAAGTGTGTGTGTGTGTGAGATAAAGATAAGAGAGACAGAAAGAGAGGGTGACCTTATCACTGGATGAAAAGCACCTTCAAACGTTCCTGAGCCAATCTCATGTAAAAGGGGTGCACACAGACCCCACATATATTAATTAATGTAATTGTACAATAAATAAAACCACATGCCCTTCAGGACAACCTCCGACAGGGTTATTTATTACATGCTGACAAAGAAGCACAGTTATTTTTAGGGAACAAATGTGGCCTCTTGATTTCTAGTAACCATTTGAAAAACTAAATCGACCCGTTTTGATGATTTGGCTTTTAAACCAGTAGATCAGGTTAGGAAATACAGCCATTCAAACATTGGTCTGGTTCTGTTTCATCAGTTTCATTAATAATTACAAATAGCACCGTACTGCAATTAGTGATGTCACAAAATGAGAATTGCAGTCATTTATAATCCAACAACCAAGTTGATATTAATGCCAAATACGTAGATTATTTTCAACATACACGGCCACGCTGTTACCTAAAATTGTAAACTATTGATTGTTGAGGTCTTACGAGTTCAGGGAGCGTTTGACACAATGAATTTGGTCGACAGTTCTTACACTAGAATGACAAAAATAATATTTTTTGCATTAACTCCAAATGTCTTTTTCAGGCTACAGTGAAATTCACATACTCTTATTTCCCAAATTTTGAACTGTCAAATTCACACACATACCAAACTGACAGTCTGTTTGAACTGTCAAATAGATACTCACATTTCTACCATCGAGATTATGAGGCTTGGTCTCCAGCACTGTTCGTACACAGTTGGGGTCTTTGAATTTGACAAATCCAAACCCTCGCGACTGATTTGTTGATTTGTCCTTCATGATGACACAATCAACCACCTCCCCATACTGCGAAAAGTAGTTCCTCAGCGTTTCTACGGGAGACAAAGCAATAGTACTGTTCCGTCACAGTATTTAACAGTATGGAATAGCATGTCACAGACTGTGACAGTATGTTACAGCTGTAGGTAACGGTAGTCGAACGGAATGTTCGTAAAGGACAGACGGTTACTGTTAAGACAACAGAAATGTGAAATTAAATTAAATAATCGTGTCTAATGTATGCATTGACCATTGAAACACTTTTTATCCAACGCATCTTCCAATAATTCCACTGATGCAAGGATGTCTACATAGAGACTGCGGACTGGGGGGGGGGGGCCTCGAACCCAGAACCTTTCGTCTAATTATGGAAACACCCTTACTACTACACTATTCTGCTTTATTCATTCTTATTATGGACAGTATGTACTGATATTATATGCGACCACCACCAGGATTCAAGTCATAACATAGGCTATAACTGATATACTATATAATATGTAATGGCTATTGTAATAAAACCTCACATACACTTGGGTGAACTTGAGACAACAAACTCACACTTTCAAATGAACGGCCTATAAATTAAACAGTAACATTTTAAAACGATCCGAGTTTCAAACACGGTTATGCGGATCAACTGAGAATCCTGACGTGGTCTATTGGTCTTCACCAAACATTGCAATCATAGTAGCACTAGTAAATGTCAACTTCTGTTTTTTTTTTTTAAAGACTATACTACTGGGTGGGCTGTCATAGAGAAGACAGGCGGCCCTCAAGAACACGCCACGCATTGATCCACCGTCATCATATATGGCATCTATATAGATATCCAAATAGACATATATATATATTTACATACATATAGACGATATAGAGTGTCTCCCGTTGCCCTTGGAGGCAGGGTGTGCATGTTTCAACAAATGAAAAGGCAGTCTCTGTAATTGCTTCTCTCAATGCTTGGTAGCAAAAGAGCCCAGAGGCATGGGTGAGAAAACAAGCACGCCTATATAGAGAGAGAGAGAGAGGGCTGTGGCCACCGATCATGTTGTGCGGAGAGCTGGCAGGAAGACCCAGCCTGCTGCAAAGAGACGCCGCGCTGGTCAATGAACCGTGGGTTTGTTAAAAGAAGAAGGGCTACACCGCCCGGGGTCACGGGCAAGCTCCTCTTATGGGACAAACGGGAGGAGAAGGAGGAGAAGATACCATACAGGACTCTGAATAGATGCAAGCATCGGGACACAACATGACCTTGTAATGCACACATTGCATCATCTAACACAAGTAAAAAAAATAAATAAATACATAAATACTAATACACCAACAACCTCCAAATCTAATGAAGGTATTAATCAACTCTGGACCACAACGACCAGCAAGTCTATGTACGAAAATGTCACAAAGCCGGGTGTGTATTTAGTAATATCCAAGGCAAATACAAAGGGGCGTAATGTAGTACAGTGAACTCACCTTGTGTTGTACTCCAGTCCAAGCCACCCACAAAGAGTTTCCTTAAAATAAATGTTTGACAGTTAAACAAAAAATAGCAGGAGCACTAAAGTCACTTGTAAAAGTTTTGAGTTTTGAGCACATGCAGGAATTATACAGTCTACGACATTTTCCAGTGCAGCAACGTTGCATCCATTGGTTTGGATACAGCCCAATTAAAAACATGAAACTTCATTAACCAGGTAGGTTACAAACACTGTAGTCACCACCATCAACAACACACACACACACACACACACACACACATCAGCGGCGGCGGCGGGTCGCTTTCCAGCCCCAAGTTCACACTCGCTGCATTGAGGGTAAATAACACACACACACACACACACACACACAGCCTGCACCTCTTGCAGTCCAGTTACCGTGAACAGCCGGCTGTCATTCACAACGCACGGCTTGTTTAGGCGCGACAAACACCCCTTGTTTCCACTTCTCTCTCCTGCCACGTACATGCAGGGGGACGAAGCCCACGGAAAACTACTTCAGAGCCGAGAAACCCAGCAGAGACGTGCACCGCAGGTCCCTGCATCAAGCGACGGCGAGCCAGCGAGGACTCGGGGCATCTCGCAGCGGTGACAGCTGACCAGATAACACGCCGACTACCGCCGGGTGACAAGTTTTAACCACGGCTAACACAAGCCATTCACAAGGCTGTCAAGGCTGCGTTCTGTTTTGCGCCATTAAACTTGCTTTATTGACGTGTGTGTGTAACCAATGATCGGCCGTGATCCGGTTACCGGCTATGATCCCGGTGTTGTGTGTGTGTGTGTGTGTGTGTGTGTGTGTGTGTGTGTGTGTGTGTGTGTGTGTGTGTGTGTGTGATCGCTGCAGTGGGAGCCCCGGCTCGGTTCCGTTCCCCCCGCGACACAATGCCCGCTAAACGTCCTCCTCCTCCTCCTCCTCACCAACACGACTTGCGCTTTAACAGCTCGGCTAACACACTCCGGCTCATTAAAACACCGCCAACACGACGCGCTGAGGAACCACACTTCCACCGCCGCGGCGACACTGCAAACGGCAAAAGTGTGGCGGCCGACATGGTCACATGCACTCGGGCTAAAGCTCGTAGTAACTACTCGGCTTCTCGGTGTTATTCGCGACTCTTCTTGAGTCGACTTTCCACGGGCTAGCTGTGCTGCTAACTATACACGTTAGCCTAGCTCGCTAGCTAACGTTAGCTGTCAAATGACAGCCGAGGAGCTGAGACTTCTCCGTCTCCGTCTCGTCTCGTCAAGTTGCCATTTCTACACGAAAAGTCTCCTCGCCGAAGCAGCGTGATGTGAAGTGATCTTACCCAACTTCATCTCCCGCTAAGTTGTTATTATTCATCTCTGAGGCTGCGGTGGGGGGACTCTGCTGCTGCTGCTGCTGCTGCTGCTCGCTACAGCCGGCTCGGTGCGTCGCTGCTGCTGCCCCTCTAACAGACTGAGCGCCGAGGAGGAAGGTCACTCCGCTTTTTGGTTCAAACTGCTCTGCGCAGTGACGACACTCAGCCACGGGGCCCCCCTGCAGGGAGCAGCCGCATTTAAAGAGATACGGCCAGGCTCCTGCTGTATCGTCTGATCGTTTGACCCTTTGGGTATGGGTACATGAAAAAATAAAACAATTAAAAAGAAGAATAAGACTATTGCTCAAGCAGGATGGTATTGTGATAATCGAGTGCAGTTCTCTAATGAGTGGGGCCCCTTTATTATATGGTCACTTTGGCTGACATTGCAACATTCGCAGTTATACCTGCTGCTGGTCCACATCTTCTGACGCTGTCATGTCTGCTGTGTACGCCTAAATTACAGCAGTTTTCCAACTTTAGGTTTATCTTGGTTAAAGATTCACTGGTGTAAAAGAAGGTTCATCCAATCAATGTAGGCCTACTATAATTACAATGATCTTTTAATGTGATTATATTGCTGTGCAACAGAGCAATATAATCAGCATTTCTGTTGTTGTGAATCGTGTCAGTGGTAACTGCAATAGGCCTACTTTAATAGTATTCATGTAAAAACGTTGCCTTTTAATGTATGACATTGGCTTTATTTATTGATCCAGGCATATTAATCCAAAACGAAAACTAAACTAAATACATTTCCTGCTGTGTTCACAGATGATTAGGCAGTTTACCATACAGGCAAACAGTGGAATTACGTAAATATCCTCAAGGTAAATTAAAAATAGCTTCGTTATACTTAAATGACCCTGTTCAAATTGTATTAATAGTCCTACATATGGAATATGTCGGCCTATTAGGAGAATTTAATTTGGATGACGTTTGGGCCCTCAGGCCTCCTTCCAACACCAACAACATCTGATTTTAACAGACACCAACCTGCAGGTAATCACATATAATGCATCACAGACCTGCCTCCCAACTGAAATGCTTAAAGGGTGTATGTCCTCTAAACGTGCTTGTTTTTGCAACTGACCGACGCAGATTGTGATTATGAGATTTTATGGAAAGGATTATGGCATTACGACATTATGGAAAGGATCCCTAGAAATACAACTTGTTTCTTGACCTTTCACTTGATGTGGTCTGTTTTTGTGTGTGTTATTGTGTCACACACCAAGTCTAAAAATGCTCATTCGCTCACACTCAGTCGTGAGACCAGTTTTAAAAGTTTCCCAAAATGATGGGAAAATGGGGTCCAGGTTGAAAAATCCCAAAGTTATCCTTTAACCCAGTCTGTTAATGTAAAGTAAAGAACTTCAAAACTTCAACCAATTTAAAGACAGATAAAGTTGTCAACTTACAGTATATAAAATAATAAAATAAGTACAGAGTTTAAAGATACATAACATTAATAAATGTAATACATTTCCAAAAAACATATTGAGATAAACTCTCTGTGGAAGGTACAAAGCAGACAAAATATACTAAAGATATGCCATATGGTCTCTGTGATCCAAAGTGCCTCACAATACAGTGAGTGCATCCCATCTTTTAACATGGTGGCCGAGTGCACCAAACCCGGGTAGTGTTAATGCCATGCTCTACCAAATTAGCTAAACAGGATACAATAAGCATCCTTTTAAAAAGGAGCTACTTGGCAGCTTTAAAATGCAAATGCCTCCCCCCAGGATGGCGAGATGAGATGCATGCAGAGGTATTCAAGTCAGCAGTGTATTGTTCTTCTGGGTTCGTTAAAAGGTCCTCATTGACTTAAATGTCTTGACTTTCAAATACGTTGTTTGTGTGCATTAGAGAGACAATGTAGTAGAAAATGCAGAACCAGGAGCTGGACCTATTTACTATTAACTCATTCAGCAGATGCTTTTATCAAAGTGACTTGCAGTGAATTCATGCATGTCATTAAGGAGCTAGTCGTGCTAGGCCTCTTGCTCAATACAGGATAGACCCAGTAGCTTTCAGCTGGGTCCAACACCTTAGCCACTGCAGTATCTTGTCTTACCCCCCTAGAGTTTATTAGAATAATTGATGATATTTTTAGTGCCTGATGAGGACGCCTGATAAATGGACAGACTTGAGTTTATGGTTTCTTTTTCTTTTTGCTATAGCTGACTTATTATTGTGTTTTTTGCACAAATGTACTGTATGAATGCAAAGATTTTTTATATGTTGGTTCATGTTTTATATGGAAAAACATGAACCACTAACAGTTTTTTTCTTTTTCCTACTCTGCATTCTGATTAAATATTGATATTGCAGTTGTCATATACATTATCTGGGATGTTGGTTAGCCCATACAAATATATGATTTTTTGTTGTCAGCTGAGTGAAATAATAAAAAACTACATCTATCAGCCGCCAGATATCCAATGGCAGGCCTACCAATACGTGTGCAGGCCTATAGGCATGCATTTGGGTCTAGGGGCCTTTGACATTTGACATGTGGCGTTTGACAGCTGTAGTTTTTCACGACAGTCACTATCGATGAGTACACATTGAGAAACCGGTTTGCGCGGCACGGTTCTTGGAAAGAGTTCATATATATGTATGTATGTATGTATATATATGTAGGCCTATATATCTGAGGAAATTAACCATGTAACGTAATATGAGTGAATGTGGAACATTTGACAGCGTTGTTTGCGTAATGATCCAAACGTCCACTAGTGAGGGATCACCTCGAGTGAAGAGGCGTTTGCTGTCTTGCCATGTGAGCCTATCGTGACCCCTAGCGAACGCCTTCCAACATCTCGCCGAGTCAGCACTTTTGCGCCCCCTTATAAATCCCTGACGTCCAGCGCTCAGTCCCTCCTCTTGCAGACGAGAGTGGAGTAAGGAGTCCACCCCACCAGTTTCAAGCCTCAGATTACAAAGCAAACAGAACCGACCATGACGACCGAGCAGCCCATATTCACCAAGGGAGAGGACTGCAAGCCCGGCTGGCACGATGCGAGCGCCGGGTACAACGAGACGGACACCCATCTGGAGATCCTGGGCAAGCCCGTCATGGAGCGCTGGGAGACGCCGTACATGCACTCCCTGGCCACCGTGGCGGCGTCCAAAGGTGAGAGAAACACTGTGGTAGTCTGCCCCGAAGACCGAAAAAGAAGAAGAAGAAGAAGTTCAGTTCAGTTTTAAACAGTTTTCCCATTCTGCATGCCATGTAGTAAGTAGTAGTGGGGGCACAACGTGGCGGGGGGGGGTGAGTGCTAGTGGCAGGTGTTACTCTACCCACGAAGACACCGGCACACGACGAGCATTTTAATTCAAACATTGCTCTGCTCACGCACGACTCAAACGCGCTGGGCGACGTCGTGTCAAAACGTGACAGTGACAACCGTTATAAACAAATGCATGCACTTTGGATCAGTTGAGGGGAAATACGGCTCTTTACTACGCGAACTATTTATATCGTCGGCTCGTAGTGAACTGTCCCCCGGGCGTGACCTTTATGTGTCACGTGGTACAACGAAATGTCCCATTATGGGCATTCCGGACATTTTTATATATGTATATATATATATATACTCGTATGTCCCAGTCCACATGCAAACGGGATGGCTGCATATCTTATCTTACCTATATTTTTATACTTCTCCTAGGACGTAGACTTACTGTACGTTTGTTGTTATATTATTTTTATTATTCTATTGTTTATTTCTCGATTGTTTTATTGTTTTCTATTGCTATGCAACCTGGCACAAGAATTTCCTTCGGGATCAATAAAGTTCTGTCTTTATCTTATCTTATCTCTTTGTTCTTGATTTGTTTTGTTACTGTTTTTTACTGTGTTTTTCAAATTTGTGTTTGACTCAATGTAAAGCACTTTGGGTCAACTTCGTTGTTTTTAAATGTGCCATATAAATAAAGTGGATTGGATTGGATTGGATCTCTATTTCATACTGATGTGGCGTATTCATTTTGTGCCATAGGGGGGCGGGTTCTGGAGATTGGATTCGGCATGGCCATCGCAGCCACCAAAGTCGAGTCGTTCCCCATTGAGGAGCACTGGATCATTGAGTGCAACGACGGCGTGTTCGCCAGGCTACAGGAGTGGGCCAAAGCTCAGCCACACAAGGTGTGTTACAATGTGGAGTCTGAGGGCGTATGGGTCTCCAAAGTGTGCTGTGTGTGGCTTCACTAGTGCCTAACAATGATAATAACAATGTAACTGCTTTTTTTATTGTACAGGTTGTCCCGTTGAAAGGCCTCTGGGAGGACGTAGTGCCCACGCTGCCTGACAGCCACTTTGACGGTACAGACTCGCCTAAGAACAAGATTGTTTATCCATATACGTTTTTCTCACTGTGTCTGTTAATGGTTTAACTCTTGTTCTCTGGCAGGCATTCTCTACGATACCTACCCCCTCTCTGAGGAGACGTGGCACACCCACCAGTTCGACTTCATCAAGGTAACACAACCGACCCCCCCCCCCAGAGCTGTCTTACCTTCCCCGAATCACCTGGCAGGGATCCTCGCAGAATGCGTGAATACAAGAAATGACTCACTATTGGTTATAAAAGCAGTTATACAAGATCCAGGACATGTTGGTTATGGCACAGTTGTGATTCATTCATGCTTTGGTGAAGGTGCAGCAATAGTTTTCAAATCCGTGGTCCTCTGTGTTGTCATGTTGAGTACATAAACACATAACCCTCTTTTGATTTGAAGCACAGTTTCAGCCATTGAAACATCAATATATGCTGAGACATGACATGATCCATCTACCATTGACACTCATGATTCATTAATTTGGCAAAACCATGTGGGCTAATCACACGTGACAGAACATTGCAGAGGAGCCAATGTTTGAGTGGACATCTTGTGTGTCTGTCCTGTTTAGGGCCACGCACACAGGCTGCTGAAGTCTGGTGGTGTCCTCACTTACTGCAACCTGACCTCCTGGGGTGACCTTCTGAAGGACAAGTACAACGACATCGACAAGATGTTCCAGGTGAGTGCCACCCCCCCCACACACACACACACTCCCCCTTTTTATAATAAGCAACCCGACCTGCTGTGGTAAACCAATGTGGCAGTTGTGCACACCTGTAAAGGTATCTTTTAATAAGAATGGAGATGAAGTCCAGGTTTGATTCCCTCATGCAGTCTTATGCTACACGTCATCAGAACCCCCTATACCCCACTACCCTTCCGGCCTTCACTGTTCTCTCCATAAAAGGCACAAGAAGACCTTGAATATATCGATAAATGATAAACTAGTCATGGTACATAGTGCATCCAAGAGATTTGAAATCAACCAGTACACATTTATAGTAATATGTACTCAGTAAAGTCATCTGTAAATAAATTATCACTACATAACATTCAAGCCTGTTTAATGTTCTACATTCACACGTTCACTCGTATGCGTTGAATCTTTAAAATGCACGTTTTTGTGGTGATGCAACCCTTTTATCTAGCCTTTAACCACTACTGATTAGCAGTTTGTCTGACCAATGAGAACATGGAACCATTTATTCTAAGATAAAGCCAAGGTAAAGATTAAAGTGAGCACACACACCCCACACACACACACACACACACACACACACACACACATTGGAATAACCTGCATTAAATATTTTTCAGGAGACACAAATGGCCAAACTGGTCCAAGCCGGGTTCAAGAAGGAGAAGATCTCCACCACTAACATGGACATTGTACCCCCCAGTGAATGCAAATACTACTCCTTCGGCAAGATGATCACCCCTACCATTCTTAAAGAGTAAAGTCCTCCCACACCATGCTGACTGATTGGCTTTGTTTGTTTGTTTTGTTTTTAATATTCCTGAATGCTTCTTATCCTTGAATCTCGAACCATAAATGCATAAAAGTGTGAATTCCTGCTTGTCACTTTGTATTTGGTTAATAAGGAAATTCCTCATTTAAACAAGAAAGGGAAATGAATATGGTCTTGTCTAGCTGAACTTGGAGAGGCATTAACATTGTAAGGGTTAGGGGTTCGACTCCTACTGAGGTCACCCAAGTGCACACAGACATTTTGGATAAAAGTGTCCACAAATGGGAAGAATTTAAGAGTGTTTCCTCACGCAGGGTGATAAGCGTTTCATAGGGCATTATTTACATTTCGGGAATTTAGCAGATGCTATTGTCCAAAGCAACTTACAATAAGTACATTTGTCAACAGTGAATCATCATAACATGGAGTTGACCTATTAACCGCCAAGATGACTAATGATGCAAAACATGGATCAGTATCAGATCCCATGCCAATTTAATTCATAACCATGCATGTAAAAAAAAAAACCCGATGGTTTTATATACCAGGTTTTCAAATTGATAGTTTGAGTGACTTTAGGCCTTCCTCTCCATACATACAGAAAAGGCAGTGTGTCAGCTTATGTTTAGATAAAATACACTGAACAAAAATATCAACGCAACACTTTTGTTTTAGCTCCAATTCTTCATGAGTTGAAAGCAAAGATCTAAGAGTTTTTCTATGTACACAAAAGGCCTATTTCTCTCCAATTTTGTTCACAAACTTGTTTAAATCTGTGTTAGTGAGCACTTCTTCTCCTTTGCTGAGATAATCCATCCACCTGACAGGCGTGTTGTATCAAGATGCTGATTAGACAGCATGATTATTGAACAGGTGTGCCTTAGGCTGGTCACAATAAAAGGCCACTCTAAAATGTGCAGCTTTATCTTGAAAAGAGACATTTATAGACACTGAAGTATGGATTTCACAGATATGCAGGGGGGGGGGGGTCAGTATCTGGTGTGACCACCATTTGCCTCACGCAGTGCAACACATCTCCTTCGCATGGAGTTGATCAGGTTGTTGATTGTGGCCTGTGGAATGTCGGTCCACTGCTCTTCATTTGCTGTACGAAGTTGATGGATAACTGGAACACGCTGTCGTATACGCCGATCCAGAGCATCCCAAACATGCTCAATGGGTGACATGTCCGGGGAGTATGGAGGCCATGCAAGAACTGGGATGTTTTCAGCTTCCCGGAATTGTGTACAGATCCTTGCAACATGGGGCCGTGCATTATCATGCTGCAACATGAGGTGATGGTGGTGGATGAATGGCACAACAATGGGCCTCAGGATCTCGTCACAGTATCTCTGTGCAATCACAATGCCATCAATAAAATGTACCTGTGTTCGTTGTCCGTAACATATGCCTGCCCATACCATAACCCCACCGCCACCATGGGCCACTCTAGTCACAACATGGACATCAGCAAACCGCTCACCCACATGATGCCATGTCATTCATCCGTGAAGAGAACACTGCTCCAAAGCGCCAGACACCATCGAAGGTGAGCATTTGCCCACTCGAGTCGGTTACGACGAACTGCAGTCAGGTCAAGACCCCAGTGAGGACGACGAGCATGCAGACGAGCTTCCCTGAGACGGTTTCTGACAGTTTGTGCAGAAATTCTTTGGTTATGCAAACCAATTGCTGCATCAGCTGTCTGGGTGGCTGGTCTCAGACAAACTTGCAGGTGAAGATGCCGGATGTGGAGGTCCTGGGCGTGGTGACACGTGGTCTGCGGTTGTGAGGCCGGTTGGATGTACTACCAAATTCTCGGAAACAAATTTGGAGACGGGCTTATGGTAGAGAAATTAACATTCAATTCACGGGCAACAGCTCTGGTGGACATTCCTGCAGTCAGCATGCCAATTGCACGCTCCCTCAAAACTTCTGCGACATCTGTGGCATTGTGCTGTGTGATAAAACTGCACATTTTAGAAGAGTGGCCTTTTATTGTGACCAGCCTAAGGCACACCTGTGCAATAATCATGCTGTCTAATCAGCATCTTGATACGCCACACCTGGATGGTGGATGGATTATCTCGGCAAAGGAGAAGTGCTCACTAACACAGATTTAAACAAGTTTGTGAACAAAATTGGAGAGAAATAGGCCTTTTGTGTACATAGAAAAACTTAGATCTTTGCTTAGATCCAAGATCTTTACTCATGAAAATTTTTAGCTAAAACAAAAGCTTTTATATTTTTGTTCAGTGTAGATTCAAGTCACAATACAGTGTGCCGTCCCTAGGAGGGGTTTATGCAGACTTCTTGCAACAATCAAGTGAACTTAGTGCTGTACATTAGCCCAAGATGGGATGTAATCTTGCCTTTGCAGTAAACTAAGGTCCTTGGGGGGGGGGCGGGGGGTGGATGTCAATGTTAAGTATCTGACCAATCACTGAGCCTGCAGCTGAGGACTATATATTCAACAGCACCATCTACTGGCTTTGGTTCAAAACACACCCTCGGAACAATGTGTAGCATGTTCAAATTTCGACATTACATTTATTGTCTAACCTTACATCCATGTAAATAAACCAATAAATGCTCTGGACTGATATAATGAAAACTAATGTCAAAAATAATACTAATTATATATATATATATATATATATACACATACATACATACATACATACATACATACACACACACACAGTGTATGAAGATGAAACAATGAAACACACCCAGTAACTGACAATGACTTTATTAAAGTTAATTAGTGAATCTCTACACGGATAAGGAGCCAACCAGGGCAGCACCTAGCCCAGCAGACCTCCCAGAAAGAATACATGTACACACGGCCGCACCACGGCCACACCACGGCCAGCTCACTTCCGATACCAGATCCTCAATTTCTTCTCTCTCTTGATCTTCCTCTGCAGCTGCAGCGTCCCGTAGAGCAGGGCCTCCGCCGTAGGGGGGCACCCTGGTGGTGGCAGAGGGGAACACACGACACATACATGTCATTGCATACATTTGTGTCTTAATGTGTTACATGAAAACAAACATGAAACAAGTAGTCTAAACAGAGACAAGAGTGTTTGTTAGAAAAAGCGAGAAAACTCACTTTGGGTTCTAGTGGACTGCAAATAATTATAAATCGCAGCCAAAATATATATTTTTTTGCACAACAAAAATCTTCTTGGTCTACATACGACGCTTGGTAACATAAAAAGACCATGTTCTACAGTCTGGTCACCATTCATTAAAACTATTTGACTTCCAAAATACATGGCTAGGTTTGAGTTAGGACAGACCGATAACAAAATTCTTGGATGATGATCGTGTTATGATGACCTCATCCACAGTGGCCATTTTGCATATGAATACAGCTGATCCGGACATGTTTATTCCCCATCCCCGATCCCCCCCCCCCCCATTTTCTCCATTTAAAATATAGATTTTCTTTACCCAAGAAGTGACACAAGGGACCTACCTGGGACATAGATGTCGACCGGGACGATGCGGTCACAGCCTCTGACCACAGCGTAGGAGTAGTGGTAGTAGCCACCTCCGTTGGCGCAGCTACAAACACAACAGTGGTTCAATGTTACCCGTTATCTTACCATCCAAATATGACTACATTTGGACAGCTATATGTGGATAATGCAGCTCTGACCCTTTAAAACAATATATGATAGAATTTTCATATGCTATACATTTTAAATAGTCACAGTATAAAAGTAGTGTAAAGAATTGAGTGGGACACAAGCGGCATGGATAAAAAGTCAAAAGATTTGCAGGCAGGCAGTCAGAAGGGCAGCCAATGATTTACAATGAGATGAGAAACGAGTGGCCGCTGGAGGACCCCAGGTAGATAAGATGTTGCAGAGCGGAGTGGGAACAACAGAAATGGGAGAGGGGTGTGAAGGTCAGCATACAGCTGGAGAGTTGCATTACCTTCCCATGGAAATTACGTATCTGGGCTCGGGCATCTGGTCATACACCTATGAGGAACCGAGGAAACAACAACCATTTCAGCTAGTTTCACCCCACACTGGCTACTCCTTGTGATTCATGTGGAGTGGGTTTCATTCCTCTATATTGTCATGTTCTCTTGGTAGTACAGTTGGACTAAATAGGAGCTCTCTACCAGTACTGCACCAGTAGTGTTTGAAGAGGTACTGCCAATTCTCTATCTCTTAATTGTACAGTAGTCTCGCATAGCCAGACCTATCTAATTTTAGCACTGGAGAAAGGTCTAACTGAAACTGTTATCATTCAAAAATAAAAACAATCAAGTCTTGTTTGTATCTCTAAACAAATCACAATTGTCTTGGACAGCGCCATGTCAAGGCTGCAGAAACTTTTTTTTAAGGGGAGGAGAATTCTGACTTAAATCGTTGGCCAATGGCAGGCTTATCCCCACAGCCAACGTCATGTCAGCAGACTACATTGCACATTACGCTAGCCCTGGAACAAAACTGTTGGAGCTCTTTACAGGGGGTAGAGCTTTGTATTAATAGAGCAAATAGAGCATACACTGCACCTCTAGGAATACATCAAAGCATTCACTTTAGAACAAATTGCACAAAAATTCCAGTCAACATACAAACGTGACGAACGCAAATCATTTTCTCACACACACGCGCCGCACGCACGCAACGCCCCCCCCGCCCCATATAGAACAGGCACTCCCCCAAACACTCTGGGATTCTATCGTCAAATGACGTCCCCTCCCCTTACCTTCCGTAGTGCAGGGGCCATCTTGTTGGTGAGCGTTCCCGCGACGATCATGACGTCGGACTGGCGGGGGCTAGCGCGGAACACCACGCCGAAGCGATCCATGTCATAGCGTGGAGCCGCCATGTGCATCATCTCCACCGCACAGCAGGCCAGGCCAAAGGTCATGGGCCACAAGGAGCTCTGGGAGGGGAGGGAAAGTTATGGAGACTCCATGTCAGGACATTTTGTGGGATATAATACACAATCCTGATGATGATAGGTTACTAGTATAATTGGTGTGATTTATGATGTCGCACTTTATTATCAATTAATTGTTCCACGTAATGCAGTTCTTGCTCCATTTTTACACATCGTCGTTTGACAAATAATGCAAACATGATGAGACAAACAGGTGTATATCTCTAGAACCCATTGTTACATTTGAACATCTGACCCCTCTATTGAAAGGTCAGGGTAAATACAATTGAATGACATCAAGTCAAGCCATCGCAATTGCACCATACAGCCACTAGATGGTGATGAGGACTGTTCTGATTGAGTGCAATTGACCCATTTCATAAAACCCTCTTTTAGCTGCTATACATTGTTCCTAAACATGGTGTGGTTTCAAAATGGTACCCAGACACTGGATCATCAGTGATGTTGGTTTTATACCATCAAACACAACTGAACCCTGAATCATGAAGAACAACAAAACGTTTGTTCTTGATGGGTATCGTCCTCTAGTTCGGCGAGTTTTGGTCACAGAGTGATATGGACATTGGAAACAGTGGAGTCTCTGCTTTCACGTGATATATAGTGCGTGTCGATATCATTTTGCTGTGTGCGACCCATACAATGACTGCAGTGCAAGTCAAGTGCTCATTCAGGCCAAGAAAGGGAACTGTAGTCAACAATGGCTGCTCAGAGGAGCCTGAGGAGTCACTCACCCTGCGTGCCCAGTTGATCAGGTCATCCAGCTTGGTGATGACGTATTCTCCCTTGCTGCTGGCAACGGCTGCAGGCTTGGCAGCAGCCACTGCGGTGCTCCTCTCCCGCACCGGGACAACACTGGACCAAAAAAAACCAAACAAACAAAAAAAACCACGTGAAAACCACCATTTCAATTAAGTCTAAGAAAGGGTCACTGTGATTGGTTGGACTGGTGTGGTGTGGGTGGGACATTCAAGCTTACCTGTGGGTGGTGGTCTCATCTTTAGCGCTGTGGTGCAGACACTTCTGATGGAGGGCAAAAAATGAAATGGGCCTGGAACACACAAGATCAAGTCCGGAACAATATTTAGTAATTTAGTTGTAGACATATTTATCCAACGTGACTTAAACTTAATTCAGACAAAAGATTCCTAGCTGTGACCGTACACACGTAACACATCATCATACAGCATAGACATAAATGAGCATCGTCATGAGATAGAGAGTCATCAAAGCCGGATTAGCCTGGTCTCACCTGGTTGAGAAGCAGCCTAACGAGGCTAGGCGAGGTGCTGGGAGAGACAAACAAAGTATTCACAATTATGTTGTAACAAATCAATCTGTATTTCAAGAACTTTCCTCTTCTTCTGATTATGAGATGGGTAAACATTTGGTTCAGATTAGGGCATTTCTACAATACATACAAAAGAATCTTTATTCATCATTATTTTGTGTCACTTTTAAATGCAATAGCCATGAAGGATATCATTCATGCAGGTGATGAAGGCTTCTGAGTCATTACTTTCCCGACATTATTAGCCCTACAACGCAAGTCCAAGTGCAGAGCCAGGATAACAACAAACACTACGATCAGTGCATGTTCACATTGCATTCTGCGTCAAAGCATCTGCGTCAAAGCATTTGCACTCAAACATACGTTCACGGTGAACCTGTACTGACGGTAAATAGAATAAAACGGCGTTTACACGGGAAGACAGTGAAGCACCATGATGATGAGTTATTGTGCTGCACTGTAGTGTACTACGAGACGTGTGACCAGCAGCCTCCCTACATTATATAACGCGCACACTGCGTCACCCCTGTGTTGCGGGGCAGCAGTAATACAAAATATATCCACTTTTTATTTTAGACGTGGCTGACTTCTAGTTAGTGACGGGGTTCGGGTGTTCAGGGTTTTCGGGGTCCACGGTGTTATTGACTGACGGCTACCCGCCAGCAGGCTGCTCGGAGCTCCGTGCTAACTACAAGGTCAGCCTGCGACGCTCCCTGAACCCGGGAGAAACACACCTCTGACGCACACCAACAACAATAACAATAACAACACCACCACCACCACCATGCATTCGTATCCACAACACGTGGCGTCATACTCAAGTACAACGCCATACAACGCCCGGCGTGTGGTCGCTCCAATACCCTCGGAACTGCGTCAAAACAACACTTACCCACCAGCGCAGCCATCTTTGTACGTGTGGTTCTGAGCAGAGTGGTTCCGGTGCGGCGCCGCCTCGCTCGACCTGAGGGGGGCGCTGCTGGGCCCAGCGCCGCGGCCTCGCTGAACACTTTATTATTATATGGTGTATTTTAGCTCCGCGGCTCCACCCCAAACAGCCTGCCATCCATGACCCACACGGCTGTATACTTAGTGTCATCTGAGTCCATTTAAGATGCCTAGTCCCTTTCATTAGACGCAGCGGTTTATAACAACATTTGGACATCATTGGATGACGTTGAAGGGAATCCAACAAGGACAAAGTAAACTAAACCTAAACTAAACGAATAGGTTCTTCAGAGAGTCATCAATAGTGTAACAGTGCATAGTGTCACATAATCATAAAGTGAAGAGGTAATTGTCAAACACTTCCTGACAAATAAATCAATAAATATTCGACTAAAATCAATCATCAATGGGCCATTCATTCAGTGGTCAGTTTGCAATTATCTCTGGAAATATCATGGCAAACCACTGGTTCTCTTTTGCAATAAACACCACTTTATTAATGTAGTAGTTCATGTTCAAGCACAATGAGAATGTTCTGTTGTCATCATGGGGGTTTTGGACGCATTTAGGAGGAAATTAATTTCGGATCTGTCCATGTGATGACTTGTGAGCTCAGTGGATGAGTTTTTGCAGGATGCCTTCTACATATTGTTATGAGGTTATTAAGTTAATATAAAAATATATTGTTTATCAGTGTGACGTACATTGGAGTAAATATATATAATAATCAGTCAATCAATATATTGTTTATCAGTGTGAAGTAAAGTGTTTTGCATCATGCATTTGAAGATGAAGATTTTTTTCTTGTCAGAAATGTGTCAAAATTATTTAACAGTATTATTAGTATTATTTAGCAGATGCTTTTATCGAAAGTGATTTGTTTTAGAGATATAGGTCATTAAGGAGCAGGGAGGGGTTATCTGCCTGCCTCATATGCCTGTGGGTATGCTGAGGACATTGGGACTTAAACCCAGTACCTTTTGACTCGGATGCTAACACCCTAACGTGTTGTGGATATAATCCTGACATCAAAATAAACACAACCAACTGAAAACAAATATTTCTTAATTTGGACACAGTTTTCCTCTGACAGGTGAATTAAACAAGGCCAGTGATGAAGAATTACTGGGATATTCTGGTTGTGTTGCATTTCTTTCTCTGTTGTCACATCAAATACGGAGCACTACCCCATGTCTATTACCAGCCCAAATAACACTGGTATCTCATACTAACAACAGATGATCATCTCACCCGATCTGCTGCATCTCAAGTTCTTCAATCAAACATATTTCTGTATGTTGAGGGAGTATGTCCACTTACAAACATTTTGTTTGTATGCTTGGTTTGTTCTGAGCCTCACTTGTAAGTTGCTTTGGATAAAAGCCCAACAGCTAAATTTAAATAAGAAAATAAATCAAGGAAAACACATCAGGACCGAGCCAAAGCTCGGTCATCTCCAGTCTCTGATACCGCTGTTCTTATCCACAAGTTTTAAACTACTGCAAAACACCAGGTCGTATTCCATCCAGACAGACTGAGAAGGATGGAGCAGAGACTCTGTGTACAGATGCTTCTACGTAATTTGAAAGGTGGTGGCCTTTAATTTCGTCTTGCTACATCCTCAGAGGGAAAAGCAAAGTGGGTGGGATGGGTCTGGTTTTCCGGGAGTAGTTCAGTTTCCCTCTATGTGGTGAGTCTGACTAACGCCTCCCCCTCCCTCTCTCAATATTCATGACTTATCTCCATGAAGCTGTCATAGTCCTACTGGGCCTTGGACCAGCAGGGGCTCGAATAGCATCCAGCACACATGCTAGGCCAACGCTAGGCAACAGTGTTGCAGCCACATGGGAATCCAATGCTAACGTTGCTTCTGGTGGGGCATTTTTAACAGCGAGGAGGACTGTGGTAGTCAAGGAGAAGAGGGTGGTCTTCAGGGTTAGAAGATCAGGAACCGCTGGTGGGAATGCCGACTAGTTTGATTGGTTAGCCTGTAGCCAATGTTCCAGAGGTGGGAGGGACATTTTAGATGATCAATGAGCAGGTCGGGATTTTGCTTCTTGCTCCAGAATACACGTAGACTGCTGACATTGGGCAGGGAAAAAAGTAAATATAAACTATTAGAAAATGAAAGGATGTCAAAGTAATGGCCTTTATTCTCATCATAATTATTATCATTTACAAACGTTTTGCACAGTAAAAAAAATGCTTCCTTATAAGAAAGGTTTTTTGCAAGGGTGTTTTTCTTTCGACATTGTACCAAATTCATTCTTATAAAAAGCAGAGCTCTGAAGCGCTGACGAGTTCAAAACATTAAATATAGGCACTGAAATAGCTTAAAAGGACAAACGTTTAAGACGAGAACTTCAGAGTTCAAAGGCTTTTTTTTGGCCACAAGCAAGGGAGAGAAAAAAAGACTCTTGCATTTCAGATAATAAGCAGGAATCCACATAAAAAAAAAGAGAAAACGTCCTGTATACGCTGAAGTAGACAGCCATCACAGAAGCCCAGAGGTTGGTGGCTGCCTTTAGAGCTGGCCTGCAGACCACAGAAATGGCCTATTTCTAGAAAGATCTCCTCCTTTCCAAAGCACAAAGAAGAGCGTCTCTCTCCCTCCTCCTTCTCCTTCTTCTTCTTCTCCCTCTCTTCATCATCATCATCATCTTCTTCCTTACCCCACCATCCTCTTCCTCCTCACATAGTGTCCAGGGTGGCGTTCGCCTCGCCGCCTGTCGCCCCCGACGACCACAAAGAGGGCGTGTCCTGGTTGAGGATCAAGTCGTGCGACCGGAAGACGGGGTACTCCAGGCCCAGGTTGTAGAGGAAGAACAGGTTGAGAGCCACCATGGCCAGCAGGGGGAAGGTGGTCAGGCCTGAACCGAAGGCCCGCCAGGTGCTGCACGTGTGGAGGCTGGCCCAGTAGATGAGCCTGTGGTGAGAGAGGAGGGGCAGGGATTTCAGTTTTATTTATTTATAGATCTCTTATGATCTCTTTTTAATTCTACGATCTATCCTGTACTTTCTGCTGAGACACCCGAATTTCCCTGTCTGGGATAAATAAAGCAATCTTATCTTATATTTTCTTATGTTCTCTCCACCACCTCACTTTGTGGCTTCCTGTGCTCACACTTTTTTGTTTTAAACGATGAAGGATAGAAATCTTAGGCTTAATTTAAATATGCCTTATTGTAAATGAGGTAGCAGTCCAGAGTTAGACTCAATAATTAGTTCTGGGACATTTAAAAACATGGAGAAACTTCATCCCGTCTCCACTCACAAATGTTATTCAGAAGGTCGATAAACGTTAAAATCCTACAATTAAACGCATCTATTCTTGACACGTTCCTAAAGGATGTGCTTGTTTTTGTTTATTTTTAGGATTTTCCACATAAGGTTTTCGGCAATTAGTGGTTGAAGAGACGCTTCGTTAAAGTGATGAGGTTTACGTCTGTGAGTCCCTATTTACCTCCGTCACTTGTCTCTCCATCACCACCACCAACCACCACCATCGCTATCACCAACATCCATCCCTCCATCTCCGTCTCTCTCCCTCTCCCTCTCTCTCCCTCCCTCTCCAACTCTTCACGTCTAACATTCTATCTTTCTGGTTATATTTTTGTCTTTCTCATACTCCCAGTCTCTTTCTCCCAGTCTCTCAGTCTCTCTCTCTTTCTCCCCCCCTCCCCTGTCCCCTCCCTCCTGTCTGTCACCTTCCCAGGAAGAACATGGCCGCCGCCGTGGGCACCAGGTGGAGGTCCTGCTGGGGAAGCTGGGAGGCCATGAGGAGCAGGTTGAGCATGTAGAGGAGAAGCAGTTCCAGGGAGGAGGAGACAAACAGCCGCTGGAGGACCCGCCTCCTGGAAGCGGGCTCCACGGGTTCCAAGGATCCGCTGCAGAACTGGCAGACCCAGCCGAAGAGCATCGCTGAAAGGGGGGTGGGGGAGAGAGAGACAAGACGGGAGAGGGGAGAGGGTTAGACAGCTTTTTGAACGGAACGCCAGCCCTTCGTTCTTTCCACTAATCGATTTAACCTCACGCTCCTGGAATGGCTTGAATTCTCCTGACAGCCTCCATTTCATTCTCTCTCATAGTGATATTGTGAATAGAAATAAAGATTCTTTATTTTTGGAGGATTGCCTCCCCCACCACCACCACATATATACACACACACACACACACAAGCACAAAGCTGCACACTTACTGATAAACAGCAAGATATTTATATCCCACATTAAGCTGTCAACTGTCGCATTCTTAGACAGAATGAACTGGGTCAAACTGGGCCTGGTTCTGGATGCTACTTATCCTAACCCTGCAGGTTAGGACACCAATAAATCCTGAACGACAATTAGTATGTAGACAGGGAGAGGAGCCCTATCTCCCTCTCTCCCTGTGTCCCCCATACCTCCAGATATCTGTCTCTCTATCTCTCCCTCTCTCCTAGTCTCCATTTAAGGCGATAGACAGGAAAAGGAAGTATTGCTTCCTCCCAGAACCCCAGTAAGACCTTCATGGCTTCGGGTTCCAGAAACAGAAGCAAATTAAAAACCCAGGCTCTGAAACATTCCTCGACTTAAGATGACTAGACACCCTAAATCTCTTCCATAGTCCTACAAAAAACTAAAGCATTTTTTAAATTAAATGATGAAATTACGTCACAGAGGTTGTTGTTGTTGTCGTTTAGGACTGACAAGCCTGGTTGGTGTATGCGGTACCTCCAGACTCACCTAGCAGGACGGGGAGGGCGGCCACCAGGCAGCAGCCCATCGTGAAGACCAGTCGGCTGGCCAGGTCGGGGCAGTGGGGGGCTTTGACAGGGATGTAGAAAGAGAATGCATAGAGAATCCCTGCAGCGCAGACCAGCGAGGCCAGGGTGGCGCACAGAGCAGGCACGCGCCCTGACCCGCAGCAGCAGCACCGGCCGCTCTGCGGGGCGGTCTGTGCGTCTGTCACCACAGCGCCCTCATCGCAGTCCTGGCCCCGGCCCTCCGAATCCATCCACACCATCAGCTCCACGGTCTCAGGGGGCCCGTCGAGCAGGGGGCGGCCCTCGTCCGCAGGGTGGTGGTGGTGGTGCTGGGGGTGGTGCTGGGCACGGGGGGACGGAGGGTGGACCCATCTCGCCCGGTCTGTTCCGTTGGGACGGTCTGTCGCGGGGGAGGAGGGGGTGGAGGGGGAGGAGGGGGGAAGAGGATCGGGAGCGACGACGCGGTTTTCCACGGCGTCTTCCAAACTGTGCGCCGTCGTGGCAACGGGGCTGGAAAGATCTCTCCCCTCCGGTACTCCCTGTTCCGGCTCGTTGGGGCCGCTCTCGTCTGGCCTGCTCTCATCGTCTGGCCCTGGAGCGGCCCAAACACACACGTCTGAGGAGCTTATTCAAATCAAGACATTCAAAACATCTAACGCATGGCTTCCTGTGCTCACTGTGACCACACATAGTTTCATTTTGTGTTGCTGCAATGGTTAAGGACACAAAAAATCTCATTCTATCTCTCAATTTCATTTCTGATAACTCCCTTTAAAGTCCTTTTACATTTTGTTAGTAGTTCCAACCAAATCTGCACAAACAAATACATGCCCTTTTACTCCTTTCGTGCTTGTATGGGCCTACACCATTACCCCCCCCCCCCCCCCCCCCACACACACACACACACACACACACGCGTGGGCCAACATAAAGCACGAATCAGAAGCAACTCTCGTCTCCTCTGTAATAACAAGTCACCTGCTCTGTCCGGAGGGGCCGCGGGTCCGGGCTCCAGGGACCGCTGTGATCCGCCCGCCGAGTGGAGCTCCTCCACCGAGGACTCGGGGCTGTCGGACACCGGCGCCAGGGAGATCTGGGTGTCCAGGTCCAGGAAAGGGGAGAAGGAGAGCCGCGCCGGATCGATGTCCTGCAGCTGGTTGATGATGTCGCTGATGGACTCCTTGACGCTGTCCATCTCTTGCTCTTCTGCTGCGCCCCCGTCCTGCGGAGGAGCGGCCGGACGCGCCGTGGAGCTCATGGTGGCGCGGTCTATAATATGTGTTATGTGGATCAAATCAGATCACAAGTAAAAAAAAACTGCTTCAACAATATGAATCACACTTTAGGTTTTTATTTTTTTTAAAGAAAAACGTGTAAAAATGCCTGACCACGTTGTAAGACCTGGATGGTATCGAAAATTAAATAAATAAAACAAATAAAAGAGTATTAAGCGCATTCCCACATAATAACACTCGGAAAATACACCAAATACAACTTAAGGCACAGTGAAGGACCCACCGGACCAACATGGGGTCCTCCTCCTCCTAACATCTGGGGGTCCCCATAACATCTGGGGGTTGAGTCTGGCTGCTGTGGTGTGTGTGTGTGTGTGTGTGTGTGTGTGGCGCGGGCTGCAGGCTCCACGCTGCAGGCCACCCATAGTTATAAGAGTCCACATGCACGTCCCAACCACGCACGTCTACAAGTATACAGGCTGTATATTGGACTATAGGCTGCGCATTCTCTGTGCAAAACTAAACGGGGAGCCAAGAAACGTCCTAATGCACGCTGATTCTGCATGGCTGCAGCACATCTGGAGCCAGACCAGACCAGATCAGATCAGAATTGGGACGATGGATGTTAAAAGAAGAAGCAGGAGAAAAAACGCGCACCAGGCATTCATGTGCGCGGTCTCACAGCGGGAGAGAGGAACTTAGATGGGGATTTGGGCTGTCTGTATTAAGCCCCACGGATGGAGATGAAGCAGAACTTGTATATTAATTCCATGACGCTTTTTAGACAATTATATATGCCTTAAGGCTAAACTAAGACAAAGTCAAGGGGATATGGCCGACATCATGCAACATCATGCACAATCACTCACCATGAAATGATGACGTTGTAGTTTCCAATGTTATAAATGCCTTCGCATGTATGGTTATCGCATTAAGTCAAGTAGGGTCCACACACAAAAAAAAAATCACTGATCGATTACAGATATGAAGTTCCATTAAAATATCCATGCTTTTAAATCTGCACAATTCCTTATAGGGATCATATGAGAAAGACTTACCTTTCAGACTGGAGCGATGGTTGTTGGTCTTTTCTTTTGTTTCTTCTTCTTCTTCTTAGTATTATTACTATCGCAGTGAAATAGCGTCCGGTCGACTTGTGCTTCTTCTCCCTCCCCCCGCTGCAGGCTTTTTTGTCCTCCAGTCCTCAGAACTTCTGAATCAAATTTCAAGACGGACAAAATACTACGGCGTGGCCCCGCCCCCTCTCCCCTCTGGGTAGGAGGCCTACCTAGTAGTCGGACCATATGGAGCAAATCAACCCAGAGCGGATACACAGCAGAGGAGAGAGGGGGTGGGCTGGGTGGTGGTGGGGACTGGACTGGGTCTGTCTAGTACTACTTCTGGAGAGAATCAAGAATAAGTCTCTCCAAAATAGATCCATCCATCCATCCGAGAGTCACATGGAAATAGTCCCCCATTGTCCTCATATAAAAGAGGTTGGAGGGGGGGACATACAATAGTTATTACTCTTCTGGAAATATAGCCCAGAGTGAGTTGTTGTGGGGAGACAGTTGCTAGAACTGCGAGGGGCCCTGGTGTGTGTTTAGAATAGGTGGGGGTCAGACAGAGAGAGAGAGAGAAGGGGTGTAATTGGAGGTTCTTGATGCCATGCCTAGTTGTTTTAGGAGGGAGGAGAGTGTGTGTGGGTGTGTGTGTGTGGGGGGGGGGGGGTTGTCCAGGAGCCACCTTGTTACCTATAGCTGATTTTTGAATGGGGGTCTGGACGAGGTTTAGAAATAGCGTAAGATAATGGGGCCGCCGTACAACAATAGCGCGCTTTGTTCTGCTGGGCACATGTGTTGTGTTGGAGTGAGTGATTTGCGGATGAGCGGATTGAATTTCACTGTAGGCTTGGTGGGGGTGCAAACGCACAAGCCTGCCAGTTGGCTGGTATAAAAAGGAGGGGCTGCTCCTCCCTCATTAAAAGCTTTTTATAATAAGACAAGAAAAACTTTTGTTGAGTCTAGGATTTATTTTCATAAAATAACAGCAAAAGCAACATATATACACACAAGCGTTTCAGTTACCCAGCAAAAAATCAATAAATTATTATAAACAAGGCATTTCAGGGACACATTCGTGGTTCACTTTGGGATTGTGGAATAGGTGCACAAGAAATATTGGTGTTAGCGGTGACTGAGTGAATGCCCCTTATGATACAACAGCCCCAGTAACCATAGGGAGATGGAGAGCAGGGTGCTGGGGTTATATTAGTTTCAGAGGTTTAAACACAGAGAAAATAATCCACCAACAGGAGACAGAAGCAAGTAGCCATTATGAAAACGACTCCATTATGAGTGACAGAAGTAGCGGTCGAGTAGTGAGCTGTGAGCTCATTCAGCCGTCGGACGTTGCGTTGCTACGGGGACGTCTTCTGAGTCGCCACGGGAACACAGCGGATGGGAGCCATGTCAGTATTGACGAATCAGATGCGTTGCCACAGCAATGTAAGCAGACACGTCTCTGTGTGAGGGGACAACGTTGCCGCGGTAACGCAGCAGACATGATATCCGCCTCCTCTTAGCCTTCCGACAACAGCCGATGGATGTGGTCCTTCCGCCTCTTCAGAACGTCCCGGAAGTCATCCTGGAGAGAAATGGTTTGAGACGAATAAGTAAAATGTGTGCCTGTTGTACCTGGCTGTGCGCCAGTCGGGGGCGGTGTTAAAGAGGACTCACCGCTGAAGACAGCTTCTCCATGTACTGGACCAGTCTCTGCAGCTCCCGGTCTGACTGCTCCCCACTCCAGCTCTTGATGGGCACTGTGTTCATCAGCTGGAAGACAAGACATCTGTCCCTCATCATCATCATTCATCATCATCATGCTAGTTAATTAGCCTGCCATGTGGACCATCACATGTTCTCTGCCGGCACCAGACACCAATGTAAACATGCCGACCCCACCCAGAAAGGTCTCCATTGGGAGTTTGAGCACAGGGCGTTCTAGATGTGAGGAGTTGGTTCTTCTGACAGCTGAGCCACCAGGCTAAGCCCCGCCCCTTCTTACCCAGACCTCCACATTCACTGCTGTCAGTGTAGCGATTACAGCAGGAGTTTATATTACGATAGAGCTAGAACAATAACCAACATGTTTCCCGTTTACTTTGGCGATTTTCAAAGTAAAAGCCGAGATGGAATTGATATGTGGCCAGCCGTACTGGGCTCGACCCCCAATGCCTGCAAGATGCCCAACCACTTCCCTGCTTCAATCAGAAGTAGTTAGTAGTTACATACAATAAGGGTGGACACTAGGACTGACGTTATGGGAAAAAATTATGTTTAACTTTTATTTTTGCGTCACAATTTTTACCGAAAAAACAATCATGATGTGACATTTGTTGGCGTCTGTACCAAACAAACATGTTTTCTTACATTTGGAGAAATACATTTGTAGGCTAGGGGATCTCTGCAGTACTACTGCCTGTAGTGTACAGTATAATGGTGTTTGGACTTGATTCCGATAATATTTTGATTCATTGTTCAGCCCGAGTTGACACCACAACGTTCTGGTAATATATGCTGCCTCCCATTTTGTGGAGGACTAATTAGACATTTGGCCAAATCTTCCACGTTGCACCTTTAAAAAACAAAAAAAAGGAGGAAGTGTGGAGGCTATTTACGTGGTAAGGGTAGGTGTGGGGGGCGTTGTCCAGGATCACAGTCTTGCCCAGGTCCCGCTCCAGCACCGCCAGGTCCTTGATGTAGTGACCCAGCACACAGGTGCAGTGCTCCTGGTACAAGCGATGACTTCAAGAGCAGGAGAGATGGAGACAATGCAATATCAACTACACACACACACACACACACACTGAATGCACGCAGGGCTGGTTTGCAATATGACATTTGTTTGAGCAAGAGTGATGCTTCACTTTGGGAACCCCCCCCAACGAACATCTCGACCTAATCTGCGTTCATGACCAACGTCCCGAGAACAACAGACACGCATGCACAACAGATATGCTTGCATAAACGGTGTCCATCGATGTGCTGGTGATTAAAGATTATGAGGGAGAGGGGGAGTCATGTGACTGACATACCGAAACAGCTTCTTCTGGGGGTCCAGGATGTCCAGGAGCTTCTCGGCGTATCCCTTCTTGGCAGATGTGTAAACGAACATCTGCAACACAGCACAGCGTAAACACATGCTGGAACTCGCTGTACCAAAAACACCCCGGCCACCAGCTGGGTTTGCATGCGTGTAATGCCAGCCCAATGCTATGCTACGGTACGCTACGCTATGCTATTCTAGGTTAACTCAGTGCTGTGCTCACATGCTTCATGACCCGTTCATGATTTTTGTGGGGTGGGGGGCAAAATATGAACCAAAAACACCATGAATGCTCTATAGCTCGCAACAAAACAACACTTCTTGGACATCGACTGTGGACTTCCCGTCCTAAAAGTGGACCCGTCACACGACCGGGACCGGGACAGGAACAGAAAACAAAAACAGCGAAGAGTTTGTTAGCCAAAACAAGCGTTTAAAAGCAGCGTGAGCGCATACCTCGTAGACTTTAGCCATAGCTTGTAGAAACTCTCTGACATACGGCCGGAGGACCACGTAGACCTGTGGTGAAGGAGGGAGAACGTTAAAACCAACAAGGTGTACCTCCTGCTGTGAGCCTTCTCTAGGAGCCAGGCCCTTGCAGGGGGGGGGGGCACTTTGGCCCCCTGATGTCCCGGAGTGCTTTTGCCATGGTAATCTTGGTTTGTCTGACTTAAGGATACTTCTAACAATCCAAGCCCTTGCTCAATACTGGACCAATTTCAATTGTTGCCCGCATCAGTCACTTGACCCACAACGGTTAAGACAATGGCTACTTCCGCACGGCCCACCTTGTACTGGTGGTCCTGGAATTTGGTGTCGAAGGTATGGTCGGCGTTCTCGATCACATTCAGAGAGCTGAAGAGGAGGGTCTCGTCCTGTGAAAAACAAACATTCATTTATTCACTTTAAACCAATGGGCAAGTGGACACACACACGCACGCACGCACATTATTTAAAAATTGGCTGTCAAGGTTGACATTTGCCATATTTGAATAATTAAAACTACGGATGCAAGAAATACCCCAAAAAACTAAGATCCAAATGTCAACGTGGTCCAGATCGCTGTAATTCGGACCGTGAATATCTGTTGTAAGTATCCAATATCTTTCCAACTTCCAGTATGAATTTCACTTTCATGTTTTGGTGGCGGTGACATTATTGTAAAACATGGGGGAATAGAATAACCTATTTTAGTCTCAATGCCAAAATACGCAACATATTTTTGTATTAGTTTACGGATACTTGTTTATCCAAGTACAAGTTTGCACCCCCAATTAAAACCACAGAAGACCTTCTGAACAGGGGCTAGGGGATAATAGGGTGGTTAGAGCATTTTATTCTATACTCCATGTATGTTAATTCATTGTATGTCGCTTACTTGCTTTGGATAAAAAGCTCTGCTGAATGACTAAATAGTAAACGCAGTTTGTGTAGTCTGCAACAGATTCCCATGGGATTAGCGGTCTGCAGAAAAGGATACCCAGACCACATCTGGCTATCATCATCACCACCATCATGTAATGGGCCCGGTGCCCCTGGTTGCCAGGGAAACCAGACACCTGCTGCTGTGAAGCCTTGCCAAGAATTTAATCTCAACCACCAATAATTTTCCTGAATTACATCAAAGGCCCATCGCCACAGCTGCTGAAAACAACACTTTAAAGAGTGAATTAGGAGAGAACTACTCTTTAAAGCCCTCAAACATGTCCTCAAATTGCTTCTCGAGACCAAGCTGACAATTATGAAGTGAAGAAGTTTCACCTGAATCCGTAAGGTAGGAGCTACTGGTGTGTGTGTGTGGACTAGGAGTGAGGAGGAGGTGGGTGGTAGGATGAGGGGTTGGGTAGAGGAGAAGGCAGGGAGGAAGGGGATGAGGAGATGGATGTTGGGGTTAGCAGGATGAGAGGGAGAGGAAGAGGGGAGTTAGAGAGAGGAAGGGCAATGTCTGGGTGTTGGGGAGGCGTGGGGGAGGAAAAAAGATTTGGAGAGAGGATAGACTGACCAGGTCCAGCACCAAGGTGCCATTGGGCGTGCTCCTCATCTTGGGTGGGATGTCTCGGTGGCAGGGCTTGCACTGCTGGGAGCGCGCTGGGATGTTCTTGATGAAGGTAAAGCTGGGAGGAGGAAGAGGTTAACATGGCTATTCAGAAGATGCAAAGGCCTTTGTTTTATGTAATGATACGCTGTTAATACGATTGATGATCTCCTTCAAACTAACCCCATGTACATGTAATAAAGATTAACAATATTCTCAGTGGGTTGATATCAAGACGACAACCTTTGACTTTTGGTAATGCTACACTTTTTTAAAAGATAACCTAGCACATTTCTATTAGTGAACATTTACAGCAGAGTTTTACATGGTCAATCTGCCACACATCCACTGGTCTCTGCACATAACCGAGTGAACACAACACCGGCCTACAAGCAGTTCACCAGAACAGAGAGAGCAGAAGACTTACGGGCTGAAGATGTCCTCAGCCTCCTCCTCCCCCGCCAGCAGACCCATGGAGCCATAGCCGAACACAAACTCCTCTGGACTCATCAGGATGTTCCGAGCCACAGCGGGACTGCTGCTGTCTGCATGCACACACACACACACACACAGCCACCAACAACACCAGTAAAACACAGTAGAATACCACCAAAACAACACAGACCACCAACACGCCACCAATAAAACCCAGTAGAACACCAGCAACACAACACAGACCACCAAGACTTGTTCAACTGTGTGAATACAGCCTCCCACTTTCAACCAACTTTTTGAAAAGTTTGGTGTTGCGATATGTTCACATTTCCAAAAACCTGTTGCTATCCAAGCCTTTCAAAATTTTTCAAACTGTGCGTTTCTCCTTCAGAACAAAAATACAGGCTTTTCTTTTGGGCATGCATCTCTACCCCAGACTTGCAAACTGTTGGTTAGTTGGTTTGTTTACAACACATAGACCAAACCGCAGTAAAAAACCCTGATTGAGACTGATATTCTGAATGCGCTGTATACATGTCCAAATAATGCGCAGTAATATGTGAGTATTTTACCACGGTATCGAAAGCGGCTCAGCCAGTCATAATCAAGGACCAGAAATATCCGTTTTATAAAACACAGTAGAACACCACCAACAACACCATTAAAACACAGTAGAACCTCACCAACACAACACCATTAAAACACAGTAGAACCTCACCAACACAACACCATTACAACACAAACATCAACAATTGATGCGCTTGCTGAGACAAAACATCGGGTGACGTGTTGCGTTGTTGTCAAACAAAAAAATTGATTGATTGTCAAGGCTTGAGTGTGAATGATTGAGTGGGATCCACTCACTCTCTTTGCTGGGCGTGAGGAAGCGGACCAGGGGGGAGTAGATGCTCCTGGACGTGGCGTTCCGGGGCGTGGTCCGGCCCGTCTTCGCCAACAACCGACTGCGCTGTGTTGGTGGTCTGATGGGCGTGGTGAAGGCGTGTTCTGGATGACCAAAGGGGTGAAAAAACAAACCAATGGTCATAAGCGACGAGGTACATACAAAACAGCTGGGGGGAAGGGGGGGGGGGCACTGAAGCCCCACCTGTGTCTTGAGCGCTAACGTCCTCGACGGCAATAGCTCGCTTCCTTCCTCGTGGCCGTCTCGTTGCCATGGGAACCTCATCCTCGGACATGGGCGTGCCCAAATCAACGAAGACATCCCTGAGTACCTCCTAGAAAAATATGAGACACTCGATTATGACAAAGTCGACTTGCAACAACTCATTGTTTTCAATTAGAAGTCAACTTTAAAAAGACAATTCACTTAAGGCATTTGAATTGAATATAACAAATTAATCATAAAAGGACTGAACATAAAAAATAAATGTAAATATGGCTGCTGGGGGGCTAATAATGCATGTGTACATGACAGAGTATGGAAAACAGTCATGTGCTATCCTAATATAGGGCTTCGACATGGCGACTGGGAGTATTACAATGGTAGCTATAATGTTAGTAGTGAAGTGTATTGGTTATTGTTCAGTCATTCGTCGTGAATTTATTTTGTCATTATGGGTGGTGGTGGGGGTGGGCATTGTTGTACCTGAACCTGCCCTCTCTTGAGTCCTCAATATTATAGCCAACAAGTACTCTGATTCAACCCTAATCCATGGCTGGCAGACTAAAGACTGGATGACTACTGGCTCCGTCTACGTGAACCATAAGCTGCTGCTGCAGCATCAACAACACGCACCAGTCTGAGTGACCTACTTTCTTTCCGTGTGTATTTTTAGGTGCTGCTGTACGGACAGGACAGTGGCAGCGAGACATGACAATGGGTTTGTGGACGGAAGAGGGAATGGGATGCAGTAATAATAGGGAGACCACGGGCAGGACTCGAACCCCCGGGTCGCTACGGGTGTTTATATGGGTAGTGCACTGGGGGGGGGGGGTTGAGATTGAGCGAGTGGCCTACTTTCTGCTCCTCTGACCTACTGACCTACTGCGGCGTCTCATCGACAACATCAACAACCGCTCATTCGCAGTGTGTCCTCTAGTGCTCGATTCAAGTGAGCCATCGAGGACTGTCTGACCATAATATGAGAACAGATAGACGTCGGTCGGGGTCCATCCACAACTGCCATCACGGGGCATAGAGCGAGTACTGCAGGAAGACGAGGGACTTCGTGTTTGCTGGCCACGCAACCTAAAACTGAACTGTGTCCGCTTGCCGCCTTCCTCCATTGTTTTGCGTGTGCGCTAGCTCCTCCTCCTCCTCCTCCAGGTCGTGTATTATTATTGCAGCTCTTGATGTACAATGTAAAGACGTATATAGACGTGATATATATACAGGTGTATAGGTGTGAATAGACGTCGGTTACCCTCTTCTTCGGGGTGACCTTCTTCGGGGTGGCTTTCGGGCTCCGTGTGCGCAGCAGCAGCGAGCGTCTCCGGACACGGAAGGACCGCTCGGCGTCGTCGTCCCTCTTCTTCCGTGTGGTTGTCGGCGAGCCGTCCGCCAGGTTCCTCCGAGACCTCAGCCTCATGGTGTCCGCACGACGAGGAGGACCCCCGGGCACCAAACAAACACTCTAAACCCGCTCGTAGTTCGCCGACAGTTTGGTCTGTGTCGAGCCTCACCTGTAGTGTACTTGACCTCGGAGCGAGCCGTGCTGTTCGCTGTTTAAATCTGCCGGCCGCGGATTGGTCGGCTCCCCGGTGACGTCACTGCTGGGCGGAGCTTCGCAGGGCTTCTCTGGTCCCACGTGACGCACTGCTCAAGTTTCAGTTCACTGCACCCGTGTGTGTGTCTCTTCTAGACACATTTGATACATCCTATTATCTACACTCTCCAGAGACCCGTCCTGCGGTCTACGCTCTTCTAACATAGACGAACATAGATAATCCTTCATTAGACTCAAAAATTCCACCACTTGAAAAAAAGTCACATCAAATATCAATCTTCCACAATTTTAGTATCTCATTATTATGACGTGTCTCATAATTATCAATGAACTATCTCATACTAAGCCATAATTATGAGATAGTTAAGTCATAATTATGAGATATAGGGCCTATATCCACAATACAATTGTGAATTGCACTATTCAATGCATGGAAATTGAACCTAAACAATCATGGATTGTGAACACATTGAGGAATATTTCAAATGTGGTTTTACAAGTGATGAAATCCTTACTTTACTGGCTGAATTGAGAATATTGCACATGATGTTGAAAAGTAATATTGTACATAATATTCTCAATATCATGACTTTTCAAGACCATTGCTAACTTTTCTATTCTAGATAACTTATTTTTGTGATTCTTAGATGAATTGTTATTCTATTAGGCGTATACACTTTCCATGTATTATTCTTATGTTGTTATTTTTGAGCAATCTCTGGCACAAGGATTTCTTGGGACTCTGAATTTACCATAGGCATAGGCATAGGCATGGTCCAAACTTTGTCACATTGATGGCTACATAAGCAATTTGGAATTGCAATTAATGGATGCATTGATCTCATAATTATGACATAGTATAGTTAAGGCATAAGTATGAGATACTAAGTCATAATTATGAGATTTTATGTGACTTTTCAAGGGGCAGAAATGGACTTCCATAGCATTTTTTTTATTGTTGTTCTGCCACTTGTTAAAGTGGTAATCTCGAAGATTTTTCTGTAAATAAATGTTTAGTAAAGTCACTATCAACGAACGAGTTAACATAATGGTGACTGAGCCTATGGTCCACTGAAGAAAGCACTTGCATTTGCAGTATTTTTTTATATTGGGAGAGAGAACATAAGCGGAAGTGACTTACTGTTTTTTCGGTCTCTGCTCGAGTAAAGCGGAGTCACCTATGTGAGACTGTTTGGATGCAATTACAATTCTCGCCATAGGCGTCGCCAAAGAGCACGAAACAGAAATCTTCGAGATTACCACTTTAAAGTGGCAGAATTTTTTTTTGTATATGTGTACAGTAGGCCTATGCGAAATGAATCAACCAGTCCCAACCCCTAGGCCGCGGACCATAACTGGGCCTTGGAAAATTGGCCATTGGCCCTTGTACTGGTTGGGGGCATGGTGCTTGCACTGCTGCCTCACAGCAAGAAGGTCCTGGGATCGATTCCCACCTGGGGCGCTGTTGACTGTGGGGTGCCCAGGTGGGTGATCTCCTGGCCTTTCTGTGTGGAGTTTGCATGTTCTCCCCGTGCTCCGCGGGGTCTCCTTCCACAGTAAGAAACCCCTGTCCTGTCCCTGACCGTGGACGCAAGACCTGGAGCTGTTGGTCCCCGGACGCTGACGTAAAGGGCTGCCCACTGCTCCTGGCTGCCCCTGGAGGGGCAGCATAATACAGGATGGGTCAAATGCAGAGACTAAATTTCCGCGGGCCACCCTCCCTGCATGCGTGTGTGTTTGGCGGTCACCACTTCCTGCATGCTGTGTGTTTGTGACCATAAGTGTGGACTAATAAAGTGATCTTTCTAAATAATTGATTCTGATTATTGGGCCCTAGCCATTACAATTCTAAATTACATTTTCATCATTCAATTGATATGTTGACTAGCTTGAAGAAACGAGCGGCCACAGGCAAATACTTTCTACAATGCAAAATTTCTCTAAAACGTCTCCGGGTGCAGATGACAATTGAGAAAGTTGAAATTTTATTTAAGATTCCAATAAAAGTATTCACACAAACACATTAATGAGTAAATAGGCATTAACACGATCTTCACCCCTCAACAAAGAAAAGAAAAAAAGTTTTTTTATAGTCAAATTGATCTCACATTCTGAAAAGCATGTTGATAATGTATAGCCTGGGACCCAGCTAACAACGAAGCTAAAGAACAAAGAGGCCAACTCTTCATGTACACTACGTCCACATTTAGCAGAAAGAAAACATTTCATTCGTTCGAATAAAAACATCACAGGGGGGGGCGAAACTAAAAGATAAAAAGATAAAAAGCACACGTTGATATAACAGATGAGAACGCCTGTAAATCCATAGTCCTAAGAAGTAGCAGCATAGCAGCCGGTTGCACCCAGAGCTACAATGGGATTGGTTGCTCTCTCATGACCAATCAAACTGCATGTAATGCTGCATGTACTGCATTGTAGTGTACATGTAAGAAAAAAAAACCAGTAACACGCCTTTAAAAAACAACCAGAGAGTGTGAGAGCAAAAAGGAGATTTGAAAGTCTGTGCATCGAGTCGTGCGCTATAACACTTGCGCCAACTCGTGCGCATGTGTTCGCGCTAAACTGTAAGGCCAGCCCTGTCCGGGTTATGTGTGTGTCACACTGGAGGTAGAAGTAGGTTTTCCTGAGAACTCCTAAAAGAGACAGCGTATAGATTGAGATTTCCAGATTATATGGAAAGACTTTTTTTTTTCCTTTTTTTTTTACACTGCTGCAAAGCCGCGCATGTCCATGTGTCTTCCGAAATCATCACCATCATCACCACCACATATTAATATTATTAGTAGCAGTATATCATGATTTCAATCTTTGATTAGTTCTTTTCTATATGTAATCTCTGTGTGCAGGGCTGGAAACAGCATATCTAAAAAACGGCAAGAAATTAGCAACCAAAAAACTAAAATAATATAGACATGATATAATCTGTAGCCCTGAAAAAAAGCAATTTCTGAAATAATTTTTCGGAAATCTTCATATAGGTTAATTCATACAATTGTCACAGCAGAAGGCATTGATTACATTTTCCACCACGGTATTCCTTGTCATGTCCTATCATGTACATGTTATGGCAGACTTTGTAATTAAATAAACTATTCATGCCATATGTAGGAACAAAGCAATGTGGTGTGGTCCGTTCCCTGTGAGGTGGACAAGTCAAAGACCGATATGTTCGAGTCGCCACTGCTGGTGGCATTCAGAAATACATCAACACCCTTAGAATCAACTCTACCAGTGACTCTCGTTCTTGTTTCTCCTCGAGGAGAAAACCCCTGAATGAAGATCTGTGATTGTGCGTTGTAACAAAACATTCCACTGGGGGGCACTGTTAAACAACACAGAATTGAGATGTTGAATCATAAACGTTTACCTATTACCCTTCTAATATAATTCTCATCAAACATGTTTAAGATGCCATCCAATTGTCCGGTAGTTATCAAAACAACTTGAATCCTAACCAGAGTTTCCAATTCATATTATGAACCAGCATAAACCAAACAACCTTTTTGTATAAATATCACAGGGCTTTGTGTAATTGCTCCATCCTGAATACATTTTTCCTTATCTTAAGTCCTTGAGGTAGACAGAGGAGCTTTGCTATGCTCATACCCATACTGATCCATTCAGTATTTGCAGTATATACAAAATGTCCTCTGATTGTCGCTATCCAGCTAGCCTTGATTTAGCATCCTGCTGCTTACATTGAACTGGTGGGCAGGGGCTAGCATGAGGGGTTGGGGGTGGGGGCTTAAAGGTCATGGGGGTCAAGCGAAAAGCCCACTGCTGACCCTTTACATTGGAGATTGATTAAATTGTCTGTGTGTCCTTCCTGCCCGAGTGCTCCCCTCCCCCCACAGCCCACTCAGTGTGTTAACGCCATGGCATCGCTCCCCTGACAAAATGTCTTGATTTGATTGTCGGCCATTTTGCCTAATTGGAGTTGAGGGTGACATCTGTGTCAGGAAGAGCGGAACAACGAGAGACTGTAACTCAGTCCGTGGCAAAAGAGATTTAGATTACATAGATTTCCATTGATCATTGTAGTTCACAATGTCTTTTTTTTACCATTACAAGTAGTGGCTGATTGCATTCAGCAAAGATTGAGTGAAACATTTTTTTAAAAAGGTGTTAAAATCCACATTTCAAGGAAACCCATACTTAAAAAAACCAAAACAAAACGAGCTGTTCGCATAACACAGTGTGGTGCTTTGGATAAATCCGGCCACCCGAAGGCAGTGGTCATGCAGAAAAAGACAGTACAGACACTACAGTTGTCATTGGAAAAATGCTCATTCACGAAAACTCTGCACAGCATAGAGGCAACTACAACCTGTGTTAAATATGCTGTGTTGCAGAAAGGCATTTGTTTGTCTGCAAACCTTAATACTAGGAACCTATTCAGAAGGTCTGCGTCTTTAAAAAAAATATTGAGTCAAATCTTTGTAGATTGTACAAACCGGAACAATCAAATTGTCACGATGGAAAGACAAACAGGTCCTGTTGCTATCCACTCACAACACTTGATCGTGAATACACTTCTTCTCAAATAAATCATATGTAAACAGTGCGTGTGACCATATATGCCTCTATACAGGAGAGTATGGGAGTAAACCTGCTGGTGGTTCGTTGTGTGTGGGTAGAAATCAGTTGGTCTGCAGGCCCCAGTAGCTGATACATTAACCAGCAACCTTTAAGCAACACAATTCCCAGATAATAATAAACACCAGAACAGTTGGCTAGACTAGCTAGCAGTAGTAGCTAGATAGCTAACCAAAGAGATACAGTCACCAGTCACGGTTTAAAATGTCACTTTCATTTTGGTTCACTGGCAGCAGATGTAATGGCCACACGATTGTTAATAAAACCAGAAAACAAACTGGAAACCACAAATCATTCCTGGAAGCAGGACAAGAGAAGAGGTATACTGTGCACGCTCGTCTCATGCTATCCTAAGCTACGCCAAGCTAAGGCCTCAGAAGGAACACAAACCAAACACAGTAAACATCGGTGATTGTGCGGTTAATGACATAACAAGCATGGCGCGCACGCTCACGATGGCTGGGTTATGGATCGTCTCTTGTTACCATGGCGTTGGGGGAGGGGGGAATATAAGCCATTGCGAGACGTTAACATCTCTGATAATATTGGGATTGATGCAGAGACTTTAATAGTTGGGGCTAGATTCACAGAAGTATCTTGAGATAATTCTTAAGAGGTTTCCTGAGAAACAATTCTGCAATTCTTCAATATTTATAACATCTAAAGAAAATTCCATAGTTACCATAGTGTGTCGTAGCCTAGACCGATATCTTTTAATGTATAATAAATACACTGTTTTTTTAATCAGTGGGTAGGAATACCTTACAATTCGATGAAACATATTCTAAATAGAAGCAATCAAAAGGATAAAAATCGATATTATCAATTCATATCAAGGAATAATTTCTCAATGTGACAACTTAACAAAAGAAGAAGAAAGATACTAACCTTCCTAAGATATGGAAGAGTTTTGTTCTTAAGATACTTTTGTGAATCCGGCTCCCAGAACCACTTGAGTCAACAGTAGGCCTTCTTTATGGCTATCCCAGAAGCACCAGAGAAAATATATAAAATGTAATATCTTGGAGGAGCTGAGTCAACCATTTCAGCTGCACCATGCAAAAGCAATTGTTTTACACAATATGAGGTCATGACGGTAATTCAATATATGCCCTGAATAAAACTACATACTTTTTAAAGCTTTTCTTCTGATTAAAATAGAGGATACTGATAATCTCCTTTTTTTCTTTTTTAAATAAAAGCCCAAATATATTTTGGGGAATTATATATGTAGTTTTTTGCACTAAGGATTGTTAAGGATTACAATAATACCCAACAAGAATAACAATAATAATATTAATATAAACAATAATATTGTAAAAAGAAAACAATCTGAAAGGACAAAACATTACTGTCAGTCAGTAGCTGTGTGTGTGTGTGTGTGTGTGTGTGTGTGTGTGTGTGTGTGTGTGTGTGTGTGTGTGTGTGTGTGTGTGTGTGTGTGTGTGTGTGTGTGTATGCATGTGTTAGTCTGTCTGTAAACAGTGCATTACCCTTCCTTGATAGAACCTTTTCATTTCTTTTGTAATATGTACATTTATGTAGAAATATATTATTCACAGGTTGTGCATATATCTATTTTTTTCATATACTGGCTCTTTGTTTGGACACCCGTTGGGGTTCTGTAGCACAAACAAAACTGATAGATAGTGATATAACCTGAGATAGGGTAAGTAAAGTGGTCTGAGTTTCAGTTTGTGTCTTCCTGTTTTGTCGTGTTTGTTTGGTTTTTTTTCCTTTTCGTTTTTTTGGCATACACTATGTAGAAAAAACAAGGTTGGTTTTTGGCTTGAGTTAGCTTGATAGTTACAAAAAAAGGGGGGTGGGGGTTCCTGGGTTGTTATGACGACGCGTTGCTTGAGGTAGGCGTGTGAGGGAGCTGCTGAGAGCCGCCGCGACCTCCCATCGCTTTGTTGAGAGGCGAAGGACCCGTTAGGGCTGACCCGGCGGCTGCCTGAGCAAAGAGGACACCTGCACACACACACAAACAAGAAAATACATGCACGCGCACAAAATGAGGTTATGAACTTCTTGCGCTTCCAACATTTTATGTGATGTGGTTGTTTACTCAAAAGATAATCGCAACAGGCGAAATAGGACAACATCTAGAATGGCAATGAACAGGAGTTGTATTGGCCAGGAGCCAGACTCACATAAGTATATTAAAGGTGTGATATGTAACTATTGAGCACTTAAAATGGGTACTGCAGTCCAAAGTCACAATATTGGTACTCGAAGAGCATGTGTGACGGCATCATTTCTCAATGTAACTTAAGACAAGCAAACTGTTATCTTAATGTTAAGAATAAAATGAATCTTAGATCATTCTTATATCCAAAAAAATTGAATTTGTGAAAGCTAAGAATAAAGATACAAACATTCTTAAGACATAATTTGGTGAATAGAAAAAAGCAAAGAAAAAAAAACAGCAGTTACAAAGATTTTTGCTCTTAAGATACGTTTATGAATATGCCCCCAGGTGAATAATTAAGCATTATTAATACCCTGTTCACAGCCAAGCAATGCCCCGATAAAGAAATGCATTATCGTTTAACTTGAAGAGTGGCTGGCGCTAATATATTTACTAATGGCCTATGAGCACATCCTGTCTAGTGTTATGTGGCCGGGGGGGAGGGGGGCTACTGACCGGTGTACATCACTCCATTCAGCTCCACAGACATGGTGATGCTGCTGCTGCTGCTGCTGGTGCCGTTGGTGGTGAGGTTCAGGGCAGAGTCTTGTCTGCCTTCTGGGCAGAGGGGCACAACGCACGTGTTATCAGCTCACAGAGTACTACACACCACTGCAAATACTAGATGGATGCATTAGTGCATGCCTGAAAACACCCCTTTATTAAATATGGTGGTAAGCACTGCATTAAGGGCTCGTGCAGCAAAAACGTGACCACGCACCAACGCACCAAACGCTGCACAAAATTCCCCCTCTCAATAATTGCTGGTGTGATTCTGCTTATTCTTCAAAGAGAAACCAACCTAATGTCTGCGATAAGACAGACATTTCCTGTATTACATGTGAACAAAGTGTTCTAAACCAGCCCTGGGGGTTCCCCTGGCAGGGAAATAAAGCGTGCTTAAATGTATGTGCATATGTACACACTATACATTCATGATGAGAGTCATATTAACGCTCAAGGAAAAACACCCTTCTTAGCTGAATTATATATTCTAATTATATTTATCTTTTAAGATATTATGTACTTAATACCTACTAAATAAATATATGCTTTGTAATGGAAATGCTATGGGTTTAGTTGAGTGCCTTTGGGACTTTTCTTAATTCATAATTAATTCTTATAATGCTGATCAAAGTACCTACATGACACCCCCAAAAGTACTCAAAAGGACACCCACCCTGGGCGGTGGGGGTCTGGGGTGTCCATGGTGTGTGTAGTACTTTGGAGTACTGGGGCGGGGCTGCACCTTGGCTGTTGATGCGGACGTTCATGGGCATCTGTGCGGTCATGGCCAGCAGGTTGTGCTGCAGGGCCCTCTGGATCAGCCGCTGGTGCTCTTCGGCCGGCAGAGCCATCTTCTTCTCGGGCGGCTCGCCGGCCTCCAGCTTGTCCCTCAGCTGCTCCAGCGCCGCCACCTGCGCCGCCATGGCCGCCTGGGCCGCTGCCGCCTGCACCGCCGCCACAGAGTGTCCCGCCAGCGGGCTGCCCGCCAGCCGGCCCATGGTGCCGAGCGCCGACAGAGGATGGCCTGCCTCCTCTTCTGGCGGGAGAGCAGAGAGAGGAAGACCCCCGGGGGACAACCACCTCAGTACTAACGCAACCGGGCACAGACACACTGCAGTTCATTGACTAACCTGCTAACTCTTTATGCTCACATACTAACTCTTTTTGCGAACATACCATATATACGAACGCAACTGGGGACAGACACACTGCTGTTCACTGTCCACTTTTTATATACCAACTCTTTATTCTAACATACTAACTCTTTATACTGATACACTAAGTTTTACAAACATATCAACCTCTTATGCTCATGCAACCAATTGCTGATACTGCTTGCTGTAACTTTTACCTATTTATACCATCTTTTTAAGGCCAATCTTTTATCTTAACATGTCTATTTATGCCTCAACAACCTCAGCAGCCATGTTGTGCCTTGCTGATCGTGGTGTGTTGCTGATGATTACCATGACTGACGTCTTATGCATTATGGGCAGTGCATTGTGGGTAACAAAATGACCATGTCAAGCAAACCACATAAAAACCAAAAGAACAAACCAAGGCCAAAACAAATGACGTTCTTAACAGACTATGTCTCAATTTTAACAAAGCGGTGGCACTTCCCCGTCAGCAGGGGGCGACATACGCACCCACGCTCCAACATCACAACCCGAGGTTCTCCTACCTGTCTTGATTTTTTGGATGGGGGTGAGGGAGGTTCCGTTGGTGCCGGACATGGACATGCTGCCGTGACTGTGCCCGTGCCCGTGCCCGTGCCCGTGCCCATGTCCGGGCAGCTTGGGGGAGGACAGCATGGTGGGCGTACCATTGGGCGAGTAGGTGAAGAGGGAGCTGCCGAAGCTCTGGCGTCGACCCTCGCGCCGGTTACTGTCGATGGCCGCCTGGAGCTCGTTTGGGTTGCTCAGTGCCCGCTTGTCACACTCGTACGGGTAGAGGTACTTCATGTATCTGCAGGGTCAAGGACGGACGGGTAGTTTAGCAATCCGCTAGGGCGCAGGTAGTTCATGCATCTGACAAGAATAAAGTAGTTCTTCATGTGTCCGAACAGCAATGCAGAGTACAGGTAGGTTCGGACTCTGACAGGGAAATGAAGAGTAAAGGAAATAATCTAATGTATTAGTATGTATCTGATGCCAAATAAAAGAGTATCTGTACAGGAAGGTATCAGTCATTAATTAAATATTACAAGTACTTTTACTGACAGGCATCTGTGAGTAAAAGCTCCAATTAAATTAGCAGGCAATATGCAACTTAATTGAATTTATTGTTAACCCCATCTCCAATTTTAATGCCTAACAACTTTGAGGTTTTAAGGTGATTCATTTGGATGTGGGGCAAAGGGGAATAGTACTCATAGATCTAATTACAAGTAAGTCTCACAATCAACCGGTGTCATTATGGAGATAATTTGATAATGACTGAAAATGAAAAACAGTTGGGACAATCAAAGACACAATAATAGTCAATAATGACTTGTGCTTGATTCAATATTGATATAACCCTTGTGAATGTTTGCGTTAACCTATCGCAGCGTTTTTGCATGCAAGCTTTTCGTTGAGTATTTGTGCTTTGACGTGACAGAACGAGTATCGTTTTTATTGTCCGTGCGATGAGGATTGCCTCTGTTCAACGATAAATATTGACTGTGTCTAAGTAACCAAGCAGTCAGTATGTGTTTTTATTTGCATGTATTCAAGTTAGACATCAGAAGACAAATGTTGACAAGTTGACATAAGGGGAGGTGGGTGTTTGTTTTGCATAACCCTGTTTGTTGTTGTGTGTGTGTGCGTGCGTGCGTGCGTGCGTGTGGCGTGCGTGTCCATATTTGGTCATTTATTAATTATATTTGGTAATTGTATTTTGTGTGTGTGTGTGGTCATGTGCGTGCTGTCATGTGTTTGTACATGGATATGCATGTATGTGTGAGTATGCATGTGTACGCAATGTAAACACGGCGGAGGCGATGAAGATGTGTGTGTGTGTGTGAGACTGACAGTGTGTGTGCGCAGCGTGAAGGTGGCGCTGGTGATATGTGTGAGTGTGTCTGTATGTGTGTGTATGTGTGTGTGTGAGACTGACGGTGTGAGTGCGCAGCATGAAGGTGGCGCTGGTGATATGTGTGAGTGTGTCTGTATGTGTGTGTATGAGACTGACGGTGTGTGTGCGCAGCGTGAAGGTGGCGCTGGTGATGTGTGTGAGTGTGTGTGTGTGTCTGTGTGTGTGTGTGTGTATGTGTGTGTGTGAGACTGAAGGTGGCGCTGGTGATGTGTGTGTGTGTGTGTTAGACTGAATGTGTGTGTGCGCAGGGTGAAGGCGGCGCTGGTGATGTGTGTGCGTGTGTGTGTGTGTGTGTGTGTGTGTGTGTGTGTGTGTGTGTGTGAGTGTGTGTGTGTGTCTGTGTGTGTGTGTGTATGTGTGTGTGTGAGACTGAAGGTGGCGCTGGTGATGTGTGTGTGTGTGTGTTAGACTGAATGTGTGTGTGCGCAGGGTGAAGGCGGCGCTGGTGATGTGTGTGTGTGTGTGTGTGTGTGTGTGTGTGTGTGTGTGTGTGTGTGTGTGTGTGCGTGTGCGTGTGTGAGACTGACTGTGTGCGCAGGGTGAAGGCGGCGCTGGTGATGGAGGTGGGCAGGTTGAGACCCTTGGTGATCTCCCTCCACAGCTTCTTGTTGATCACCTCTACCAGGCCGCCCTTCTCCGTCACCAGCTGGTACAGCATGTACAGGTCCAGCACCTGCTTGGCCATGATGGGGATGCGGTTCACTGGGGTTCCTGGGGGGGTCAGGGGTCAGGGGTCACACACACACACACACACACACACACACACACACACACACACACACACACACACACACAAGGGAAGGGCAGGACAACAACAAGGTAATTCAGTTTGTCCACAGCGCACGGTGACAGATACTGCTTCGTCAGCAGCCAATGAGAAATAGGACTAGTGAACAATGAAATGACGACATGAGTCAGTATATCATCGGTCTGTCTGACCGTCGTCCATAATTGATATTTCAATTTGACAGAACAGCCAAAATAAAATCGCTTCCAGTTGCAGAAAACTAAAAGGCCGGTGTCCTTGGTCAAACTGGGGGAAATTCTAGGTCAGTCCTGCGTTCAGCCAGCAGAGGGTACTCTACCACCCTCGGTGGGGCCTCGGCAGACCCGCCCATCAACCTGCAGCCGGTCGTTAACACCTGGGAGCAGGTCTGACTCTGTTACCATGACCGCATAGTTAGTCCTCGCCTTGCATGTCGAAACACAACAACATCAACAATACACCGACGCCGGCGGTGTGCTGAATCAGCCAGGAAGTTACCCTGGACAGATGCAGGAGACGTGACACACACACACACACACACACACACACACACACACACGTGACTCATCCAGCGCACCCATGGGTGCCAGACCACACCCACACGCGTCCGTGGAGCACCCGCTTCTTGGTGAGGGAGGCGGGACTGAGGGCATGGCGGTGGGGATGAGGACAAGGAAGGAGGAGGCGGTGGTGGTGCTGGAGGAGGTAGTGGTGGTGCTGGAGGAGGTGGTGGTGGTCGACATTTTGGACGAGAGGGTAAAATAATACGGTGCCTTACGATGTGTCTCTTCTCGTAATAGCCACGGGGGGGACGGCGAGGAGCCACACGGCTATAAAGCAATCATCTCGGAGATGAGTAAAGACCCCCTGGACCCCCGCCCCCCCCTCCCGCCGCAACAGCCCCAGAAACCTGAGTGCTACAGAGAGAGTCAAATGTCTCTAATATGGAGGCAGTGGGAGAGGGAGTGTGTGTGAGAGAGAAGAGAGAGAGAGAGATGTATTTACACAGAGAAAGAGATGGAAAATGTGCGTAACACAGAGAGAATGAGCGCGAGAGAGAGAGAGAGAGAGAGAGAGAGAGAGAGAGAGAGAGAGAGTGAAGGTGTGTGTGCGTGGGTGCGGATGTGTGTGTGTGCGGAAGAGAGAGAGGGAACCACCGGGAGTATGAGAGGCGATGGGAGAGAGAGTAAGATGGGAGAGAGAGTAAGAGAGAGGGAGAAGGAGAGAGAGAGGAAGAGAGTAAGGGTGGGAGATGTGGGAGGAAGGGGGTGGGTGGGAGGTGGGGGTGGAAGAGGCCAGAGCTCCATTAAGGGCAGGGTCTTTATGGCCCGAAGACCGACCATGGGGCCCTGATGTTGCCGGGAACCAGCGTTTCCTACCCGCTCTAATTGTATGGGGAGGAAATGAATGCGCCGCTCTCCATTGACGAGGATTTATGGCGCAATTGGAGTCACACACATGACGGGGAGAAAAAAAACCACACACACACACACACACAAAAAACACGTTCGCATAAAAAGACAACGTAAAACGCAGAAGCGCGCACACACGTGCATAGACGTATGCAATTGCGTGCCGTGCGCATGCGCACACACACACATGCGCGCACACACACACACATGGCGCGCACACACACACACGCGCGTGCCCCGACTTGTACCTCTCTTCTGCATGAAGCTGAACAGGTCGTCCAGAAACTCCTTCCTCTTCGGGTCTCCGTCCACTTCGTACAGCTGTGAGGACGAGAGGAGGGAGAGAGAGAGCATTAGAGCCACTGCACACAAAGAGGAGAGAGAGAGAGAGAGAGAGAGAGAGAGAGAGAGAGAGAGAGAGAGAGAGGGAGAGAGGGAGAGATGGAGAGATGGAGAGAGGCAGAGAGAGAGAAAGGCAGAGAGAGAGAAAGGGAAAGAGAGAGAGACAGACAGAGAGAGAGTGAGCGAGAGAGAGAGAGGCAGAGAGACAAAGACAGACCATCAAACGAGTGCTGTGCCGGGCCAGTGTGATCAGAACCCGATGGTGAGAGGCCACAGGCTCCCGGGGCCAGAGGCGACTCACGGTTCAGTAAAAGTGAGTGGGAGAGGCAGGGGCCGAGCAGTACAGTGGAGCCATTGACGCTACCTGGAGGTATTTACAGCTGGCTGACAGCTACCGAGACTTGTGGCGCGCGCAAAATAAACCAACAGCTTTCGGTTTAGGATCGGATCACACCGGCTCCACACACACACAGACACACAGACACACACACACTGGTGTTTGTACGCATGGGCTTTGGTGGAGCAGAACTCTCTTCTCAAGAGTTCTCAAAACCTCATAAACACCAATCGGCCATCACAACAACAACGCCAACAACAACAACAACAAAAACAACAACAAGGTCTTTCTGCACCCGTGGCCCAACTAGAACCAGGGTTTTACAAAGTTCTGCTTGCAGTCACGCTACGTTTGTATACAAAAACCGGGCCCTGGTGGTGGTGGGAAAGGGTGGGGGTCAGGCTACGGATCGTAGAGACAGATGGGGGTCAAGACAGGGCCAAATTAATGCTTTTTTTGAGGATAGTATATACACACACGCACCATCTATGGGCCATGATAGTTTCTATACACACATTATCTCTGCAGGGCCCACACGAGGGAGGGACCCCGGGAATCGAACCAGGGACCTCTTGGCCCTCTCATGCACAGGGGCCTGCTGGAGGCGAAGGCGGCCTTTAATTACAGGATGCATTTAAGGCTGGTGGTGGAGTGGCCCTCCATAAATCTAGGAAGTACCCCCGGCCACCGCCCTACCCTCCCCCCCCCCCCACCCTCTCACAGCCAGTCTTTCTCTTCCCTAATCACACATAAAATACATCCCTTTAATGGCTTAGTGGAAGAGGGGTGGGGTGGGGGGGTCGTGACCACTGCCCCTACACACACCCCCCACCCCCTCCTCCCATCCAAACACACACACACACACACACACACACACACAGGCAACCCCTCCCCCGAGCCTTTACTAGTGTGGCAGAACAGAATTTGATACTCATATACACACACACACACACACACACACACACACAGACACACACACACACACACACACACACACACACACACACACACACACGTTCATTTCAGCCTATGTACCGTCCAATTCCATCCATGGTAAAAGCGTTCCAGGTTAAAAAGGTTACGATGAGATCTCTCCGTCTCTCTCTCTCTCTCTCTCTCTGTGTAACCATAGAATCACAAACCAGGGCTCAAAAGAGCAGCACGCAGAAGGCAACAACACCAACATACTGAATTACCAATACAAGATAGTACAGTTGGATTCTTTTCAAATACAGCATTGCAGCTCAAATGCTTCTGCATCACACATACACCCAGTCATTCCCAGCATTGTGCACAAGGCGGCCTGTAGCAGCAGGAATGCGTGTGATGCCCAGTCGCGCCCACTATCACAGGGACACATCAGAACATCGATGTTGTCGTCTTGAGGCGCAGACTGGAAGCTCGCGTGATCATATCAGCATGCTCCCGTCCACAATAGAAACCAGCCAGTCCGGTTTACACCAATTGGATAGCCCCCACCCCAACCTCCACCCCCCCCACTCAATTCTCTCTCTATCTCTCTCTCTCTCTCTCTCTCTCTCTCTCTCTCTCTCTCTCTCTCTCTCTCTCCTCTCTCTCTCTCTCTCTCTCTCTCTCTCTCTCTCTCTCTCTCTCTCTCTCTCTCTCTCTCCAGCCTCTTTCCATCTCTGAAAACAGCTGCATCCCTTTCCCAGGAAACTCTTCAGGAGGGACCCTACAGAGTGTATACATATCTATAACCCCCCCCACCCCCCCCACACACAACACACACACCACACACACACACACACACACACACACACACACACACATGCACAGCTGTTTATCTATGCAAGGTGGGTGCGGTTATCAGGGGCCTATAGAGTCAAATCTAGAAGAAGCACACCAGCCCAGGGGCCCCTCACACGTGCACGCTCCCCTTCACATGCACACTCTTCCGCTCTCTCTCTCTCTCTCTCTCTCTCTTCTCTCTCTCTCTCTCTCTCTCTCTCTCTCTCTCTCTCTCTCTCTCGCCGTGCGATAGCACTGTCACTCAGAAGAATGCCAGGAAACTGGGTCAACGGGTAAAGCTGTGAGTTGTTGCTTCATGATCCTTACATCCATATAGGGGCCTCAATAAACTATAAACTCGCCTGGTTGGACCAACGGGATTGGCCACTTTTGGAGTCACATGACACCCCTCCCACAACCACATATACACAAATTACAGAAGGAGAAATTAAGTGATATTCGCCATCACCATAAGGGCTTCAGAACTTCAAGAACATTTTGAACTATATGCAAACGCTTTCATGTGTCCTTTATTACAAGTCACCTAGAGGGAAAGACCATTTATTGAGGTTACATGACATCGCTGAGTCAACACACACACACACACACACACACACACACACACACACACACACACACACACACACAAACACACAGACACACACACACACACACACATACTTTATGTGACATTGGGCCTCATGCAATAACATTTACATATGACTAGGTGTCCACCTAGATGTATGATAGATAGATCTTCCAGCCTTCCAGTGGCTACCAACTGGTCGGCTTATCTGGCCATCATACATCTATCCATCATTACATGACTTGTAACAGCTGGTAATGGCTAATTAGCATCCCACCTGGTAATAAAATACGGGCCCCTTTAATTTACCATAATCGTTAGTCAAAGGCACAAAATGGAAATAGTTTGGCCAAACCTTTTTGTTTTGCTTTGGCCAACCGTTTGTGACTTGTAGCCTAGACCACTTGTAGATTTTATTATAAATAAAATGATTTTTGTGAATGCGAAGTACTCGATTGAAGGACAAATCTGTGCGTACAAGTGGTTCTTGAATGTGGCATTATGTGATGCAAACAGCCAATTGGTAGAAAGTGATTGGTTAAAAACAAAAGTTTGTGGTTTAAAGTCTATGAAAGACTAGCCTTAGCCCTGGCCGTAGGAACCTAATGACCAGTCACCAGCCTATCGTCTATGAGGGTTAATGGGTTCACACAGTGCCACTTGGGTAAGAGCACATCTGTTCAAGGCCAGCACATCTACAGACCACGGCTTTAAACAAACACACGAAACCAACCAAATATTCCCCCTTGAAAACGTCAAGAAGCTGCCTTTTAAGGAAATCCCCCGCACAATATAGAATTGTTGCTAAATATAAATGCTACGGACCCTGATGTTTCCCCTTTTTTCATGTCATGCTTTTATTTTCGTAGAAAGTACTTCAACCAAGTAGTAAACCCCAACACTCTCTCTCACTGGCGCTGGTGTCTTTTTTAGCAGCAGCAGCTAAGTTTCACCCCCCACCCCACCCATTCCACCCACTCCACCCACTCCGCCCAAGAGAGGAGAGAAGCTTCACTCAGAGTGAAAGTGGCGGTTGGCGTCATGCCCAAACCGTACGCAGCCACCTGCAAGCACTGCATCGTCATACGGGGCCAAATCGGTTGCCGTAACAGCAGAAACATCGTCGTGTGCAGCCCGGCGAAGAGGCAGATCTATAGAGTGGGTCGCAAAACGTACACAAACTCACAGGCTCCTCCAGTCCCAAGTGCCGGTCAGTGCTGAAAAATTAAACAACGCCAAACGTGGGGGTTGTATGCAATGTATACAATCTATACTCAACTAGCTGGCGGTGCAAAACACAGTGTCACATAACACATAATTAGAGTGACAGAGAGGGTGGAGTGGGGAGGAGATGGTGGAGAGGGAAGGAGGACAGAAAGAGAAAGGCGGAGGGGGGAGGAAATTAGGTGGTCTACGGTGCTACAGGGCCAGTGGTGAATTAAGGATCCGTTGCTCCACCATCCACATGATAAGGCCCTGTGTGCTGGACACAGCCTGGGCCCTTAATGTGCTTCCTGTAGACCACAGTATATCCTGCTGCTGTGCGCAACATTAAATCACCCTGGCGCCTGCGTTTAAACCTACTCCTATAAGCTGATCGCCAAACACGCAACAGGCGACAGACAGAAACGACTCGTCAAGGCCTCCGCCGCCATCACTCACAGTTGGAGAGCACGGCCAAGGTGCACGCTTTAAGCCAACTTGGATCAATGATGGAGGAAGCAACAGGGAAGCAAAGAGGGCATTTTCATCTGAACTGCATCCAATGTTCCAGATCCAGATACTCGACCTGATGGGAGTCGTCATGTTGAAGCCCTGTCACTGACTGATGATTGATGGATGGTTAAGATGAATGACTGAATTGATTAATGGTTATCAATAGCATTTCCACATATTTTGTGACTCACTTGGTATGCAAACCCACCCCCCCAACAAAAAAAAGCAAGGGACATATACGTTATTTTGCGTAACCAAATGTTGTGTAACCACTGGTCGAGCATGAGAACTGACTTCAGTTGACGTAAACCTGCACCCACTCAAGACATGTTTTACTCCACAATTTTAAAAGCTAAACGAAACCCCTTTGTCAGTGTTAATCCTTCACGTTCACAGTTACGGATTACCCTTCAAAAAGGGAAAGCTAAAAACTGAGGGTAATATATATATCAACACGCATGACGAATGAATTTATGTAACCGGGTCAAAGGAATGACTCAAACGTGTGGTCTTACTGAATGTCACTTACTTGTCAACTGTTGGGATTTGCATTCATTATCTTGTGTGTCAGTTTAGCAATGCAAAGACAGTTGGAGCTATTTGCATTGGGCTAATTTCATTTGGGATTACAGAGTTGACTTCCTCTTATGTGCTGACATAATTACACAACATTCACAGACGCATAGACAGATAGACACACACACACACACACACACACACACACACACACACACACACACACACACACACACACACACACACACACACACACACACACACACACACACAGATACCTGGGGGTTTTGCTTGACAAAGAATTGGGCGAGGTCCAGTTGAGACACGAAACAACTGATGATGTTTTGTTGACATAACAATCTGATTATTAATGATCACAGAGACCCTTCAAGACACAGGCTGTCAGACCTGGTAAATTCAGACATATCCAGATCTAACCAGATCTAACCAGACTTATTCAGGTCTAGCCAGACCTGTCTCGATCCATCTAGGTATACAGTAGCTGGGTCCATCAGATCTAACCAGCTATAAATAGATCCTGCAGATCCGTCCAGATCAACCCAGATCTAACCAGGTATATCCACTCAGATCAGGTCCGAGGATGGAATGCAGTCACACCTGGCATTAGCAACCATCTCCAGTGGCTGCTGGTGATCAAATTGCACTTCCCTATTCAGAATGCAGACCACCACCACCACCACCAGCACTTCAGCTTGGGCTAGGGCCAAATGAAAACCAGGAAGCCTTATTGGGTTTAGTTTTACCGTCAAGTCAATGTGATGTGTATCGTTATCATGGTTACACCCATCAAAGGGATACACAGGCCTGTGCTATACGACACTCCCTCACCCCATAGCCCTGGGATCTTCTACTGTTGATGGAGACACAATGATCAATGATCTGGTTTAGCCAGATCATTGATCCCGTGTTCACACGGGACCCGACAACGCGACCACATGCGCCCGTGACCCTCTCCGAATTCCTGTTTCTAAGAACTTGCAGATCTTGCATCTTGGGAGCACTCACGCCTGTATTTTTAGTGGCCGTCGCCGTAACCCGATCACCCGCGTGCGCGAGTGCGAACAGGGCAAAAGTGTTTTTTAATCCAGCATGCACATGTTGGTCACAAGCCACCTGATAGTGTGCGTGTGTGTCGATCGAGGACGGCGTATTTTAACACCAATTGTTAATTCGGTCCGTCAAGAAATCAATAGGTCAGACCCCACCTCGGCAGATACCATGCCAACATCTTTCTCAAAATGTGAATACTATCTCCCTGTGACTGACACACATACACACACACACACACACACACACACACACACACACACACAAACACACACGCACACACTTGGCTGACCCCACAGCCTCACTGATTGGCTGAGCCCAGCCAATCAAAATCCAACAAAATTCAACCTGATGAATGTGGAGCCAAATGCATCTTTCCAACAGGAAAAACTGTAGTTTCTGGCCAATGAAAAGCATGTGGTTCCAATACATCTCTAAGCTATAATGCAAAAAAAACAACCTTATCCCATATTGAACTGTCACAAATGATCCTAGACCAATAATAATATAGCAAAATATATAATTAATAATGATAATCATATGCAATAATGATATGTAGAAATCCACCTATAATTTATGAGTAATTGTTCCACATTATTACAACAACATAGATTTAGTTTCATTAGTTAGTTTAAATGTTGACACTCTAGCTTTCGAACTCCCGTTCGTGGCAGTGAGGCGATGGACCCAGATGCTCCGTCAGAAGAGACGGGCCTTTGTGCCGACGTTTTCGCTGACAGGACTTGCCTGTGACCGGGCATGCCGATTTTCCGCAGGTTTCTCCACCGCCACGGACAGCGATAAGCGCCCGTCATTTAGTTTTGCCCTCAGACCGATCATCTTCCGTCTGCGGCGTTGAGTAATACTGCTGCGTCGAGGCGAAAAAAGCGTGACAGCGTGCGTGTTTGTCTCTGTAAATACTACCCAGGGTTTGCTGAGGTAGCCATTTTCCACTGTTTGTAATCGGCTCCCTTATGAAAAAGGCCACGGTACTATAGAATGCGTCTACCGCCAAGTACACAGAGCCTTTTGTCACACAAGCGCTTTGTATTGTGGCACAGACCTTGAAATAAGTACAATAAAGCTTATCTCTCTCTCTCTCTATCTCTCTCTCTCTCGGCATCTACACTTCCGACCGCCTTTTAAAAAGACACATCTCAAGGCAATCGCACACAAGAGTGCTCTTTGTTTACCACCCCCCCCCCCCTCGCTCCCTGAAGGCACTGGTGGTGCCATTTATTAATGTCACTCACTTCACTTTATTGTTGGAGGACGTGTACAGAGAATCATAGGGTTTCTGTTACTGGCGTGGTGAACCCCAACAACACAGAGGGCTTCATTGTGTGCACTCCAATATAAAAAAAAAATATGTGAGAAAACACTAGGTCATAAAGAAAGAAAAGGAAAAAAAGGCAAAGAAAGAAAAAAGTGTCAGTCAGTCGCTATTATTGTTCATGGAGGGGAGGGAAGTGGAGAAGGGGAGGGGGGCGTTTGATAAGGAAACATTACTGTTAATTTCCTCTTCTCGAGTCGGCAAACGTTGACGGCACATCACACCTCGCCAGTCGTTTAATCTGGTGACAGATAAGAAGGACACGAGCGGGCATATAGGCGGACTGCACTCGCTCGCTCACGGGACAGAAATAAAAACACAAAAACACTAAACTGAACAACACAACTGAAAAAGCCCCCTCCTGGCTCAGTGGTGGTGGTGAGAGAGAGAGAACGGTGTGACGGGAGCTCGCTCGTCCGCCCGCCGCAGCCTTTATGCAATCTTTGTTTACATTCCTGCAGCAGCCGTTCCCACGGCGGTCCGATTGAGCTCCTGCCAATTTCCAGAATTCCCTCTTGGCTGTTCTGACATCAGCGCCGCGTGCTGGTGCTGCTGGACGCACTCCAAGATGCTTGGCGCGCCAAAACCACTCCGTTTGCTCCCGACACGTTGGGCTTGGCTCCGGATCAAGGTACAGTCGCAGCTCTGCCTCCCCGTAACCCTCCTGCACACGCCACTCCCACTCCCACTCACAGGAATTAATCATGACGTGATTAATTCTCCAAAACAACCATTTCCTCTTCCTCTTCCAGCTCCACGTGAGGAGATGGCAAGGAGTGCTGACTGTTGTGTTGGACTGTCTGTTCATCCCAGACTAATGTTTGTTTGTTTCTATTATTTCATTAAAACTCTACGGTTAAGAGAACTACCTAAATCAAGAACCCTTCCTCTTCCTCTCTCTCACTTCCCCACCTAGCAACCGGCCATGGATTCATTTTTATTGCCTCGGCCCCAACACCCTAACAAAGGAACACTTGTTCTTTAAAACATTAAAAACGTACTCATAATAAATCACTGTGTGGAAAAGCTGGTTTTCGCATTCCTTCAAACCGGGGCGTATTAACAAAAGGCCTCGTTACAAAGACGTAATGCCAACACCACACAAGGCCGTGCGTAATCAAGGGCCTCACATTTAGCTCTGGGGTGGTGGTTACTGCAGATTAAACACAGCAGCAGAGCGGTTGAGGGTTTGTGGTGGAAACTCGTACTGATTAGGAATCACCAGGACTTGTGTGTGTGTGTGGGGGTGGGGGGTGTTGTATATTAAATGTACAACGAAACAATCATTGGTTATATTGGTTTTCTGAGAATGTTTTCCCTTTTTCCCTTTCGTTCTCCGTTTCATTCTATATATTTTTTCATATTTTTTGACATTTTGTATGCTGCCTTTTATATTTTTTTACATTTCTTTTATATTTTAATATTTCTTTTTTATATTTCTCATTCTTGCTGGTTTTTTTTTATAAATATTGTCAAAATTGTAAATATTCTGAAATCTGATCCCTCCAATTCAAGTTATCTTTAGTATTCTGTTGCACATTCTGCTGAGCATCGCCACTTTTCATTTCACTGCATATCCTGTATGTGTGACAAATAAAGTTCTTGAATCTTGAATCTATATACCTCATTGTGAGTTTATTCTCTACATTTCACTTGGCCGTGTGTTGAGCTCATGGTGGGGGGGTGGGGGGGGTGTGGCCTGTACAGTGTCACCGACCCGGAGCAGAGAGAAGCGCTGCGTCAGCACATTCTGCTTCACAGGCAATCCCAATAAGTGTCCCTTTCTGATTGGCTCCCATCCACTTCCCCCCACTTCCTGTGGTCACTAATGGCCCCTTTTCCAGAGAGCCATGGCCGGTGCTGCGGCTTGACCAGGCACGGCTGGGCTTCTCATCTCCATTACGACGGGTCTGCTTGCTGGGGGGGCGTGTCTTGATGATGATCTGATGACACGCCCTCTGAGTCGATTAAGTTTAGAAGCACCGCCCTCCTTTAGCGCCATTTACTACAAATATGTTGGTAGTTATTATCATTTTCTTCACTGGAGTCTGACGGTGGAATCTGCCCAGTAGACTAGAGTAAAGTCTCATCACTGAGCAACCCGTTTGGAGGCGAGGTCTGGCGTGCTTCATCCCCAACTACGGAGATGGACCATCTCAGCGCGTTGGTAATGGAAACACAAACGCTTTGACTCTGCACGGCACAATAGTGGCAATGGAAAAGTCCTCTAAGAGCCCTCCCACCCACCCACCCATCCCCCATCGCCACGTGTCAGTGTGTGTGTGTGTCTGTGTGTGTGTGTGTGTGTGTGTGGACATACGTCGGAGCAAATCAATGTTTAATGATACTCCCCCCCCCCCCTCCCCGCCCCCTCCCATTCAGGGCCCAGTCATGAAGACCGCCATGCATTTTTAAAGAGCCACTAGTCCTCCCCTACTGTCCATCTGGGCTCCATCTGTCCGGCCTGGGCTGCATTTAAAACCCCAGTCCAGGAGGAGGAGGAGGAGGAGGAGGAGGGGACTGGAGACAGGGGACTTCAAAGGCTCCCCGGCTGGCTGCCTGGCCGGCTGGCTGTACGAGAGAGAGGGTTTTGGCCTAGGGTGGGTATCGTCGTAAACGGGAGGGTGGAGGAGGGACGGTGGGTGTTTTAGTCAGCCCGGAGGAAATACAGTTCTCAGGAGGATCAAGAGCACACTACCAGCCACTACCGGCCGGCACGTCATCATCGAGCCCCGCCCCCCAGCCCCCGCTACTGCTGCCACTCAAAGGACGCCTTTGTGTAATTGATCTGCAGCCTCGGGAGGGCAAATAGGCTGGTTTGGTTTCAAAATAAAAAATAAAAATAAGGGGACTGTGTGTGTGTTGGTGGAAGCCAGTGGAGAAGCGCAGGAGGAAATGTGACGTGTGTGTCGTGCAAAACAACCAGGCGGGGGAATGAGACGCCCTTGTGCAGGAGCACGCTCCAGGGTTTCAATGGGGAGTTTAGGGCCCTGAGCGCCGGATTGATCCGATCCGATCGTTCATATACGTAACGAACAGTCGGCTTAATTAAAACAACACAACCAAACTCCTGGCACGGCTCACGACCGAGCCAATAAACTGATTAGGTGAAGAATTTGACGTCAAATCAGACTTATGAGGTGGTGGCGAGCAAAGTTTAATGATGTCAAAGAGACGCGGCCATTGGCCCTTTCTTTGACTGAGATCCCAAAGCAGGAGATTCCACATTGACCTGTTAATAATTCCATTACCAGGAATTTTCGGAATGTAACAGGCCCCCCCCACCCCCCCCCAACTCCTGTCGCTACGAAATATAGCAAAGAGAGCGTGGAGGAGAAGGAGAGTGGTGGTCAGAGGAGGAGGAGGAGTATAGTGGGCAGGAGGACCAAGAGGGTTGGCAGAGTTCCACACATTTTAGTAGCAGCGGGAGAGAACATGTGTTTCCTGGAATAAGGGGAAACGGAGCTGGTTTTGCATTGCATGGGCAACGCATGTGATACTGATACACGGGGGGGGGGGGGGGGGGGGGTATACGTCTGGGGGAGGGGGGTTGGGGGGGTTGGGGGGGGTTATCACTGGAATAACAGTAATAAAACCTTCAGTGTGAAATGTCACCCTCAACGGCCACGGAGAGGGTGACACGTGCACACACATACATGCATACATACATACATACATACAGTACATACACACACACACACACACACACACACACACACACACACACACACACACACACATACACACATCGTGATTAATTCACCAAGAGAACCCCACTGTAAGGGGATCTCCTGTCAGGGCCTTTTGTTGCTCATGCTTTTGGGGCCCTTTAATGGTGGGGGTGGGGCATGCGTGTGTGTGTGTGTGTGTGTGTGTGTGTGTGTGTGTGTGTGCGGGGGGTGGAGTACGGTTAGGCTGGTTGCGCGTTTGAGTGGCTTAATGCATGCGTGGCCCGGGCAAGTTTCTATTGCGTTGTCGCCCGGGGCAAACAACACCTGAATGTTGAGTTTCTGTTTTTATATGGAAGAGGGAGGGGGGGGGGGGTGGGGGGTGGGGGGAGAGGATGGGAGGGTGGGAGGAGGGCGAGCGAGATGCCCCTCTTACACAGCCGTTTCGTTACTGCTCTATTCTGCCCCGCCTGCTGTTTCAAAGGTACAAGTTTGTTCCACCTTCTTGCCGGCATTGGCATTCATTTCGTAACAAAGCCGGATCAGTGTCTGTGTAAAAGGGGTATGCCGGCATGCCGGGACAGGGGGATGGCTTTCTGATCGTGAGTTATGTGCGCAGATTAATTGAATCTCTTCGATGTCTTCTTTCTGGAGCGTATTTCTGATCCCACAAACATGAATATACGACTGTAACGCTACGTACCAACATGTGTAAACGGCAAGCAAAAAACCACCATGTCGCCACCAAAAGCCAGTGCATCTGAACGCCAATATTCGGGATCTTTATGCAAAAGGGGCTGGGGGGGAAGAGAGAGAGCGAGAGAGAAGGACGGTTTTCAAGTTTGGAAGGGCAGCAGACTGCAACAGGCAGATAGAGGACAACAGAGTCTGAAGATCTGCGCTTAAGACCGCTCACATAATCACTCTCCCTCAGGCACATACCAAAACTCTGTCATCCACCTGCCCAAAATAAACCTTAACCCTTCCATAGCCACCTCCCCCTTAACCCTTCCCTAGCCGCCTCCACTTAACCTTTTCACTAGCCGCCTCCCCCTTAACCCTTCCCTAGCCGCCTCCACTTAACCTTTTCACTAGCCACCTCCCCCTTAACCCTTCCCTAGCCGCCTCCACTTAACCTTTTCACGAGCCACCTCCCCCTTCACCCTTCCCTAGCCGCCTCCCCCTTAACCCTTCCCTAGTCACTGCTCCCTTAACCCTTCCCTAGCCACCTCCCCCTTAACTCTGCCCTAGCCACCTCCCCCTTTATCCTTTCCTAGCCACCTCTCCCCTTAACCTTTAACCCTTCCCTAGCCACCTCCCCCTTAACCTTTACCTAGCCACCTCCTCCTTAACAGTCCCAAGACAACCAAATAAAGACAAAGTACAAACTAAGAAGCAGTATCTTAGCATTCAAGCCACTGACAGATAAGACAGGAGAAAAACATCCCGTCGGGGGGGTGTGTGTGTGTGTGCGTGTGTGTGTGTGTGTGTGTGTGTGTGTGTCCGTGTCAACAGGACTGTTCGGACCTGATAAAACATAACTGACCCGACTAGTTCTGTTGCTGTTATCTGATATTTTGCAGACACACGGCCGGTAACGTGTTGCACGCCATTAATTGTTGGAAGGCTTCAATTCAAAACAAGGGTGTGGAGCGATGAGGGTCGGCAAGTGTAGGTTTCATGAAACTCATCCGCTGTGAACACTGTCATTTTCATAAACACCGCCTCCACCGCTGCAGTCTGTGGCCACGCAAGAAAACCATTAAGTCTCGGAGCCCCACACACGCACACACACATACACGCACACGCACACGTCAATACATGAACCACGACTAGCAGTCTCCATCATCAATGCATGATTATTATTCATCATCGTAGACTTTCTCCACCGACAGCCATTGAAGAGTGTCACCTTTACTGAGCCAACCTGCTAAGCCCCCAAAACAAACGGGCCCAACGGCTCATTACGCTAGAGCTGTGTTCGTGACGAGGACAACAATACCTCCAGCCAGTGTTCGTCTGTAGTGCCTGGGAAACGCACAACACACAGACCCACTTGGAAGGTAAACAGCCAAGGCAAATCTGGAGTGACCAGTCTGTTGGAAAAACTTGTTCCAATAGATATATCTAATAGATAGACATTTGACATATTGACATATTTTCTGATAAGCAGAGGAAAGAAAATTATTCAGAAAACTGCTGAATCAAACAATTTCAATAACAACTTGACTTTAATGATGTAATTCATTCTAAACCTCAAGTGAAATGGGCCTAGGTTGCGCACAATCAATGACGTATTTTAAACATCAAACATGCGTTATATTTTTTCAGAGACTGACTAACCAGCAGTCAATCTCATAACAAGCTGCTGACACTTAAAACTGCCTCAGTTTATTTACCCGGTTGGCTATCCCATAATATACGGCTCTCTGCCGTGTTTATAGCAAACACCGGCGCAGGAAAGCTGTGCAACGGCTCACGTTCGTAACCTAGCGCTTCACACACACACACACATACGCGTGGTTGTTTCTCCATCCGGGTAGGTGCGTGTGAATTGTCAGAAGTCAAAACCCACAACTTCGACAACTCCTCGACACACTTCAACAATGACTCAAAAGCATTTGATAGCTTTTGACACACACACACACACACACACACACACACACACACACAGACACACTACACAGTACTTCACTACTCACAGATTGAGCATCCGTCTCATTTTGCTCAACAAAACCCTTTTTAAATTTTTTTTATTTATGATACACCCAGAGGCAGCTACATGCTCAAAGCACACGAGCGATGCGAGGCCGCCGGGCCGACAATACGTGTGCAAATAAAGTTGTCTGCTAACACGCATGACAGACGGCGCCCCTCACACGTAAACAACGGACCTGCTAGCATGCGTCCGTGCGGCGGGGTGTTAATTCCTTGGCGCGCCGCAGAGACGCGCGACCCTCTCCCCCGCCAACAACGACGACAGAGAGGGAAAAAGAAAAGAGAGAGTGTGTGGGAATCAAATGTGGGCCGTTCAAATGTTCCCCGGTGTGAGATGCGGTTTCAGCGGCCTGGTTCAGCTGTTAAACTGCCATCACAAAATCCGAAGAATGCATCCGCGGGGCGCGTTCCAGAATTACCCCGCACCACTGCACCCCGTGTGCTACTGGAGACGGCCACGCCACTCAGCACCGCGGACAATAGATGATGAGGCAAATACCTTGGGGTGTATAAATACACATGCGTTCACACAGATTTATAAATACACCGATCCACGGAGGTGTATATTAAATATGTGTACAGTATGCGTGTACAAATATTCCTGTCGTATTTGAGGGTTAGCGGACGAGCATATAATTTCTTCGCCCGCCAGTGTGCCAAGAACAATTTCCAAAAAGGAATAAGCTGATTTGTACGCGTTTCAAAAACGCCTTTGTGTTAGCCAAATAAGCAACTAGTCACTGTCCATTCACAATTCTCAAACATTTAACATTTGATCGAACACAACCATCAGCACACTGGTCCGCCCACTAGTCCACCACGCGTGGACCAATGACCAATCACCTGCGTGTAAACATTGTGTGTATGCGTGTATGTAGCACGTGTGTGTGTGTGTGTGTGTGTGTGAGCGCCGGCCCACCTGTCTGAACTGCTCCTCGTAGGTCCAGTCACCGTGGTCCTGGCCGGCCAGCTGGCTCTGGGCCACGGCGGCCGCCTGCGGGGGCAGGATGGCGACGCGGGGCTCCGGGTCCACGTAGGGCCGGGTCTTCAGCATCTGGGCGTGGGGGTGCAGCTGGCGGTGGGGCAGCAGGAGGATGCCCTTCCCGGGAGCCACTGCGTCCCGGCCGGTGGGCAGGCCGCCACCGCCGCCCCCACCGCCACCGCCACCGAGACCGCCACCCCCGTCCTCCTCCTCCTCCTCCAGGGGCTCGTCAAAGTCCTCCTCCATCTCCCCCTCGAAGTCCTCCTCGTCCCACTTCTGCTTTCTGTTGGGGCGGAGGGTGGGGGATTGAGAGAGAGACCCCATAGCTCTGCTAACCCACAGCCCAAGACCAACAGGCCCAAGAACAACTTATTTCCCCCGCCTTCCACCCAAACGCATCGCTCACACTACACTTGAATTCATATCTTTCAATCAACATAATTCATATATTTCATCACGTCATTTAGAATATATCCGTTTTGTTCTGTATTTATTTGTTTTTAATTTTTGGGGTGGCCGTAGCTGAAGAGGTAGAGCCAAACCGAAGTTTGCTGATTCAATTCCCGGGCTCTGCCTAGTAAAGTGTCGACTAAGAATGCATGAATGGGTGAATGTGAGGCAACTGTAAAGCGCTTCGGATGAAAACGCTATATAAATGTGATCCATTTACCATCGTTTTGTTTATTTTATCACTCACATCTTATTGCACACTGAGTCCCACTGCACTGTGTTCCATTTGGTAATTAAATCCTCCCTCCTCCAAGTCGTGTGTGTTCCTCTTTTCTTTGGGTTGAAACGCAGAAAGTCCATAATGAAAGCCTGCGGCCTCATCTCCACATCATTACATTACGTGAAGCACTTTGATTCTGCGGTTGCCAGTCGGGACACGCGAGGCTCCATGAATTGACGTCTTTCACCGCCAGTTAGTCAGCGCGTTATTCTAACCATATCATTTGGGTTCACCTTCTTGTGCATTATTTGCTGTTTGGGTTTATATTATAAGCAGGGTAATCCATTGATGGTTAAAAAAGCGGAGGCAGGCTCAATAGACCCATTGAGTGTTGCGCTAGAAGACAAGTACTAAATTGTGCACAGACATCAATACGCACAAAAACTCAAGTAAACCTACTCCAGATGGCCTAGCAAAGAGAGAGTGTGGATTGTGAAGTTGAACCGGCAAAGATGCACTTGAACTGGGATGGAACATATATATATATTATGAAACAAATATATATATATATATTTTTTTTTTTTTCTGCCTTGAGAAGTGCAATTTCCTCGGGGATTAATGAAGTACTCAGGGGAAATGAAGACCCGACTGTGAGAGCTCACAGGATGATGGTCATACTGAGAAGTCACAATTGTGTACTTGTAGTTTCAGTGGAAAAGAGATCTCTCTTATGAATTGACCACGGTAGTAGTTGGAAATATTAGATGTATGTGGGGGGGGAGGGAGGTTTGTTTCTGATATTAGAACGGGCCGTATTATAACTTAGCGAACCTCAGTGTGATTGCTTAGCATGACATTGAGAATTCATAGCATATGATATATTTAGATACTGTTTACAATGCCTATATAAAGACAATACATTTTTCCATATCCGTGGCCTAGGTCATAGATTGTATAAAGCATATGTTGTATGGCATGTCCTATATATGCTTTACGTTAGACTCAGCTGTCCATGTGAAAACTAGATGAATACCATTGGTGGTTTGTGATCTTATTACATTTTTAAAAGTGTGTCGATTTTATGTTATAAAAAAAGTAGTAAGTACTGGGTGTATAGGATTATGTTTCCAACAATCAGCATTGGGTGTCGAGCACATTTTGTACCACAAGTCTATTACCATATGAAATTATCTGTTTGTCTATCTGATTATGTGTATAGTGCCAAGGGTGTGTCAAGGGTGTGCCAAGTTTTTCAATGAGCAGTTCTTAATAACGGAAACCAAGCAATCGGCCTGTTCCTAGCAGGCACGTTTTGAACGGGCACTGCAGGAGTGTCATTTAAAAGCGGTTCCCAGCGGTGAAAGTGGTAAAATGACAATTTAAAGGCCCCTTGGATCCCGTTCACAGGAAACTTCCCGCTGCGATGAGAGCTTACACTTCATTACATTGCTTAAAGCACTTTAATTATACGGTTGCAGAACACGCGAGGCACGATGAATTGTCGGTTTCACCAGCAGTTAGTCAGCGCGTTGTTCGAACCGTATCATTGGGGTTCACCTTCTTGCGCATTATTTCTTTGGGTTTGGGTTCTCGATGAGTGCAATCCACAGGTTCAACAGACCCATTGAGGGTGGTTCAACCTGCAGTTGAATGATACAAGACCCAACCCCATCCAAAATAAGATAAGATAAGTTATCTCATCTTAAAAATAATAACATAACATTTGTATGTATACGTATGTTCTTAGATGTTGGCCACGTGCTCATAATCGTACGTCTGCTCTTATCCCAGCTATTTATGCAGGCAACTTAGCAATTATGAAACTCGTTCTATTAGTCTCGTAAATATGAAAACAGCTCTATTCTTATCTTTATGTACCACAGCAATATATATTGCTGTCTCCTTCAACAAATGTACTCTTTGTAAGTTGCTTTCGATAAAAGCGTCTGCCAAAGGCATCTAAAGGTAAATGTAATATCAAATAATAACATATCCACAACTACTCATATCTTTTTACGTGTGTATGTGTAAGTACGTGCTAAATTAACAGCACATAAACTACTCACATCTGCTCCTCCTCCTCGGAGCCCATCATGTCCTTGTACTGGCTAGGCTCCTCGTCCTCTTCGTCGTCGTCCTCCTCCTCCTCATCCTCCTCCTCGTCATCCTCCCCCCCGCTGCTGCGCTCTGACGGCGGGCTGCCTGTGGCGCGCTGCAGCCGCGCCGCCACCGCCCGCATGGCCGCCAGCGCCGCCATCTGCGCCTGCTCCGCCTCGGGGGCGGGGCTGCGAGCCGACTCCTGCTCCATGGCCTCACTGCCACCGCCCCCGTGGCTGCCGGCAGCACTGCGAACCGCGGCCGCCTGCTGCTGCAGCTGGATCTGCTGCTGCTGCTCCAGCTCCATCAGGAGCCGGGCCCTCTGCTGCCGGTGCAGGTTCTCCATCACCTCCTGAAGCTTCATCTCGAGGGGACGCCGCCGCCGCCTGCCCACCACCTGCACGCCCTCCACCCTGGCACCGGGAGACTGGAACTCCACCGCTACGACGCCCCCAACACCACCGCTACCAGGAGGAAGGGAGGGAGGAAGGGAGGGAGGGAGGGAGGGAGGGGGGGTTGGACTACTGGACGCCTGGCTCGGTGCTGGTGCTTCGGTCACCCTCCTCCTCCCCCCCTTGCCTCTGGCAAGGAGGAAGCCGGGTTAGAGAGAGAGGTGGTGGTGGTGTAGCGCGGCCGGCCGACACCCACACCCCCTGCTGGGAAGAGAGCAGCTGCAGGCCTGGAGGGAGGCGAGTGCTGGGCAGCTGGGCAGGGCTGGAGAGGAGGGGCCGTGGAGGAGGGGGAGGAGCCGGAGGTAGTTAGGGGCTGGGCGGGGTAACAGTAAGGCACCAGGAGATGAGGAGGAAGACTGGGGGAACATCTACCATGCCCTGTGGAAGAGGAAGAAGAGGGCAAAACACCATGGGTCAGCGGGGGGGCAACCTTCTCTGGTGATCTGGCAGGAACTTTAGAAGGTGCAGATATAAAAGATATCAGGAGCTAAAATTATATTGAGGCTTTTTCGTGCTACATCTTAACTACTGGCATAAAACAAAAACCAAACAGTCGTAGGATGAAAACAAGAACTCTACAGAAATCCCAATACAAAACGTGGCAATTAATAGGGCCGGAATCCATTTCACACATAGAACTGTGGACGCTTGTTCTCCATGACGTTTAGCCTACATGTGTTCAACATGGCTCATGGATGCATGCCACGCCACACCACGCCACACACACCCGTCTGAGTGACTTCAGAGTGAGTCACGCAGACACGAAGTCACCACACACACCACAAATAATCACGACACACACTTAGTTCACACATTACTAGCAAGCTTAATAATACCAATGTAAAGATTACAACAGACTGGTTGATCTTGTCCAAGTAATCAAGTTCCAGTTTGGCTTCTTCTCCATTCCTGCACCTAACCCCAGCCCAACACGTGGTCAGCTGCAACAGAACCCTTCCCCCCCCTCAAGTCTACGAATGCCAACTATGCACAAATTGTATTGATCATAAGTTTGGTTACATCTACGTCAAGTTGTTTAGAATGCTTTTACATGCCGTCTTGTCATTTTATAAAAGTTGTAACGTGTAACATGACATGCAGCGCAAAGAGATTGTTTTATTTTTATGCTGGGTGGAGAATCACACACACACACGCACACACGCACACACGCACGCACGCACACACAGACACACACACACACACAGTGGCACACACGCAATTTTAGCAACACCGGTTTAACCTGTGTTGCTAAAAAATCGGTTATCTGTCAAAAGTGCTGTCGTGGAGCGGACTGTGGAATGTAACCTTTGATAAAAGATGTGTAGAGCAACGTACAGAACTTTAAATAAAAGAAAAGAGTTTAGGCAAGCCAAGCACTGCCTGCAAGTGCTTTGACAGCAGCCCTTGCAGGCAGCCAAACCTTGGCAGAGCATGATTGGGTTGGAGTGAGGGGGGGGGGGGGGGTTAGGAGAGAACGCCAGCCGGGGGAACACATGTTGGTCGGCACGGCGATAAGCGTGGCAGTTGGAAACGACGGAGAGCAGGCTATCGTGTGAGGAGTCAACACGCTGTGGGAACGTGTTTCATATTGCAGATTGTCGTTTAAAATACAATTTTAAATATATATCCGTGGCAAATGCTCGCCGCCCGATTCAGCGACGACGATGATGAGTCGATACTTTCACATCCCCCTGTCAGCACCGCGATGTCGCCTTCTCTCATTACACACAAATGATATTTGGTTCACATTCCCCGTGTGTTGTTGCTAATATACATGCCATTTGCTGGATACTTTTTATCCGACGCGTATTAGAATACCATGAGGGCGTGGATTCTTGAGGGGAACATGGGTGGGGGCTGGGTAGGTGGCTCGCCAGTTGGGAATCAAACACCTAATCTTGGCCATGTTAATGCCTTGCTCTACCACTTGCGCCAGCATACACAACATTAACCTCAACCTTTTCAACTTTGTGAAGAGGATTATTCTCGTGTACATATGTATAAAGTACATTTAAATCATACTTTCTATTGTGCTGAGGAAATGGTGAAAGCAACGACGGCATATGGAAAGCGCTGACGTGATGTTGACGTCAACCAGTCCCGCCGTGGATGCTTTAAAAGCACAACCAGGCGCCATGCAGTGTGTGTGTGTGACAGCCAGGAATAAAACAATTTTTATCAGCGTGGATCTCCCGTTTATTAAGGCCGGGGAATGTGCCCGGTCAACTGTCACACTTGGGGGGGGGGGGCAGTAAAACTAAGGACAGGATGCATGACGCAGGTAACCACAGTAGCTGCATTCACTCGCAATCACACGGCGAGACAAAAAAGGTGAAATTAGGCCTAGATCTGGACAAAACATAGTTCACACACAGACACCCGCACACACACACACACGTCCCATTCTTCCTGTTCAACTCATTCTCTAGATAAAAATTGATTCTTTTAATCCTGATCACAGGAATGGTCTTCATAGTGAACAGCAGGACCCAGTGTCCAAGGGCCCAAGACTTGCCTCTGTTGTCCAAAAGAACATTTAAAACCCACACAGTCACAGAGGCCACTATGTCCGATCTAGAGCTGCTGAGGCGGATATCATTTATTGACCCAAAACCAGTCAACAAGTCAAGAGGAATGAATAACGCTGCATTTCACGCAAGGACGGCTTGCCATCCTAGTTACCAGTTATGCGCGTTCGGGTCAACAACAATAGGGTGGTGTCGGGAGTCTACCTGCCGATCCTTAGGCAGACTGAACAATGCCCCGCGTTTCCTCATTGCAGACACGCTCGTCGCCAGAGGATGTCAGTGCTGAGAATACATCTCAACCCTCAAGCCTCCCCCCGGCAGGAGGGAGACACAGACACAGACGGCAATAAAAACCCCAATGACGGCGGGCGTGCGTCTACTACCTTCAACTGAAGCCGCGCACGGCAGATACTCACGATCCAAAACGACTCAAGTAAGCAGCAAACGAGGGGCGGGGGGGCCTCGGGCCGGAGAGAGGCAAGCTGCAGTCTTCGTCCTCGCCGGGAGGACAGATTTTTGGTGGTTCTCGTAAGCGCCGGCGACGGTGTGCTATGTGCTCAATGGCGCAAATGGCATTGTGACACACACACACACGCACACACACACACAGTTATTTCACTTCCTTTACATGCGGCAGATGGGCCCAAAGACATGCATCCCCACTTTAAGACGTCTCGCGGCTCACAGATCACTGCATAAACCCCGCCTACTCACTTATATACTTCAGCCAGTGAAGTGAAATTTTTAGATGCGTGTATTCCGCCGCACTTGGCATGGTCAGCGCCAACGCCAGTCAGCAGTTGTACACCCGCTCCCCCCACCACCCCGTTTGATCCCCCTCAAATGAGAAGGGATGAAAGTCAGTCAGTCAATTAATCTACCGCGATAGAACCAGGGCTATTCTGGACGTACGTGTGGCGTGTGTGTGTGTGTGTGTGTGTGTGAGTGTGAGTGTGTATAAATAGGAGTGCAAGAGTGAGAAAGTCAGATAGAGAGAGAGAGAGAGAGAGAGAGAGAGCGTGAGAGCGAGAGAGAGAGAGAGGCCTACACTCACTATTGCAGGGCCAAACTTCTCCTTAGACATTTTTGCCGTTCTCACAACACACCGAAAGGTTCTTGTTATTATTATGTATGCATTATGTCGTGTTGTTTCGTGTGTCTCCAGTTATTGACTGGTCTACAGGCTCCAGAGACACTTAACGGCTCCAGAATACATACAGTATGCTATAGTATGGGAACCAATGCTCGCCTATGGCCAGTAGACGTTCTACACAGCAATACATTTACATTTAGGGCATTTAGCTTTTGTCCAAAGAGAGTGAAAAAAAACAATACATCGCTGTCGGCCCAGTGACTTTTGAATAGAAGTTTCAAGTTTCCAGCACTTCATAATACAATACAATGCAATACATCCACACCCTTCACTATAATGCCAATATAATACTACGAACAAGAATTCATTGCATTTATACAGCGCTTTTCAAGGCTCAAATCCCTTAATCCATATCTGAACTAGTCCATTCATGCCAGCCATGCGCGATTTGGACATAGAACAAGCGCCTTGATGACTCAAAATCAAAGAAAGTATGAAATACTCTTTTATTTTTATTTCTTAAAAGTACATTTCATATCAATAAAACTTAGAACCCAACAATCTTAAGGGTGTCAAGGTCAGAGAACATTAGGCCGACATGACATTCTCCCAGCCCTGGGCAGGAAGGTGTGTGTGCGTGGACGTATGCAGGTTGGGGGTGGTGGGTAATAAACAGGGAGTATTCAGAACAAAACAGGTTGACCCTCTTAATAGCTGGGACTAGAGACAGGCCGTGTGGGGGGTGGGTGGAGATTACAGTGTCTGAGCAAACAGGGCACACAGATAAGGACCAGAGCTGAAGGGTAAAATTCCACCAAGATAAAAGCCGTCGGCACGGCCCCCACATATACATAGGCCTATATCACACACGGGCGCACACACACACACACACACACACACACACACACACACACACACACACACACACACACACACACACACACACACACACACACACACACACACACACACATGCACACACACACACACACACACACACACACACACTCTCCCCCTCCCTCCACTCCCCCCTCCCTGCCCCCGGGGGCAACTGGTCAATCAGATGAAGAAGACAGCGCCGCCATATTGAAGTGTCCCAGCCTTTAGACAACATTAACCAAATCTAGTCATTTGCAAAGTACATACGTGTGTGTGCAGAAAAGCTTTGAAGTCTGAAGTCGAGGGCTAGCTAACTGTCAGGGTGATGAGACATGCAACGAAACATGCGTGACACATGCACAAAGCGTGTACCAATGTGACGAGTTGGTGAACAGTTCTGCTATCTCTGTGTTTATCTATTCATCCATCCATCCATCCATCCATCACTCACTTGTTTACCTGTTGTAGGGCTGTATAACTGTACAACTCAAACTTAATTAAAGTATATACTTTAAGTATTGAGATCTAGTAGGCTACCAGATACCCATTACTCAAAAATGGTGGTATTGCATAACTATGTGTTGAAATATTCAAATTCTAACCTACTTAATACTGGGTGCGTTGTGGAAAAAAGGGTGTATTTGGAGTTTGTAGCGCAATATTGATAATTTGATATTGACTTGCTTTCTGGGGGAAAGCAAAAGAACTGCAAAATTAGAAGAACCTCGTAAAGCCACATGGTGGGTATTATTCTACGAGCGTGAACGCCATCACATGGCCGACGGCCGGACAAAGGGACATTGTCAGGACACTGCGTCTCTGACCTTTGACACGGTGGGTCGCCAGAAATACATTAATTGAAAAGAAACCGGGAGTCAGCCCCCAAATAGTACAAACTATCGTAGAATGGGTCATGTGGTGCGGTTATGATTTGCATGCAGTCAACATGATGCCATTTGTACACAGACACAGTGACTCACACCAGAGGGTCCGTGTCACATGTAATGTAACACATGTAATGTAGTCAACTCTACGAGGAGTCAAACACAAAAGCAAACACCAGTAAATAGACACAGACAATTATGTGTCTCCCAACATGCAGTTTATTTTTTTGTTACATTTCTCTAATGACAGTATTAAGCGCAATATTTGCATCATGAAAATCGCCATGCCAAAATTGCCAATATTATATTTAATATTACATTTATTTGGGCCAACCATGAGATAATCGTCATTTGATAGCCGGGAAGCTAACCGCCAACAACTGTTTAAATCCATGATCCTGTGTTGCCAATTCCCCATATCCCCTTTTATTTTACATATTAAAAGGGGCTTCTCTGTCTCATCCCTGCCAATAAATCACAAGGAAACTATAAATCCGTCTTTTTGGCTCCAGTACAACATAAATCACACCCCACCCCTCCCCACAGGCTCCGCCTACACAGGAAGTGACCCGACAGTAGCAGCGCATTATGGCGTCTAATAAAACCCTAATAACAACATGGAGCGGTGAGTCAGGGGTACCGGTCTTGATTTTGCATGCAGTTCGTCACATTCCTGAAGGCATTACTGGCCAAAGACACACAGGCTCCATTGAGCCGTCTGACACCAACTGCTACAGCAGGGCTTCACAAGCGTTTTGGGGGTCTCAGGAACACAAACAATCTCCCACTGAAAATCAAGGCCCACCAACTCAAACGTTCTAGGGAATACTAGGAATCCTGTGTAATATTTTCCACACACAATTAACATTAAACGGTATCAGGACAAAGTATGTTGTAAATTAATAACTCCTACGGCATTTCACGGGACACCTGTTGAGACCCACTGGGCTAGGGTTGGGTGGCCACTGTCTCTCACGAAAACCCCTTCCACTAACAGGACTGGGGGTTCGCTTGAAATGAAGAATCCGGTTTCACATTTTCCATGAATCAAAAGTTCTGTGAACGAGAATGTCACTTGCGCAATAGTCGTGTCAGAACTATGTGAGCACGAAGGTTACATAACAATGTGACTTCTAATTACATAAGTCACAACTATTATAATTATATAATGGTCCCAACAGGAAATGTATGGTCAGACCTTTTAATTATCTATGGGTAGATCATTATTTTTTTATTGAAGCGTTTTGCAAGAGATATAAAAATCTTCAAAGGCTTCAGTTAGTGCAGATACTACAACACTACACGTCACATGCTTTGGAAACAAATACTTCTGTCCACCATCTAACTATAATGGAAGGAGTCCCTGTGTCCATGCATTTATGTGTGTCCTTCCATTTTCTGGACAACCATTCATCCGATTGACTTCCAACTTGGCGGGCATGTTGCTGGAAGTGCAGTCATGTCAAGTGTGAAGATGATTGGATGGGCGTTTCCCGAGAAAGCTGCAAACAGCGGCGATACCAGAGGCCATGCAATCGAACGGGCACATGACCCGTGTGTAATAAAAGGAAATAATAAAAGATAATATAATAATATAATCTAGAATCATTTTTGGGTTTTACATGATCAATACCATGACTCCGCTTGCTTTGTGCGCAGGCATCTCTTCAGCCACCTCCCCAGGAAGGTAAACAACATGACGTGTGTGGGGGAGCGGGGGAGGGGGGGGTCGCTCCAAAGACCCACACCAGAGGCACGCGACAGCACCGCCAGGGCTTTAGTTAACTGCTGCGGTTATGTGCGTCAAAGAGCTGCAATCTCCATCGGGACGCAAAGAACATGGACCTCCAATCCCTCCCAGTCATAAAAAACACTGTTTGCCTGCGTGTGTGTGTGTGTGTGTGTGTGTGTGTGTGTGTGTGTGTGTGTGTGTGTGTGTGTGTGTGTGCCAGGGCATGTGCGTGTGTGTGTAAGTGAGACTGTGCATGTGCGGGTGTGTGTGTGTAATTGAGACTGTATAGGCATGTGTGTGTGTATATGCAGATATGTATGTGTGTGTGTATACGCAAGTGTGCGTGTGTGTGAGTGTGGATATGAATGTGTACACGACATGCGTGAGAGTGTGTGCATATGTACGCCTGTGCATGTGTGTGTGTGCGTGAGTAACCCAAAGGCTCTAATAGAGAGGCTATAATATATCTGTCAGGCAGCATGTCCCGTGAACACGACGCCTCTCCTTTCAGTAGCGTCATATCACCCCGGGCAACGGGCCAGGTGACTTCCAAGCACAACCGGACACAAATATCAAACTGCAAATAAATCCAGATTGACAGACGAGCGGCCATGTGCGTGTGTGGCCATTAAGGAGCGGGTATCCGGGCAGACCGCTACGAGGATAGCGTTCCCTTCACAGAACTACTACTGCTGCTGCTGACGACGCAGGGTGGTGGGTTTGTGGAGAAGGGGGAAGAGAAAGAATTTAAACGGGAGACCTTTCAAACGCATGCCACCGCCTTCATGCGCATGCGTGTGTGTGTGTGTGTGCATGCGTGTCTCTCTCTCTCTCCCTCCATTTCTCTTTGCTCTCGCTCTCTCTCTCTCCTCGCCCGCCCGCCCGCCCATCCGCTCGCCCGCCCACCGGGCTTCTGTGTGATGTCAGCAGTGGGATTCCCCCGTGGCCCAGGCCCAAGCGGTGAAGTCACGGACCACAGATTTTTTCCTGCATTTTTTGGCAGGTGGAGCACACAGAGTGCCACGAGCCAGAGAGAGAGCGCGCGCGAGAGAGAGAGAGAGAGAGAGAGAGAGAGAGAGAGAGAGAGAGAGAGAGAGAGAGAGAGAGAGAGAGAGAGGAGGCTCCGAGGAAAGCAGAATTTTGACCCAAAAAAAAATACAAAAATAAAGTTTGAATGAATGCCAACTCACACTCACATTGGCTCCATCGGGTTGTTAAACAAGAACCATATGTTTGGAGAGCGAGAAAGAGAGAGTGTGTGTGTGTGTGCGTGTGTCTGTGTATGCGCGCCTGTGCGTTTACCTGTGTATTTCTGTGTGTGTGTGTGTGTGCATGTGCGTGACTGTGTGTGTGTGTGTGTATTTTATTGATAGTGACACAAATGGTGGCAAGAGTATGGGATTAAAGTGTAAGCGAACCCAACCCCCCCACCCCGGTTTCAGCTCGGGTTCGAGCAGAGATGATGATGTGAGTCGAGGGCGCTGAGAGTTCTGGTGGAGGAAGGAGGACGTGTTGTCACCATGGTTACGACCGACGCTAACTGTGCAATGCTTCTGTAGTCCTGCCGCTGTGTATCATCATGACGTTACACTACAAGTCTCCGAGGGGCTTAACCCCGTCTGGGACGCTGCCGTCAACATCAACCGCTGCCAAGATGGCGCTCCACACAGCCACACACACACACACATCTCACTGACGGCCTTCGTTGTAGTGACGTCAAAGTGCCTCGGAAAAGGCACTCGACGTCTCAAAAAGAGTGGAACTGAATTAGGGTCTTTTAGTAAATGGTAAATGGATTGCATTTATATAGCGCTTTTATCCAAAGCGCTTTACATTGCCTCACATTCACCCATTCATACACACATTCATGCACCCACGGCGGTGTCAACCGTGCAAGGTAAAAACCAACACGTCAGGAGCAGTTAGGGTTAGGTGTCTTGCTCAGGGACACCTCAACACTTGGCTAGGTGGAGCTCAGGGATTGAACCAGCAGCCTTCTGTTTGCCAGACAACCACTCTTACCTCCTGAGCTAGGCCTACCCCAGTAACAGTGGCAAAATGGCAGAGATGTGTTGAAGATCATATAAGACATAGTCTACCATGTTTAAAATAAAGACTTTTTGTTCACTGCCCCTTTAAAATGCAAAAAGAAAGTGACCAAGCCCCTCCAACGGCTATCAACATGTTTATAGAACACACTGGAAGATGGAGCCGGCGGCGGTCAGACCAGTCGGTACAGTCCGCTGCTCCCCGTCGGCCTTGTTACTCATTCACAGCCCCACGGTGTGTGTGTGTCTCTCTCTCTGTCTCCAGCAATACCGCCGCCTCTTTACATACCTGTGGCCCGAGGTCAACCGCATGGCATGGCTAAGGCTAAAAAAGGTGTGAACCGTGCACGTTTAGCCGTGTCTCGGCAGTGTGCCAAGCCAGATACACGGGCATATCTCACATATCTACATCTACCGTGAAAACAATAAAACACGCGGAACCAGGTTAGCTATAGTAAGGGAACCAGTGAAACTGGATTCGTTTTATTCATGTGTCGTGGTCGGGTTGGGGAATTCCACACCCACAGAGAAATGCGCTTAAAAAGGTACCGGGAAGAGCCTGGGAGGAAGGGGGAGGAGCCACCTCCTTCCAATGACCCTGATTGGTTCACGGGTGCCCGGGCTCAAGGTGTTGCGCCCAAATATATATGTCCCACGGCCGCCGCTGCTGAGGGGTTCCGCCAAGACTGACGCCGCACATGGGCGGATCTCAACACTCCACGCTCCACCGACCAGAACCAGAACCAGAACCAGAAACACCATGGTTTACGGTTGCCTTCCAGCCCGCTCCCCAAATGTCGGCGTCTGGCATTCATCAGCCTGCGCTTCATTACGCAGGGGAGGCCACAGGGAGGCCCGACTGAGAAGATCTGGATCTGACCGCCATGCGATTCTAATCCAGGACGGGCCGATCCCAACGTGGCGACACTCCCGCCCCCCTCCTACAGCCCCCACCCCCCGCCCCCCCCCTCCTCCTCCTCTTCCCTCCCCCTTCTCCCCAGACAAGCCCCCCCCCCCCCCCACACCGTTCGCACAGGCTAGCGAGAGATACATTGTGCTGGTGGAACACAGGTTAGCTTAGCGTTAGTGCACAGTTTAACCATATGCCACACAGCATTGCTTACCAAGAGATTAGCCTAACATTTAGCCACTAAGCTGATTGTGAGGGGGGGATAGGCATGATAAGGGGGGGGGGGGGTGGGTGGTCGGGAGGAAAGCTTCCCTGAGCATTTCAACGCTTGGTAATCACATTGGATCGCCACAGATGACCAGGTAGTGCATGTGATCATGCCAACGTAGTTAGCACATTTTGTTAAAAATTAACAGCAACTTTACTGTATAGAACGTGATATATACGTGGTATAAACATCTTCCCCACCCAAGACGCAGTGTCTGGTAAAAGCCTAACCTTATTCATCGAGCGGCTTAAGTTTGAGGTGGAATTAAGTATATTTTCTACCCGGAGGTTTACCTGCTGCTGGGTAGAAAAACACAGACTTTGGCGTTCTTCAATAAAAGTTTTTTTTTGGTTGCTAGTTTCCCCATCACCTCATTCTGAGCAGAAAGCGCTTCCTGTCCACCAGCATGATGTTCATGCAGACCTTGCAGAGTGTGGGTTTTTACACTCACTAACACGCCCCCCCCCCCCCCCCCCCCCCCCCCCTCCCACACCCCCCTTTCCTTCTCTGGGTTTCAACATGTCGAGAGCACCCTCAGAAGTATATAGAAAAAAAAAAAAAGCCCAACATGGTTTCCTTGTCCATTTCTGACCTCACGCTGCAGGGAGGAGGGGGCCCCTCTATTGTTAACTGTTCCCAGTTCTGATTTCAAACTGACAAAAACTTGAGGGGGGCTTCTTCCCTCGGGTATGTGTGTGCGTGAGTGTGCTTTTAATTCACTGTATAGCGCTGACAATCATCCTCCAGAAAAGGCGACCCAAAAAAAAAAAGTGTGTTTTTGCTATGCCTCCTCTACCTCACCAACACTTAACTGAATTCCTATGTATTCACAATGCTTCGATAGAAAATTATGCCATTTACACATGGGACCTCGCTTATGCTTCTAACACGGTTAGGGCTTTTATAGCGGCCTTCCTGTGTTTGTCTCAGATTCCTCTCAACACCTGTTGTATCTGGAGTGTATCTACAAACCAACACCCGCCATCGACCAAATGTTCCTGAACTGTGAGTTTGTGTGTGTGTGTGTGTGTGTGTGTGGGGGGGGGGCTGCTGTAAAGCCTTGTTTAGTTTCGTCTGTCACTCTTTGTCACTCTCTGTCTCTCTGTCTTGTCTTTCTGCCCCTGTCTGTCTTCTTAGCCAACCGGGGGTCAAAAACTTTATTAAGAGGAAAGATCTCCTGCCTTGAGAATGGGGAGAGGTGTGGTTGGAATGGGGGAGGGGGTGATAAAGTTACATTTCTGCCCTGCTTGCCTTCAATAAAAAAAAAAAAATACAGGGCTTTGTGGAATTATGCAATGTCTCTTTGGATTGGATGTTTGCTTGTTTTTTTTACTTGTTTATTTCATTAAATTAAATACCGCCTGGCCCAAACCTGCTCATCTTCAGAGGTGTATTTTGATGCCTATCATTCTACAACACTATATGTGAGAAGTTAGAAGGTTTTTTGTTTTTTTTAAGGTAAGATAACATCTGGTGTTTGCAATGTTTTCATTTCCCCTTTATTATTCAACAAGGCTTACGTGTCTTTCTATCCTACTCCATAGTCAATATACATGAGGACCAGGGTAATAGCAGCATTATGTACAAGTTGTTACGTGTTACTAGACCTGGAGCTGCCACTCAGAATGACGTGGAACGTTTTATAATAAATAACTAGGCTGGAGATATAGTGATATAGGTTACTAGAGAACAGTAAAACACCGGTGAAATTAACTCACGATTTAATGTCATATTTAGAGAAATGGCAGACTAACAGATCTATGATATAAAAAGAGTCTGAGTGAAACCAACCCATCATAGAAAATAAATGTGCGAGTCGGAGACCAAACCACACACACATCCTATAGTTTAAAGCAATAGCCACCGTTTTCACAAGTACACGTACATAAAAATAATAATAGTAATAATAATAATAGTTTATCGTGCATGTAACATATTTTACATTCGACATTCGTGAGATTTGTGTGGAATCGGACACCTGGCCGCCTCCATGTGGAGTATCGATCAGGTCGTTTCATAACACATCGATACATCGGCCTACATAACGTCGTACTGTAACGATACGTGTATATAGACGTTATAACGCTAACGGACGACGGCCACCAACGTTACATTTGATTTAGAATTACAGTGCAGACATAATATTTGTACGTATATATATATATAATATATATATGTGTATAAAAAGCAATAAACTTACCTAATCACGCTTCCGCGCTCTCGGGAAAGCGGAAGAAACGTTCATGGTGTCCCGTGTGAATCTAAAACAACAACAACGACGACAACGTGGTGTTCGTGTGTGAAACAAACAGAGATAAAGTGGTTTCATGTGGTGGTGGTGCTGCTGCTTGGAGCCCCGTGTGGACGCGCCGCCGTGTAATTCGGTGTCAGAGCGCCGCTCTGGATTCAGAGGTCACGCCGCATCTGAGGCGGGCTCGCGGTCCCGGAGTCAAATCATTGGTTGACAAACAGCAATCAGATGCAAATTCCTAACATCTGAATCAGCAAGGGGCCTCCCCCCCACTACACCCCCCCCCCCACCCCCACACACACACACACACACATACACACACACAATTCCCCCCCACCACACACACACACACACACACCCACCCCCTCTCAATAAAAAGGGAATGTCGGCCAATGCTAATATGTAAAGTATGGGAGTGTATTAATTTGTCCACGGCCGAAATATGAGAGTCCGGTGGGTACGCGGTCGCTGTAACTGATTTATTACTCTGCATCACACTGCAGCACATTTTCTGTCACCGGAGTACTTTACTACTACAGTACCGAACACGACGCCAAAGTCAAGCAGAAACTTGACAGATCGCCCCTTAGTACCGCCCCCGACCGTGTCAAGCTTTTTGGCGACAGTCCCTTAGAGCGCCGCCCCGCCCCCCCTCCCAGTACAGAGGGGCGGGGTGGTGGTGGGCGGCTCCAGTGGCCATAGGTTCAAGTCAGCAAGGTCGATGAATGAATGATTTTAAATTCAGAAAAACATTTGGGTCTTTTTTTTACCCCACAATTTTGATTTGGTGATCAGAGTTCAGAACTTAGCCCTATAACATCAAAGTGTAGGCTACATGTGTGAATAGAAGACCCCCCTTCGCTATACCATGTGGTTATTATACACTATATTGTATATATTTTGTAAAAACCTTTCAGAAACATTCAGATAAACTAGATCTACCTGAATGAAAAACGTCTACGCCCTACACTTGTTTCTATAAAGCAATACACTTCCATTATCTAATGTTTTTTTCTTTTGCACTGAAACTTACTGCTGAAACTGACCAGTTTTCTATGATAATATCACATCACTAAAGCCACACCATGACTGTATATGTTAAACATATCTTTGTGATAGAGCGCCATCTTGTGGACAGATGAAGAAGAGAGCAAAAGCATAAGCCAACTAGGACCAACACCTTGACAAGGACATTTAGTATTACAGGCTGATGCTGATCAGGTTCATGTGTAGGGAGGCTGATTCACACAAGGGTGTGGAGATGGCAAGATATTACTTCCCTAAAATGGAATCAAGTATAAAAAAAAAAGATACAAATAAGAAGTTAAGGATAAGGATTTAAGGACAAGACCCGGGACCCCCACCGATTCCCACCCCCCATGGACACTATTGCATTACATTAATGTACATCTTTTCTTTTCTTTAAATTGCACCTTTTTATTGCTTTAAAAAAAAATATATATATATATATTTTTTTAAATGTCTATGTTATTACTCTGTCTAATGTTCAATGTTATGCACCAATCCTGATAAGCAGGAGTACAAAAAAGGGTAGAACCACTGAACCAAAGACCAAAGATGAATTAAACCCCTTCTCCTACATGTTTTTATTCCATGTTTTTATTTGTCTTCTATTAAAGAGTTTAATGCTTGTTTTATCCCACTGTAAAGCATCTGAGTACTTTGAATAGCGCTACATACATTTGATGTATTATTATTATTACTTGTAGAGTCAGAGATGTGTTAAAAATGTCTTCACATTGAAGACAAATGAAATACGTTAGCTGCTCCATTGGTCCATTCCATTGGTGGCAACAAGCACACAAAAACTGGACACGTTTTACGATAAAAGCTAATTTAGAGAAATGCAAATGTTTTTTTTTTGCTCAAATCATCCAGTTGCATTAGGTTTCCAGGAACCAAGTTAAGTTGATTACTGGAAGTGCTTGCATAGTGTGACTGCAATGGCGTTGTTGAAATACTATTACACCACTACAAAGGACATTGGTTTGGTTTCATCATTCTACACCGCTATAGAGCTTGAAGACTCATTTAATGGAAAGATTTGAGAGTGGTTGTTTGGTCTGAGAGCAAGAAAAGGAGTTTGACAGAAAAACAGAACATATTTGGAGATTTAAATTGACATTTAATAAAACCGTGTGTTCCTATATGGATTTTGGCACTCAAAAGCAAGGGTTAGACAGTGAAATGCAGAGCCCTTCAAAGCATCTACTCCCAACAGTGATACATGTATAAATATCTTGTGACGTTCACCCACACTCTGGCATGACTAAACACAAATCAAAAAACTACCTCGACAGTTGGAACAATCGTAACCTCGGCAACAACTCTTTTTTTTGGGCTGGATATTTACAGCATACTTATTCAAGCTACAGACTGGTTTTACATACAAAATAGTTTCAAAACAAAGTGACATGACAAACAACCCATGGTTTGATTGGGTTTGTGATATTCAAAATGTCGTCCTTTGTAGGAATTCATAACTTACACACAAAATGTACACAGTGAAAATACATGACATTTAAGGTGTAAACATGGAAAGCCTGAGAAATGTAATTATTTTGACGACGAGAAGCAAACACACACTTTGGTTGTGGACAAAATGCACTGGCAGCTCAAGTGTAAAGCACCGCGAACGACCGACCGTACAATACGTAAAGAAATCTATGGTTTACAACCGCCATAATGTGGTTTCCTTTTGTTCAAAAAGCTAGACAGTACAAATGTAGAAATAGATAGAAACAGAAAAACAGAAAATGCATCATATGCATTTATAAGGCCCAAGTGCTAGTTTGGGGTTACGTTATGGTAATGTTCAAAACATAAAACCCAATGGAAAACATGCCTAATATGTAAAAGCACAGCTGTTCCTACTGATGAAAATGGCTATAGTGCGATCATAAATATTTTAAATACAGTTCATAAATCTATTGTAATGCAATCAGGAAATAGTTTGGTCAAATGTTAACCGTGGAAATAATCGGTCAGATCTCTCCATTGCAACATTCTCTCCCAACATCTTGCTTTGAGACAGCATCTGGTAAAACAATATGGAAGGCTTTGTGTAGCATATTAGACGGGTTACATACTTGATGTGTGACAGTGATGAAACGGCGAAGCAGTCGTGCCGTCATGCAACTCATATTTTGATGAAGGTCGTCTGCCATATTACCGGCTAGGCCAGTTAGTGTTTCCTGTGAGCCAGTCTGGCTGAAACTCGTTGCTAAAATGTTAAACGCTATTGTGTCTATTGTTGTGGCAAGTTTCACAACTGAGAGACTCAGAGATATAATGCATTGCACCGACACACCTCTCCATCTGCACCATTAACACCTCCAACCGCTCCCCTTAGAGGGGGTGGAGGTCCCAGAGGTAGAAGGTACGGCCGACGGCGTCGCTGCCCCCGCCTCAGCTAATGTTCTCCAGGTACGCAGAGAGCAGCGAACAGGGTGGCTGGAAGTCCTCCTGCTTGTTGACCACCTCTGTCTGACGAGCCCCCTTACAGTTGGAGCCTGGCGAGGACACACACACACAGACACACAGGCACACAGACACACAGAAAGACACACGGAAGCACACACGCACACGCACACACACACACAAAATATTTCCTTATAGTGCCTTAAAGCACTATAGCTCTCAGGGCTATGATAGTTACCCTGAAGTCGGCTCTGATTGTCGTGTAGTCAGCCCCCCATAGAGTTGGGAAGGAAAGATTTTTTTTCAAAAACGTTTGTTATTATCGACCCGGCTTGCGTATTAAATTGAGACTGAGATTGGCGATTACGCTGTCAACAACCAATGAGATTTGGAACGGCCAATGGGAAGAAATGGGGGAATGAACTGGGAGTGTGTTCACTGCTACAGTTTCACTTTTTTTTTGTTTTACAAATGTGTGAATTATGTCCAACGCAGCTGCTGCTGGCACCAGTGAGAGACAACTGGCTGAACTCTGGCGAGAACACGAATATCAACATTGTTTTCAACATGAATGTTCAATGCTTCCTACAAGAAATCCCACAACCAGTTGGCGAGAGAAAACAAGCTGGAAGCTCGCCAACACGCCCTTAGGCATCATGGGAGTTCACCACTTTGGCACTTAGCATTAGCACTTAGCACATTAGCACAGTTCACCTCTTACACCCTCCTGTGTGTGCTCCCAGCTCCAAGAGCACTGTGGGTAATGTAGTGTCTCAGTGTACTCACTTGCAGACACCAGGTCCATGTACTGGCACACAGCGTGGAGCAGCAGTCTCTCAAAGCTGTACAAAAAACACCAATGTCACATTTGATACGTTCACATTCACAACACCCGGGACCTTCATGTTTTAGCTGTTGATCGCTGAGTCAACACAGAATTAGCGATCGAGCAAATGTGTCCAACGTGAATGCAGAGATAATTAAGTGGAAGGTAGAGGGCGAGGCATCTAGACAGAACATTGGGGGATTGAACCCAGTATCTTTCCGCAGGGAGTCGAACACCCCCCCCCCCCCCAAAAAAACCCCACTGCACTATCCTGATGCTACCGACTGCAAATGCGTTGAAGAGTGTGGAGAGGCGTTGCCGGGATGTTACCTGCTGGCCAGTTTAACAGTGTAGATGGCGTGTGGCTGGGCGTTGAAGAAATCCAACACACCCTCCTCCAGCACCTCCAGAGTTCCCTGGGGAAGACGGGGAGCACAACAGCAGGGTCACGCAAATATCCTGAACCGACACGCTGGGCGCCTTTCTATGACATCTTTTGTGCAAGTTGGACAAATCATTTGCATTGACCAACTGTAATCGTATTACTCATGCAATGTTTTGGCATCGTTGTCAGTATATAAATAAATGAATCCATAAGCGATGGCAAGGTTTCAACAAAATGGAGCGACCAATTAGGAAGCGGGGAGCGGGGAGCGGGGAGCAGGGAGCAGGGAGCCAGACAGACTCACCATGGGGATCTGTTTGCGTCTCAGACTGCAGCGCAGCCGGCGGTCGATGCGCAGGAAGCAGGCCGGAGCCGACATGCGTTCTGCTGTGGAAGGATCGGTCGATAGTTACCATCAATAAGACACCCCTTTGTTATGTGAACTACTATAACCATCTGCTAAATACACATACACCGTATTTTATACATACTGTACGCTCTTCATATTCCAGTATGGTTTGCAAAAGAAAAAAACCACATCACAACAAACTGAATTGACAAGAAGTCAAAGTGCAGTGCTGAAACAGACTGTGATCTGCCATTGCTCAATTACAAACCAATAAATCAATGCCTTTATCATAGCCAAGAAATAAAAGTTGCTCGCTAGCTCTTGAGTTGACCTCAATCTAAACGTATGACACTCTGCTTTTGAAGGCTAAGTCGTCATTAGAAACTGTTTGGAAAAGGGCTGTCCCTTTCAATTAATCCTTGGCATGTGATTGGATGAACCATCTGTCTATCACCATTGTTGTTTCTTAAGCTTGGCCTAACCTTAAGGGAGAAACAGAATGTAAAGTTGCGAGATCGGAATGGTCTCACAAGGTTACAAAGGTTCTGGGTTTGATCCCAAAAGTCTGAGCTCCTCTCACCATTCAGCTGGTTCTGGAGGAGTCTGCTGTCTCCACCTCTTCCACCGGTCTTCTTCTTGGCCTCCTCCTCCAGCAGGGCCAGCAGCCGCTCCTGCTCCTCCCCCGAGCGGTTCATGAAGTCGTCCCACTGCTGCCAAACGGGGAGAACCAGGAAGCGAACCACAGCAGGTTAACCAGGAGGTGGCGCTCATCACAAGCTCTTGTTATTGTCAGCAGTGAAATAAAGAAAGAATAATCAAATGATTTGTTTGAGGATTATTCATCATTAATAAATTATAGATTGATTGGTATTAATTCATAATAATTTCATATCCTTTCATTTTCTTCCACACATACTATTAACCGTATGCATCTCATTGATTATACATCCTCCATGAGTTGAGGTGACGGACTAGAGGCTGCAGTGGGACGACAGACCTCGGCGTAGTTCTCGTTGGTGCTGACCTCCGTGAAGATGGAGGGGATGGCCGGGTGGCTGCCCGCCATCAGCTCCTCCTCGCAGCACTCCACCTTCGCCAGCAGGTTAGCCAAGTAGAGGGCTGGAGGAGGGAGGGGGGAGATGGAGGGCGGAGGGGGGAGACAGAGGGGGAAGGGGGGAGATGGAGGGGGAAGGGGGAGATGGAGGGTGGGGGGACGGAGGGGGGAGATGGAGGAGATGGAGGGGGGAGATGGAGGGTGGAGGGGGTAGATGGAGGGCAGGGGGAGATGGAGGTGGAAAAACAGAGAGAGAAAGAGAGGTTCTGATGAGGACCTGAGAATGCTTTAGTCAGGTTCATGTGTGGGAATGTGAGGGACCTTGGGTGTGGTTTAGTGAAGCGATGTGTTTGAAGGAGGGTGTATTAATTGTAGTTGTAGTCATGATTATCATCATGAAAATCATGATCGTCATCATAATCACCTTGATGATTATGACCATAGCAATCATTATTTGCATTATTATTAGTAATTATTCTAAGAACTATATTGTTATTAAATAATCATCGTCACTGTTATTGCCATTATATCGCAATTATATCTTCATAATTATCATCATTGTCAATATCCTCATTATCATCATCAGTCACTGCTCCTGGCTGCCACTGGAGGGGCAGCATAACAGGATGGGTGAAATGCAGAGACTTAATTTCCACGGGTCACCCTCCCTGCATGTGTGTGTGTTTGGCGGTCACCACTTCGGCATGCTGTGTTTGTGACCAGACAAAAGTGTGGATTAATAAAGTTGTTGTTCTTCTTCTTCTAATCATTAGGATCATTATCGGTCAGACATTATAGCAATCATGTTGGTGAGGGTGATGGGTGAGTGGTGGGAGGGTGGGGGGTGGGGGCGTACTGTTCTCCAGGCGGCGGCGGCTCTTTTTGCCCTTGGCGCGGGGCGTCAGGTCCGAGTTGCGGTTGGCCTTGCTGATGTAGTACTGCTTCTTCTTGGCGGGAGACACGCGCTTGGCCGGGGAGCTGGGCAGCGAGGAGCACCGCCGCTCCTCGATCAGACTGGGGGAGAGGAGGAGGAGGAGGAGCCATCTTGGTTATCATCACACACACAGACCTTTACTTGGACTTCTCACACACACGCACGCGCGCGTGCGCACACACACACACACACACACGATCTAGAAAATTATTTTACGTTGTTCACAAAATTCTAAAAAAATTCTAGTTAGGTTAACTTTTTGCAACATACAAGTACCTCATACAAAACATACTTGGGACACTCGATTTGGATAAAAGTGTCTGCCAAATGCTATTCTTATCTTCAGGTACCACAGTGATATATTGCTGCCTCTCCTTCAACAAATGTACTCTTTGTAAGTCGCTTTGGATAAAAGCATCTGATAAATGCCCTAAATGTAAAATGTAAATGTAAAATGCCCAAAATGTAAATGTAATGTAAATATAGAACACTGTACTCTCCTTACTCAAGTAAGTGAAAAGCTCTTCTTCCAATACTGTGCACATATGATATGTATTGTGTAAGTAGGGCTCTGACTGCAGAATATCTCTCAGGTTGTGTCCACCAGCTTGGGGAAAAGTGGGTCAGTGGGTTTCAGATTCAAGCCACGCCCCATCTGACCACCCCCCACCGCCCCCCCCCCGGGCGCCTGTGATTGGCTAGTGAGTTGTGCTGACGCCATATTTAGCTCATGTCCTTCAGAACCTCAGTGTTTTCTGAGAAGGATGCACGGTGATGCAATGATTCGTTTGGTTTCCTGCTGAATTTAAACAGACAGACAGTCAATATCATTTGTTTTTATTTCATATTTTCCAACAGCAACATTTGCAAAAATACTTTTCCTATGTTATAATACATTTCGAGAGTTCGTGCAATCGTGCAATGCAATAAATACAAGAGTTGTAGAGTAGCAAGCTGCTCTCCGGCATGGCAACACCAACATGCACCGTCCAGTTAGTACACTGGCCTACATACTGTCACACTGCATACATACCGCACACATACCACATACTGCCAAGAGCACATTGCAAATACTACATCAACGTTATACAAATGCTGAGACTAAGGAGGTAATTAAACCAATAAAACTCAATCAGCCCCTTCAATAGATGTGTGGGATAATGCTAACTGCTTTGACTCACATGATTTCCGGTTCTTCATGGTGATCATTGGACAAAACAACCATCTTGCACGTACGAAAAATGCAGACAACGTCTTTGAATTGTGCACAAAGAATACAACTATTTGAAGATGAATAAGACTCAAGTAAACGGAGCTGTTCGCTCGTCTTCGGAGGTTTTCACAAACAAAAAACACAGACTCCGCCCACACTGATGACCGAGCAGCGCCACCAGAGGGCGCCACACGCAACCCATCTAAAAATAAAGACTTACAGGAGAGCTATAAGAATTAGATACAAATAAGCAAATAAAACGAGAATAACAATGAGTAAAAAAACGCTAAATAAATATTATACATATACATTTGATATAAATATAGAATGCTTATTTTTTTATTTTTTTAACGTCCCAGGTGTTCCAGATCTGCCCGAATCAACTTGGATATAAAAAGATATGAGACTAAAATAATGCTTTATGTTTCATCCACTGTTGATTCAATGAATGTTTTCTCTTTTTTCCTTTCCCCACCCTGAAATAATTTGAAGCTATGCTTTTTCTAAACTGGTCAGGTTTTGGCTGGTGTTTGTGTGCATGTTACCATAACAGCACATTTAATAGGTCTGTCTGGGCCGATAATAGACTGTCGTTTTGAATAGGTTGCGGTGCTGAAGAGCTTTCTACTGCCTGAATATATAATTTTTTTTGTATTCTAATCAGTTTTTTTCTGTGTATAAAATAGTTTTCTATTCACATCTGATCGTGTGTCAGAAGATGGTTGGACCAAATCAAGCAACATCTTCCATTTTAAGAGTATTTTCATGTGGACATGAGGCAGAAGAAGAAGGAGAGAGGGGGCTGGGGGGTCAGACCCTCCGGCTTTCCTCAGAGAAACGGTGACTCCAAGAAGACGGTCGGTTGTAAAGACTCTGTGTTCTCAACCACCTGTGAGAGATCAGGGAATGTAATGAGGATTTGTGTCAATCTCATGCCCGCCCTGGCCCTGTCTAAGGAGCCCCTGGAGCCAGTGAAAGAGAAACATTATAGCCACAGAGTGTTTTCCAAAGAGGACGACCACACACCGAATGCCACTAAGGAGGATACTAAACCTGAGGAAGATCCACCGAGAGATGGGCCAGGGGATGTTACGCGGACAATTGTCACTTTTAAGGGAGCCACAAGAGTCCATCTAAACCCAGTGTTTGTCCTTCCTCCCATAGCAAAATCCAACAGCACCCTTGGGAGGTGCCTTATTCACTATGACCATCCAAAGACTTTGGTGTCTGCTGCATCACCTCACCAGGGTGGCGTTGCCCTATCAAGCCAGGGTAGGGTATCTTACCAGGATGTGGTATTTAGTCAGGGTGGCATATCTAGCCAGCGTATGGTATCTGACCAGGATGGGGTATCTAGCCAGTGTATGGTATCTGACCAGGATGGGGTATCTAGCCAGAGTGGGGTATCTGACCAGAATGGGGTATCTAGACAAAGTGGGGTATCTGACCAGAATGGGGTATCTAGCCAGTGTATGGTATCTGACCAGGATGGGGTATCTAGCCAGGGTAGGATATCTGCTGAGGGTAGGGTATCTGCCCAGAGTGGGGTATTTGCCCAGAGTTGGGTATCTAGCCAGGGTAGGGTATCTGCCGAGGGTAGGGTATCTGCCCAGGGTAGGGTATCTGCCCAGAGTGGGGTATCTAGCCAGTGTGTGCTATCTAGTCAGAGCGGGGTGTCTTGCCAGGGTGTAGTTATTGATCAAAATGAGAAAACAAAGTGCTGTGAAAATAGAGCCTCAGCCCCTACAGATGGTCCACCAACCATCACCAGCATTTGGACGGACAGAATTCTGCAATCTGAATGTGTAAGGAATCAATACTTGAACATTTCATCAATAGTCTCCAGTTACAAAGTGTAAAATGTATACATTTAGAAATGTACAGTCTCTTCTTCATAGACATGATCAGAATTCATGTGTCCTGCAAATAATTGTCTGGGTATTTTTTCAATCCTGTAAGGCTTCAGAAAGGAGCTGTAAGAGCAGTAATAGACAACATCATGGATATCTGTCTTCTGATGCTTTCAATGGTTCTACTCTCAAATTGTCTGTAACAGTATCCTCCCAACTAGACACAGTACTGAAAAGTATATGTACCCCATCTAAACAAAGAAGGCTTGTTAAAAGTAAACACAAGAGCATAGAACCGAGGCAAGGACCTATGTAGAGTTTTCTCATATCTAAGCCAAAGTCTTCCTCCCTCTTCCTCCACCAGCGGTCCCCAGAGTTCCACCTACCAGAGGTCTCGCTGGCCAGTCTGAGGGCGCTGCTGCACAGAGTGACCGATCGGGTGGGCAAGAAGGCCCGACGGAGGTGGAGGGGGGGTGGTGATGTCGCGGTCCATTGGGGGCAGTCCGGGTCCGGAGCGGGTCCAGTGTCCAACCACCACCGGCCCCTGCTGCAGCATCGACTGGGAGGGAGCAGGGCGGAGGAGGAGGAGGAGGAGACGCAGGAGAGTGCAGAGTAAGATGTTCGCTAATGGAGGGATTCTACATTGCACTATCATTCAGATCAATACACACACACACACACACACACACACACACACACACACACACACTCTCTCTCTCTCTCTCTCTAACATTTAATCACTTTTGACAGGCAAGGAGGAGTATTAATGGCGGAGGTGGACTGGAGCCAGAGGAGACCCCGGCCCAGGGTCCTGCCGCCCATCTGCCCAGGGAGCAGACCTCCTGTCCTGCTGACCATGTCCACAGGCAACCCCCTCATCCCCACCACACCACAAGCACTGCAGAGACACCGCACTGCACGGACACAAGAAGAAATACCGCTTGTAAAGCAATATATTTTTTAATGTTTACACTGGAGTATTCCAAATATATATATATATATATACACTTTATATGTATACTGTTCATATTGTCCCATATTTACCATCTATATATCTTACTATGTGCAAAGGTAAATGAAGGTATCTACATTCAGTGTTGAGCGTAAGAATTAAATAACATCATTCAGTGTCTGTTTAATTATATAAATTAAGATTGTTTTAAAAACACTGCCATGTGGAGATGATTGTAACCATATTTGAGATTCACGTATATTGATTTGAAGACTATGAAATTGGGTGAGTTTCCCTATAGTAGGCAATTCACAGTGATACCTACAATTATATTACGACTCTGTAATAAATCAGCTTCACACTCAATTATGATTTTTGGTTTAAATAATAATAATAATAATAAAACACAAACCAATAGACTAACAAGATAAATATTGAGATCACAGACAGACAGGTTTAAAATGCATAGTAGAAACAACATCAAACAAACACAAACACATTCTTGACCTAAGAAAGGCAGCTCCAGTGGTTACACCCTGGAAGGTAATAATCATCCCTCAAATAAAATACAGGTTTCAGATCAAACTGGGAGTTTCTTTCATTTCCCAGACTGTGTGTCAATGATAATCAACTCGATGGATATTCATCGCTGCAGCAAGAACACGCAAAAGAAAAAACTATCTTCGCAATACGAACACTGCAATGAAGAGAATTAACTTCACAATTCTGTTAATTTGTCCACATTCTGCTAAAGGTTCGGAATGAACGATGTTGGCTAACGTTGCATCCAGTGTTCATGGCCTGAGTAGGAACGAAAATAAAAAAGTTTGATTGTCAATTGATTTAAATTACGTAAGCAGGAGTCCACACATAATGCCATGGTATCGTTGTGTCCCATGACACCGCTGTTTCCTTTATGTATACATACAGTATGATCTGCTTTGGTTTAATCACATGCAGCATTTGCCTCATAAATATAACTTTCGTAAATATACTGACCCAACATTCATTTTTCCACTACATATATATATATATAATTATTATTTTTTAATTCTTAGATAATACCGTAACCATGTAACATGGTTGGTAATTTCCAGGTCTCCCTCGCAACATCGAGGCCAGGAATCCCTCCGGCCAATCCATTTACCAAAGGGATATTTTGGGACACACTGGTGTCATAATAAAACAGAGAAAATGATCAACACACAAGGACAAAATGCTAGGAGAGTATGACAGTAAGTCTGCAGTCTCTGGTGTTCATAGTTTGGAGTGAAGGGTGAAAATCAAGGCACCAAGACAGCATCTCCAAGGTTCCCTACCAGCGAGAAGCAGGTAAAACCACTTGGATCCCCTTTAGCTTCCCCTTGAGGCTGGCCTCCAGCAGCAGCAGCAGTAAGCCCACTAGCCCCACAGGGCTGGGTGGTCTGGGATCTCCACATCATGTGTCCATGGCTCACACCTTGCTGTCCTGTGTGGTGGTGCCTACTATGAAGAGCGATGCTGGGTCCTTCCTGGAGTATTTGCTGGGGCTCCGGACGGCCGTGTCCAAGTTCTCCTGGACTTCCGCATTGCTGCTGCTGCTGGAACCGTCGATGGAGCCCCGGACAAAGGGAGGGTTCTCCGGGGCCTTGTCCTCTACCGGAGGTCTACTTAACTCCTGTGTCGGAGGTCTACAACAGGACTCTTGCACTGGAGGTGGGCTGGTCTCCTCCACCGGTAGCCTGGTGGTCATCTCCATGCCCGAACCCTCCGCTGCTCCTCCTCCTCCGTTACTTTGGTTCTTTCTCAAATGACTCCCGCTGGGTTTCTCGTCAGGAGCCGTTTCAGACTTCCCCCACTGCGATTGGCTGTCAGGGGGAGGCGTGTCACGCGGCAGGACCTTGCCGGGCTGCGGAGGTTTGATTGGCGGGTCACGGGGCTGGGTAGTGGGCAGGGCTGGTTCCGCCTTGACCAGGACGGCGGTAAGTCTGTCGTCGTCACCCTGCTCCTTGGCAAAGTTTACAAACACCTGCGAGAAGTGAAAAATGGACATTTGGATGATTAGCTCTCCATCACCAATGCGCTTTTAAAGATTTCACACAGTTTAAAATAGAACTAAATAAAATAGGAGCAGGATAGTGTGTTGTGTAGATCAGTGTTTCTCAAATGGGGGTACGTGTATCCCTACTTTAAAGGATTGCATGGGGTACTACTCAGAACATGAACAAAAAGACTGTTGTCATTTCAATATTGGTGATGAACAATTGTTAAATAATTCCACCTTAAGACAATGAATGAATACCCCCTTAATACAATGTAGTAAATCTGAATAGTAACATAGTAACGATTTCTTTCTTTCTTTCCAATAACAGCATATCACTTTAACTGTAAAAAATATCCTAGAGGGGGTATATTAGTAGAAATAGTTTGAAAACCACTGGTGTAGATGACGCATTTCATCACCTCAAATCATCAGTCAGTCAGGTCAATAAATCAATCAATAGGTCCAGGTGGTTTCTCCATACCTGGTCCAGGGTGGTCTGTGAGACGGAGAAGTCGGCGACGCCCAGCTCCTGGTAGTGGTTGGACAGGATGTGGAAGAGGCGCGCCAGGCAGCAGGCCTGGGAGGGCAGCTGGTACTGCAGCACGTTGTGGTGCCGCTCCTTCAGCTGCACGGAGGGGAAGGAGCTCCGCAGGAACCCGTCCACCGGACACTCCTCCTGGGCCTGCTGGGGGTCCGCCGGACACTCCTCCTGGGCCTGCTGGGGGTCCGCCAGCCGCAGCACGATGGTGTAGCCGTCACCGAACCTGGTTCATATATATATACTGTATACGTGAATATGAACGCATATATGTGTGTGCTGTTTTGGTGAAGGGTCCATTGTAATCAACTGAAGCTGCTACATGGACCAATTGAATCATGGGTATCCATGAACCCTAACCCTAAATTTTATTAACCCTTAGTTAATGAATGCAGTACCAGTTAATATAGCCTACACTTCCCAAACCCTGCATAACAACTGCATCATCACTTAGTAAAACACAATATACACACAGAAGGACACCCCAACTCAGCTCCACCTATTTCTGCATCAGAGCATGACAGCGCATGGTGTGGTATGTTTATCTTTTTATTTTTTATCTTGTTTTGCACAGTTTGGGTGGATCCGCACTGTCATGCATTCAGTGATGATGTAGGCCTGCTAAGTTGTTTATGGTTGGTTTATGGTTAGTCCTAAATTGTCTTTATTACCTATTATTACCTTATTCGTATTACTTGTCTCTTTCTCAGTATGTTGTCTTCTATCTAAATGTTGGTCTATGAAGTGTAAACTAACCAACAGTTTATAAATCAACCAGATTGGACGTGGATCTGGACATCTCTGGTACAGACCACAAGCGAGACCACCTGTATCCATGTGTAGCATATCCAAGCTGGGACATGATGTATGAGCAGGTTGTGTGTGTACCTGTTCTTGAGGTGCTGGACGGACCCAAGGCACTGGAATCTTCCATTGACCATGATGGCCATTCTGGTGCAGAGGGCCTCACACTCCTCCATACTGAACACACGCATGCGCACACACACACACACGCACGCACACATACACATCAATGACTTGATGATTTAGTCGGCACAGATATGATTTAGCATGAATAGATATATCTTCAGTTTGAGTGCAATTGTATAATTTTTTGTCCAAAAATATACAATATCTATATTTATGAATACAATGAATTAAAATATAATTATATTTATATGAGATATTTAAATCCTAAGCTGATATTTTAAGGCCACAGTGGCCCCCTACCTGTGGGAGGTCAGGACGACAGCCCTGCCTTCTTTGGTGATGCTGACGATGCAGTTCCACAGGAAGCGCTTAGCCTTGGGGTCCATGCCTGTGGTGGGCTCGTCCTGACCACAGAACACGTTCAACATGATCAATGCATGGAAGTGTGGAAGACAGACATTGAATGTATAAATGGAGGGCAGAGCAGGTTCTCCTCACCAGGAAGATGACGGGCGGGGAGCCGATGAGGGAGATGGCGGTGGAGAGCTTCCTCTTGTTCCCTCCACTGTAGCTCCCTGCCTCCCTCTCGGCGTACTGGCTCAGCCCCAGCTTCCTCACCCCCCACTGGGCCACCTGGGGAACACAGCCAGGGGTGGTCCACTACCGTCAGCTCTGCTTAGGAACCGGACCGGACCAGGCCGGACCGGAGATACAAACCAGTCCCAAGGCTTATCTCACAAACAGTGAAGGTAAGCAGTAAATATGAGGTAAGAAATGCGGATTTGGGCTTTCCTTTGAGGTGATTTTTCAAGGATAAGATTCCATGACATCCAAGACTAATATTAAATAACTTGTGACTTAAAAAGTTAAGAGTTAAGAGTTACTCAAGAGTTTATTGAACGTTTATTATTGCTAACATATACCTATTTCTCTGATAAAAAAGTATTTAAAGATTTTACTTTTGGAATTCAAAGTACATAAGATGTGTTCTCTCTCGTACTATGAAGCCTGGTCACAATCATACAATTCTACATAAATTAACCTGATCACACAAAATGTGATTTCCTACTTTTTCAAAAAGGCATCATACTTTTACTCTTACCATCTGCGTTTTTGGCTCATTAAATCCTTAGAGGCCCCCAAAAACCCCCAAAATGTTGCTCTAGAGGGTTTCAGAGGCTCTCAAGTGTCAATCAACCCTATTTCGTACACTGATTCTAACCCATGACATCACGTAGGCTTTGAAACCTCCATCTTACAATTCAATGGCTTTGCCAGAGACAAGACCGAGACAGCGACGTCACCCAACCCTGGACTCATTTTCCGTTTGTTGATCTTTTGACATTACCTTGGCAACCGCATCCTCTGGTACCCCACGCAGCCGGGCGTAGAACTCCAGGTGCTCCCGTCCGGTCAGCAGGTCGCTGATGGCATCGAACTGGGGACAGTAGCCCATCAGCTGGTGGACTCTCTCCATCTCCGTCAGGACACTGGACAGAACGGGACACAATTGGTATAAGATGCTGATAACACTGTTGTATTAAGACCCTTATTATAGATAATGCCCTTACTGTAATAAGATAATGCTAGCACTGTAATCACTGTGCTTACAGTGCTCGTATAAAAATGTAATAAGGTTTTGTATTTTTGGTGGGTTAACTCAATAAAAAGCCTTTATAACCCTATTGACTACATGGTATTTCTGTCATGTAATTTTGTCTGGAATCATGATATTTCAACATACGTGTTGCGTTTGCTCGTAAATTACATCTGCCAACTCTTTTGCTAACTAGGTCAGGTAATTGAAGTAATTGTTCATAAACCATTCAACTGTAAATCCTGCTTTTACTTTCAAATGCATCACATGACAGAATGCATGGTTACAACTATGAGGGGGCGGGGCTTGGTCTCCTGCCTGTGCTGGTGGAGGAAAGCTTGTCCGTGGGTGATGGACGTGTCCCCGGTCAGCATGCGGAACGTGGACGTCTTGCCCGCCCCGTTCACCCCCAGCAGGCCGAAACACTGCGGGAGGAGGGGGGTTGTTATTTCCTGTGTAGTTATTTACCAGAAGCTTCCATCCAATGTGACATGCAGTGTATTCAGTACATACATACAAGCAGCATGTAGGTGTTATTAGAATTCTAATGTAAAAAAATTGAAAATAGAATAAAATATATTGATACAATATATTTATACATTATATATAAATGCTAATGATTTTGTACATGTGCATATTGCTGCCAACATCAACAATGTTATCTTGTCTATTCCAATATCTACTATGCTTTGAAAAGATGAGAAGAAAAAAATGCAGCCAAAAGTGACAGCCACTCACAACAGCACACACACTTGAATGCCTCTAACCCAACACAATGTCATGTCAGATTTCAGATATCTCCCCTTCTCACCTCGCCACGAGGAATCCCCAAACACAGCCGGTTCACCGCTGGTGGCCTGCCAACGCTGTACACCTGAGAAGGAGAACCACACACACACACACACACACACACACACACACACACACACACACACCACACACACACACACACACACACACACACACACACACACACACACACACACACACACACACACACACACACACACACACACACACACACACACACACACACACCCTCTGTTACTATGGGCAACACCACAGCCGTAGCACGTCATTAGCTGGGACACGGTACGACACTAGGGTGGGCATTGTATTCTCAAGCATGGCAAGTTTAATAAATACAAAATCACCCACAGTTTCAAAGGTTTTTTTTTCTTGTTGGACTTTACTACAAATCTATTGATTGGCCCGTTACATAATGCGGCGTCTCAAAGTTGAAATAATTTCAACAACTTCAAAGCAAGTCCCCTCTGTGGCAGTGCATCCGGAGGTCGGGGCTAAATATATCAGCTTAAAACTTAAGGTTCCTGTAGTGACCAGGTTCAGATACCCGGTGGTATCCTAGGAAGCTCTACCTTGCTCAGGTCGGTCATGGTGAGGATGTCTCCCTGTGCTCGCCCGCTCTTCACCCTCTCTCTCTCCCGGGCCACGTCCTCGTCCTCCGCACCGATAGGAGGCATCTCTGGCTCCGCCCACTTTGGCCTGATGGCAGGAAGAGTTAAGTCACCACAGAATGCCATGTTTGTGTTGATGTGTTGACGTTTTACCATGTAGTCCTACTCACTCTTGATATTTAAGTGAGTCATGACTATTTTCGTACATTTAATTATTGTCGTAATGGACGTTCATATTTCATGTCTGTTAGGATGTTTTTGTCCAGAACGTCGTTGATGCTTTAACTGACTAGAATTAAGTTTCATTGAAATAATTAATACTGTTAGTACAATTCTACATCGACATCTTACACACAAAATGTAAAAACATTTATAGCCATTATTTGGACCAACATCACTAAAACATCACCATCATCATCGACTGTATACTCTTCATAAGTTTGCAGATGTATAGGGAGATCATTTTGCTAGTACTAGGATACCTGCAGCGGATGAAGAACTTGTACTGCAGCAGGATGGTGAAGAGGAAGAAGACCACACCTTCGGTGGCCATAGCGAACAGGTTCTTCCCCACAAAGTCCCACTCCAGAGGCTCCAGCTTCTGCTTCGTACCTGTGGAGAAGGAGGAAGTATCGTGGGTTCATTGTCATACACATGTCTAAAGCGCAATATATACTTCTGCGTCCACAGGTGACCGACACTGTTGTTTGAATTTATACTTCTGCGTAGGCACTTTGCCTCGCTCCGCCATCACACCGCCCATAAAAGGAAATGCGATGCTACAAAGCGGACCAATCACAGTCCTTACAGAGAGCATACGTCAAAAGAAGTTTTATACTCAATGTATAAAATGTGGTTTGTTCAATGTGAGCGCTCCATTAGTTGAGATCTGATTATGAAAAAGAATCATGTCTGCCTTGATTTTCTCACACACACAATGACCACACGCATAGCTGCATTCATGTTGCATCTGCAGGGATTTCAGCAAGTTAATGAAATCTTGGAGGCGCAAGAAGAACCGAAAGTAGACGTTTGTTTGTTTTCTCTCCAATGACGTTTTGACATTTTGTTCTTATGACCACGCTGAACCTCTTTTCCCGCCTGAAGTATGCTCCCCGCTATATAGAGAGCGACTGGCAGCAGCGATTAGGGGCGGAGCTTCACGCTGTGACCCACGTACCGAGTCTCTGGAAGGCGTCGGCCATGGCCTGGTTCTTGGCCATGTCGATGAGCCCTCTGCCCAGGCAGAAGTGAGGGAAGATGAGGAACACCTTCTTCAGGATGCGGTTCACCTCGTTCAGATGCTATAGAAGCAGAAGAATAACACCGGTTGTTGTTATTATTACTATGCCTGTTAGACCAAATACAACCCACCCACACCTCACTCTTCTATTCGATTTAGTTTGGCTCTAATAGAACTGAGCTGTTTGAGGAAATCATGACTACACTCTTCTACATATCTGCCGTTTTTCAAGCTGTTAAACAACGATTTCACAATCACCATGCAATACAGCTTTGATTACTCAGTATCAAAATCAAATAAATAAAATCTATACAAACACATCTATATTATACCAACCTTTTTCACAAATTCTTATACTCTAATTCTAATATTTTACACAAAAACCAACCATTCTTTCTCTACACTTCACGGTACGGACAACAGATTTATCTTTTAAACCTGGAGACTGCAGCAGACTCAGAACCTCTAGTCTAGACTATGGTCTAAAGTCACACAGTTTATTGATCCATTGAAGTGATCGGTCGATCGCTTTAAGGCTTGAAGTCGATTGTACCTCGTCCACAAACAGCTCCAGGACGAAGGTGGCCACGCTGCCGTTGATGCCGATGAAGAGGTTGATGGAGGTGAGCACCACGTAGGCCGTGCTGGGCACCGAGAAGAGGAAGGACGCCGGGTACATCAGCGGGGTGATGGACCACCTGGCGGGGGAGGGGGGGGGGAGTTACCGCTATGGGTTCACGCAGTTATGAGCTGATCTGTGCACAATAGGGATGGTTAGCTTCCTCCAGGTGTTGAAGCAATGGCCACCGACAGCATCACTGTGAATTTGAGTCAATCGAAGTGTGCGCAGTGTGTGAGGGGAGGTACAAGTTTGATATGCACTCTACTGTAACTGTTGTAATAATTAGCATAACTCTACTCTGTTTTATTTACATAAAAATGCAAAAATAAAAAAAACTAGGTTGTGAAGCACTATGATTTTTTTTGTAGCTACTCCAATTTGTTGTACAACAGATCACTAAAACACAAGGGAGAGTTAAGACAGGTGTACAGACCGGTGAGACAAGTGTACAGACAGGTGGGACAGGTGTACATACAGGTATACATACAGGTGTACTGACAGGTGTACAGACAGGCGTACAGAGAGGCGTACAGACAGGTATACAGACAGGTATACAGACAGGTGTACAGACAGGTGAGACAGGTGTACAGACAGGTGAGACAGGTGTACAGACAGGTATATAGACAGGTATACAGACAGGTGTACAGACAGGTGTACAGACAGGCATACAGACAAGCGTACAGACAAGCGTACAGACAGGTGTACAGACAGGTGTACAGACAGGCGTACAGACAGGTGTACAGACAAGCGTACAGACAGCTATACAGACAGGTGTACAGACAGGTGAGACAGGTGTACAGACAGGTGAGGTGGCAGTGGTTACCCATAGAACAGGAGCAGCAGGATGAGGGCCGGTAGGTTGGTGTCAGAGACGTAGGCCTTCTGCTGGAAGGCCACGAAGATCAACACCACCATGGTGGCAGGGACCGTGTAGTTCAGCTGGAGGGAGAGGGAACGTTAGCATCTTCTCCTAGCCATCTTGCTATTTATCCTAGATATCTTGCTGTTATCAAGCAAGGGGTTAACCTAGCAATTATGAGCCCTTGAAACGTATTTTATTCAATACTGTTTTCACTACTTATTGTACGTTGCTTTACTTATTTACATTGCCAGGGTCTGCAATAGTAGCCTTCCTGGCATTTGTATCTAATTAGACACCATAGGAAACAAAAAAATGACTTTTGGCTGAGCAGTCAGACACCCGAGCCACCACTACACCCTCCTGCCTCGGTTATCCTATCTCCCATCAGGACACCAGATGCCTGGTCCGACCAGGGTGGCTTGGTCCGACCGTGTGACCACAGGGGGCTCAGTACTGACCATGTCCCAGGCGTAGTTGGCCAGCCAGTACAGGATGGGCTTGACCCCGCTGACAAACTGCAGGTGCTTGGCCTTGCTGACCCGCTCCTCGATGAGGAAGAGGACGAAGCTGGCCGGCACGAAGGACATGGCGTACATCACGCAGATGGACACAAGCACGTCCACCGAGGTGGTCATCCTGAAGCACACACACACGCACACGCACACACACAAACAAACCAGTGATGTTCCAGGTATAGCAAAAATGCTCTCCACCTTCTTGGAGTCATGAAATACGGGTTAAAAGCATACATGGCCATCTCTGACAGCTGCTCCTTGGTGAGGTTGAGGGGGTGGTTGTAGGCGGTGATGCCGGCCCTCCTCCTCTCTCCACCAGGGGGCAGGTTGGCCCTCAACAGCCCGTTGTTCATCACATTCACAAAGGACACCATGGCGTGCCAGCCCTTGTTGTTGTACCAGACCTGGGGGGGAGACATGTTGAGAGATGTTTCAAAAGATGAAAAGATGGAGAAGAAATGGTTACAGACTGTTCCCACCCAGTGGCAGCCATGAATGCTTGTTTGTGGAGTCCTGGCAGCAGAGACTAGCATGTGTAGCTCCTCTTTCTCAGTCCCAGCTACTCAGTTCCTCTTGTGCTTCAGATGCCCTCGCTAAAGTAGACATACCCAATAATAGGCTATGAGTTAAATAAGAAATAGACCTTCTGTATATCCTCACCAAAAGATATTAACTAAATCCCTGGGGTGAATAGACAGCAATACTGTAATAGGGTCCCAGACGTAGGAGCTTAACCAAAGCCTTTATATGCGATATCGGAAGGAAAAGAACTTAATTAGGGAAGAGTTAGCAAGCGATCAAATGATTTAATTGAGATATCAGTACAGAGCTCACCTATGTCTAGCCTCTAACGGGAGATGGTATCCAGGAACTGAATCCTATGCAGGCGTAAAGGGTGGACCAAGTGGGAAGCCAGGAATACAAAAAGAACGCACACACACCGACACACACACCGACACACACACACACACACACACACACACGTGTCTCACCTTGACGTTGTTTTGACTGTTGAGGCGTTGTAGGAAGGCAGGGAGGCGGTCGAGCAGGCGATCCAGGGAGCTGTTCTGTAAAAATTGCAGTGTACAGTATACGCACATTATATCAGGTCGATATGGACGATCTTGACATAAGTTCCGTGGAGTGTAAGTGTAAAGGCATCCATGCTGGCTGCTGACCAAGACCATGAACTCTGACCTGTACGACCCCATAGCGGGTTCTGATGTTGCTAACTGATTCCTGGAGGCGGTGGGTCTGGTGGGGGGTCTGGGTGGCGCTGCCCCCTAGGGAGAACCCTCCATACCTACAACACAACATCCCATGAATCCACTCGGCCAGTCATTTAGCAGGCGTCACGACACTATTCTGCCTATTCATTTATGTACTGTATTTGCGTACTTTGTAGTGTACATGCTGCATAGAACCAACAGTGCAGATATTTCCTCGATGAATTTCGAGACACAACTCACCGGAATTCGTTCACCCACTTCTTGGTCTTGAGACTGTCAGAGACACGAAACAGAGAGAGCATTGGCAGAGAATGACTGGTTGGCTGGTTGTGCTGCCGTGACCTGCGGTATATAGCGGTTTATGAGTTAGAAACGGACATGGCTTTGTGTTCCGGTACCTTCTCTTGAGGATCTGTGGGTAGGTCTTGACCAGGTAGTCCGAGATGTTCCGGCGGGTCAGGTTCTGCAGGGTGTCTCCTGTGAACCTCTTCATCTTAAAAGTTGAGGGAAGTTGTTCACGTTTGGAAGGATGAAATGCAGGACCAAGTCAAAACACGCAAACACACACACATAAACAGCTGCAGTGGTTTACATATCTACAGTCCATGAATCTTCAAATTCTGAGTTCTAAGTCTGTATTCATCTTAGGCATAATAGACACATTTTCATTCATGCTCTGTCTCTCTCAATAAAAATCCAGGCTAGTTAGTTTATTTATGAATACACTTGTATTACATTACTTATACATGTCTTAATGCACATTTAATATAATGTAATAACACTGACCTGGGGCGGTGGCAGACCTCCAGCCCCTAGGGGGCAGTCTGGCAGCATCCGGCGGACATCCTCTGTGCTGCACTGGCACTGTGGGCTGGGCTGCTGCTGGCTCCAGTTCCCCTGGTTGAACATCTCCCAGGAGTTGTAGGGCACCTGGGGCCGGACGAAGAGGCGGCCTTGCTCTGCCACGCACTCCGACACCCTGCAGCCAATCACATCTTTGCATGAGTCACTGGCACAACCCGGCAGCCAATCATATCACAGAACGAGGTTACTGCACAACCCGACAGCCAATCACACCGCAGAATGAGTAACTGATGTCCAGTAAAAGAGCAGGGTCTTACAAGCTGTTCTCCTCGGTCTCCAGACACTTGGTCCCAAAACCGGGCTGATCCAGAAGGGCTTCTAGAAGGTTCTCCATCGCTGGGTCACCGGGGGCATCGTTACTAAGAAAATAAATACATTTAAAAATAATCAACAGGAAGTGGAGGTTAGAGGAAGAGATTAACACAGGATAAGAACAATGCCCTACTCTGTAGTTCCTATAGTTACAGTACTTTACAGCCACTTCCTGTGGCTACTTCCTGTACTTTCCAGAAATGTGGTCATTCAGCACTTACACGTTTGTACTTGCGCCAATATTGATTGTACACCTTTTAGTTCTCAGCCTCAACTGTGAGTCACTTTGGATAAAAGCGTCTGCTAAATGTATCTAAAAAGGTGAATGTAAAAGGGGAATCCCTTGAGATGTTACCACGGTCTGAGTGACGGTGTGAGGTGATCAGACGGGAGAGCTGTGAGCGGCTGTGTTTGTGTCACCTGAAGAACGTGTACTGCTCTCCGTACATCCAGGGCTGGAGCCGGAGGGCCGGGTACTTTCCAAAGGGGGGCACCACCAGGCTGAAGAGGAGGGCGATCAGCACAAACACGGCCGGCAGCACGATCTGCAAGCACAAGCTGGCTTTAAAACCCCTACACATCCGGGAGCCATTTAGTTACTTACTGGGCTGCCTCCACTCAGCAGGTTAGACTCAGACCGGTAAATGGATTGCATTTATATAGCGCTTTTATCCAAAGCTTTACAGTTGCCTCACATTCACCCATTCATACACCGACGGTGGTGCCAACCATGCAAGGTAACAACCAACATGTCAGGACACCTCGACACTTGGCTTGCCAGACCCACTCTTACATCCGGAGCCATTTTCTCTCGTCCAATGTCCACAATGTGAGATATCTAACCTGATTCTCTGAGAGAAGGAAATATTTGGATATGTACCGTACATCTTAGTACATTTGACATGGCTGTTGGTGTCAGTTCTTTGAATTGAAGATGTTCATATTAGAACCAAGGTCTTTATTTCCATCTATTGTCTTATTCAATAGATGATGTACCTTGGGGTCATGTAAAAAAATTATTTACTGGTTATTAATGCGACTGCGCTACAACAAAACAAAATAAGTGGTTCATATTCATATTGTTCATATTATTATCTGTCACAATCAGTAAAAGTTCCCATCTCTAAATGTGAATGAAGCCCCCAATACCGATTCACTCGCAAAGCTAAGGAAGGAATGAAGATGAATGCAGAAGCAGTTTTTTTTTGTCTAGGGGAACCATTCATTAATTCATTCATTCTTTCATTCATTCATCCATTAATTCACTGTGCTGTTGCTCTGCTGCCTACCTGAGCCAGGAAGCCCCTCCGGCTGCGGCGGGCGTACAGCCAGCGTTTGAGGAACAGCGCCCGCAGCTGCTGCCAGGTGAGCCACCAGCCGGTCAGGGGAGCTTCGCCCTGGCTGTCCCCGCTCAGAGGGTCCGTCTCCTGGGCGTCTGGGGGACGACAACACACCCCACACCCATGGAAAACAGCATGGTGCAGGACGGATTCTTTTTTATTAAGACAGTACATGGATGACTTAAAAGTACATGCCACACAGTAACTAGATCATACTGTATTTCTAATAATAACAATTGGAATTACAGTAAGATCCAGTCTGCATGTTTTTGTGTTTTCTTTAAAAAGAGATCTTCTTCTCCTTGCAATACTCTAGCCAAACACTATAATCTGAGCACAGGGATGACACCAAACACAGACCAACCCAACAGCAATTCAATTGAATTAGAGGCTATTTTAAAGTGCAATGCAATAACCATGTTTCACCAGTAGATGGTGCTGCCCCTGTGTTTAGAATTACAGTGTTGGGTTGCACTTTAAGCGGGAGATGTGTGCCAGGGTAAACTAATCTCTAGAAAGGCACACGGGGACCGGGGGAGGGAGAGGGGGACGGAGAGGGAGAGGGAGTAGGTAGGCGAGAGAAGGAAAGGAGGTGGAGAGATAGAGGGACACTCCGGTTAGCAGGAGATGATGCTATAAAGCTACCTTGCTTACGAAGCCTTTTCCTTCCTTGTAGCAGCAAGGAGTAAGGAAACACAGTCAGACACATAAACAACCTCACCTGCACCCCTCAGTGGAGAGTGTGTGTGCATGTGTGTAGTGCAGCGAGTGTACCGGTCTCTGGCTCTTCGGCGGTGTCTCCCAGGGGTTGCTGCCGTGGCTGCCCAGCCGGGAGCTGCTCTGCCTGGGGAGAAGCAGGCTCCACCTCAGGCTCTGCATCCACCCCCGTCTCCTCCGCCACCCGCAGGAAGATCTAATGCATGATATAAAAACACACAGATCAATATATTCCCACAAAATCATAGTGGAGTATAATGTGACCAAGGTCATGTCGGAAACAAGATGTGATAATATGACGCATGAGTTATGGGGTTTCATCTGTTTTTTCATAGGTCATAGGTCATTTTCAATTCGTCATTGGTACATACATTTTACATATGGTATACAGGAATGGCTTGTATGTCATCAACACAGGTTAAATTAACTTAATCAACAGTTCTAATGAGATGAGTTGCTACTATTGGTGAATAGTTAATAGGGCTAAAAGAGTACAGCAACAACCGCATTTCTAGACATCGGCAACAGATGGCGCTGCAGATGAACAAGAGTTCCCCAGGACTATGCAGAAGCTTTCCAACAGACCAGTGATTGAGCCGTTTATAGCCCTTTATCACAGAAACAGACTAAACCACATTCAAATGAGCTTAGTGGCCAGCTATGTGAGTTAGCCGAGGTAGCCTCATGGTAATGCTATTAGCACTGTGGTTGTTTGTATACACTGCATTAGCTCCACAAATAGCCAGACCACTAAGACGAGGGGGAGGGGACCTGGTCGTTCTGTAGGATGTCACAACAGGATTTCTGGTGTTATGCACACACGCATGCCAGACTTGCAAGACTTCCTGCACACACATACAAGCATGCATGCACACATACAGTGGGGCAAAAAAGTATTTAGTCAGCCACCAATTGTGCAAGTTCTCCCACTTAAAAAGATGAGAGAGGCCTGTAATTTTCATCATAGGTATACCTCAACTATGAGAGACAAAATGAGAAAAAAATAATCCAGAAAACTGACTTTTTTTGCAAATTATGGTGGAAAATAAGTATTTGGTCACCTACAAACAAGCAAGATTTCTGGCTCTCACAGACCTGTACTTCTTCTTTAAGAGGCTCCTCTGTCCTCCACTCGTTACCTGTATTAATGGCACCTGTTTGAACTCGTTATCAGTATAAAAGACACCTGTCCACGACCTCAAACAGTCACACTCCAAACTCCACTATGGCCAAGACCAAAGAGCTGTCAAAGGACACCAAACAAAATTGTAGACCTGCACCAGGCTGGGAAGACTGAATCTGCAATAGGTAAGCAGCTTGGTGTGAAGAAATCAACTGTGGGAGCAATTATTAGAAAATGGAAGACATACAAGACCACTGGTAATCTCCCTCGATCTGGGGCTCCACACAAGATCTCACCCCGTGGGGTCAAAATGATCACAAGAACGGTGAGCAAAAATCCCAGAACCACACGGGGGGACCTAGTGAATGACCTGCAGAGAGCTGGGACCAAAGTAACAAAGGCTACCATCAGTAACACACTACGCCGCCAGAGACTCAAATCCTGCAGTGCCAGACGTGTCCCCCTGCTTAAGCCAGTACATGTCCATGCCCGTCTGAAGTTTGCTAGAGAGCATTTGGATGATCCAGAAGAGGATTGGGAGAATGTCATATGGTCAGATGAAACCAAAATAGAACTTTTTGGTAGAAACTCAACTCGTGTTTGGAGGAGAAAGAATGCTGAGTTGCATCCAAAGAACACCATACCTACTGTGAAGCATGGGGGTGGAAACATCATTGCTTTGGGGCTGTTTTTCTGCAAAGGGACCAGGGACGACTGATCCGTGTAAAGGAAAGAATGAATGGGGCCATGTATCGTGAGATTTTGAGTGAAAACCTCCTTCCATCAGCAAGGGCATTGAAGATGAAACGTGGCTGGGTCTTTCAGCATGACAATGATCCCAAACACACCGCCCGGGCAACGAAGGAGTGGCTTCGTAAGAAGCATTTTCAAGGTCCTGGAGTGGCCTAGCCAGTCTCCAGATCTCAACCCCATAGAAAATCTTTGGAGGGAATTGGAAAGTCCGTGTGCCAGCGACAGCCCCAAAACATCACTGCTCTAGAGGAGATCTGCATGGAGGAATGGGCCAACATACCAGCAACAGTGTGTGAAAACCTTGTGAAGACTTACAGAAAACGTTTGACCTCTGTCATTGCCAACAAAGGGTATATAACAAAGTATTGAGATGAACTTTTGTTATTGACCAAATACTTATTTTCCACCATAATTTGCAAATAAATTCTTTAAAAATCAGACAATGTGATTTTCTGGATTTTCTTTTTCTCATTTTGTCTCTCATAGTTGAGGTATACCTATTATGAAAATTACAGGCCTCTCTCATCTTTTTAAGTGGGAGAACTTGCACAATTGGTGGCTGACTAAATACTTTTTTGCCCTACTGTACATGCTAGTTACTACATTACAGTCAGTCCAACGTCATCATTGTGAAGGTGCAAGCCGCGACTTCTGACCTCCTCCAGGGTGCTGTCTGACAGGCCGTAGCTGGCCAGGCCCAGCTCCCCCAGCTTGCGGTCCAGCTCGGCCAGGAAGGCGGCCAGCCCCCCGTCCTGGGCCGCCGTCTGGGGCAGGTTCAGCACCGCCTCCACCCCACACTCCTCCACCAGCCGGGCCCCGGGGACATGACGCTGAGCCAGGGACAGCAGGGCAGCCAGGTCTGTGAGAGAGACAGAGAGAGACAGAGAGAGAGACAGAGAGAGATGGGCAGGTTAACAACATTGTTATATGGACTATAGTGCTTTTCTAGCCTGTGGCCACTCACATGCACCCCAATCCTGCACACATTAGTGTGAACTCTGACCCCAGGTCCTTACAGTACACACTATGAGTACCAGAACCAGTGGACCCACCTGATCCACTGTCCTCGCTGCCCAGACCCGTGTCATCACTCAGGGAGGAGTCGCTGTCCTGGAGAGCAGAGCAGAGCAGAGCACACACACGCACACACACACACACACACACACACACAGGGTCAGAACGGTAGCATTTGCCCATTAGAAATGAGACAACGTAGTGATCGCAGGGTCACTTGGAGGTCATGGAATCCGTAACCCTTTGTCTTGAGAACATGCAACACCATGGTCAACAACAACACAGAGAAAGAAAGAACGTTTTACTCATTTCATGGCAACTTCAATAATCAGACATCCATTTTTCTTTCACCCATGCAGACTGAACCTGTGGGCCGTACCTTGGAGTGGGCGGGCATCCTACTACTTCTGGTACTGGAGGCGGTCTTGATGCTGGTGCTGGAGTTGGTGCTGGCGCTGACTGGGGTGCTGGTCCCTGGCTCGGCAGCGGCGGCGGTGGCGGCCCCGGGCCTCCGCACCAGGGTCAGGTAGTAGCCCGTACCCAGGCGTGCCTTGAGGAAGAGGGGGGAGCCGCAGCAGCACAGCCGGCCCTGGGAGATGATGGCGATCCGGTCGCCCAGCAGGTCGGCCTCGTCCATGTAGTGCGTGGACAGGATGATGGTCCTGTCTGGTGGGGTGGAGAGAGGTAGGACGAGAATGGAGAGAGAGACAGAGAGGGGTTGGATGAGAATGGAGAGTGAGAGACAGAGAGGGGTTGGACGAGAATGGAGAGAGAGGTAGGACGAGAATGGAGAGAGAGAGGTTGGACGAGAATGGAGGGAGAGAGAGAGGTAGGAATGAGAATGGAGGGAAGAGAGGGTTAGGATGAGAATGGAGAGAGAGAGTGGAGGTAGGACGACGAATGGAAGAGAGAGAGGTGAGATAGGATGAGAATGGAGAAGAGAGAGAGAAGAAAGAAAGAGAAAGAGGGAAAGAGCGAGAGAGAGCGAGAGAGAGAAACAAGAGAGAGAGCGAGAGAGAGCGAGAGAGAGAGAGAGAGAATGAAAACACAAACGACAAACCGGCAGACGGACAGAAAACAGAGAAGAGAGGGAGAATGAAGAATGGGGTGAAGAAGAAAGAGAGAAAGAGAGAGAGACATTGACAGTCTTTGAAGTGAGGGGGGCAGTAGCTCAGGAGATAAGAGTGGTTGTCTGGCCAAGTGACTTGTGTCTCATTTGTATGACTATGGTAGTCATGATTGGGCATCGTTGCAGTGAGTGTGTGTACGGTGCAGTGCAGCTAGCGTACGGGTCTCTAGTTCTTAGAGGTGAAGGGGCAGGGATGTGATAACCAACACGGTGTTGTGTGACATAACAAGTGATCCTCAGTGCTCCACACCTTTGCGGTATTTGAGCAGCAGGTCCCAGATGCCGCGGCGGGAGTAGGGGTCCACGCCAGCCGTCGGCTCGTCCAGCACCACCACCTTAGAGTTACCCACGAACGCTATGGCAACCGACAGCTTCCTCTGCATCCCGCCTGATGGAGGGGTGGAGAGAGAGAGAGAGAGAGGAGAGAGAGAGAGAGAGAGAGAGACAGAGAAAGTCCTCGATGTTCTGTCCCCAATACCACAGTAGAAGTGTTGACAAGCTACTGTACCTCACTAATAACGGCAAATACACCAAACACACCCACATTCGTGCCCACACACACACACACACACACAGACACACACAGTACCAGAGAGGTTCTTGGTCTGCTCGTGGCGTTTGTGCAGCAGGTCCACGTCCTCCAGCAGAGTGTCCATCTCTCCCTTCACCTCCTCCGCAGAGAGGCCCTTCAGACGCCCATAGAACCACACATGCTCCTCCACTGTCAGACTGGAGGGCCGGGGGGGGTGCAGAGAGACAGGAACAAACAAACAAACAAACAGAGAGAGATAGAGAAAGAAAGAACGGGGAGAGAGTGAAGGTAAAAAAAAATACAGAGAAAGAGAGAGAAAGTTTAACATTGTGTTAGACTGCATTTCTATAGCTGCGGCCAATTAAAGTGTTTTTACAATTAGTGCCTCACATAGAGAGATAAAACCTCCTATGACAAATAATGTAACCATCACATATCAAACCCTACATATCAAACAGGACGTTGTGTTGTGGACAGACTCCCAGCGTCCGACGGATGAAGTCCATGTCACTGCGGATGTCCATCCCCTTTATATACACAGTCCCCGAGGTGGGCGGGAACAGGCCCGTCAAGATGGACCTGAACCAATAGGAGAGAGAAGGATTAGATTTGACAAACAGACTTGAACCAATAGGAAATTAGGAGGAACTCTATGTCAGGAAGGACCAGGTGACGGTTAGGGTGCCTTGCTCAAGGATGCTGACAGGTCGGCTGGAGACATTGGGGTTCGAACCCAGAACCTTTCAGCGGGGAGTCAAGCTCTCCAACTTCCAGATTATCATGCATTTAAATGAAAGGCATCTAGGATCTTTCTGCTTTCCTCTCACACAGCTTTAATTTTCGATTCAGCTTTTATTAAGTATTTAACATTTTTGGTTGTGGGGTTTATCCAGCATTATGTGTGTCTGGGTCTTATTATGAGTCTTTGTTTGCTGCGGTATAACAAGAGAAAGTTGACAGTGTTTGTGTGGAGGGGAAACACTTTCACGGTCATTCCATCAGTGGCTATCAGGAAGGTGAAACCCAAAACACACTCGAAACACACTCTGTAATGTAAACTGTGTGGAACTTGTTCAATCATGGCCCAGCAAGGTGTTGAAAGTTAGGCTAATTTTAAATGGACTTTTCCTGGACACATTTGTAGCTAATATAAGATTATCACCGGTAAAAATCAATACGCTTGTCAAGAGAGTAACATGATTTCGGGTGTGACATTAGTGAAACATTTCCAAATATAGTTAGTTTGATAATACTGATAACCTTATCGTCTGAACATAAGCAGCCCTGGTCTCTGACCATACCAAGCTAACACCCCTCCCATTCTCACATGGTGGTGGTTTTCCCAGCACCGTTGTGCCCGAGGAAGGAGGTGATCTGTCCCTCGTAGAACTTGAGGTTCAGGTGGTTGACGGCCAGCTTGGGCCCCTGCTGGTAGATCTTCACCAGGTTCTGGACGGACACGCCCAGGACCAGGTGGGAGGGCTCCTGCTCTATGCGATCTGGTTTAAGAGCAAAGCAAAGGCGATCATGGTTATGTTACTATGAAAGTTTGCAGCACACTCTGGTGAACCGGACTAACACAAGTAACACGGATGGGGACGTTTCTCTAACCGATGAATTTACTAACTGCCCGGCCGACCAGTGACTAGCTAAGTAACAAACCAACTAAGTAACCCACTCGCTAAACAAACAACTGAAGGACACACCAATCAATTAAATACCAAACTAACTGACTAACCAAATAGCTATCTAACCGATCATCCTAACTAGCTAACTCACCCTGGTCTTGCAGGATGGGCGCTGGTGGGATGGGCATGCCCAGCTCTAGCGGTATGCCTCCCCAGTAGTTCCACTGGAAGATGAAGTTCCATGGCTTGGGGACACCATACTGACCTAAACACATCACACAGAAAAGAGACAAAAAACTGTTTGGTAACGTTGAGAAAGGGTATGATTGACATATTTGATCATTTATATTTAGAATATAACATAATGTTTATTGAGCCTATGACCCACTGATGAAAGCCCTCGTATTGTAGTATTATGAATATTATGAGGTGGTGGAATTCCAGGGAAAAATGACAAGCGGTGGACAGTTAGTGACATGTTTTCCATCATCCATTAGTTACAGGATAGGCAGATGATAGGCCTGTCGCTCTGCATTTCACTCGTGTGTGAAACGGCGTACAGTTTTTACGCTCTCTGCTAGCGTTGCCAGTAAACCAACCGCCAACTGACCGACGTCACACAGGCGACACCGTTTGGATCTCCAAGAAATGAGGTCCAAAAACACTTTGCATCTACCGCTTATCGCCATAGCTTTCACCAAACAGAACAAAGCGTAAATCTTCAACAGAAATCAAACCTCCTCAACAGCACCACCTTTGGCCAAGCAGAGTACTTCTTTTGCCTGCTAATAAATCTAACCAATCAGAAACGGGTGGCTTTCCCGGTGAGTGTTTATAGTTATAGTAACCTTAGAGAATAAATATTAATTGTAGACAAATGAAAATTTCAAACAATGTGGTCTGAAGTCATACCAGGGAACACAGCCTCGATGTACCATGTGGCTATGGCATAAATAACGGCGTCCACGTACAGCATGGTGATGGCGGTGGTGAAGTTGTAGTTGTCTCCCTCGCTGGGGCTGGAGTGGAGGTTGTACCACTGGATGCCCACGCCCTGCTCCTCGTACTGGGAGAAGTACTCACACCCGAACCCGAAGGCCACGGGAGACAGGAAACTCTGAGACGTTGGAAAGAAGCTTGTTAGCATGTTAGCACATTGTTACCGCACTTTGACAGGTTGACTGTGGACGTTATGTTTGTCGTCCATGCTTGTCGTTGTAATTATGTCGAAAGAGACGTAAAGCAATAACACAAGCACTACTCGCATCAAAATCAAGATCCAATTATATAAAATCATACAAATAAATGCAACACAATGTGCTGTGCATTAACAATACTAAATACAATGCATTTTTTGTTGTTGTTTTATTTAAAATAAAATAAATGTAGCCTATATTGAAGCAAATTATAGCAAAATGGCACTAGAAATAGTAAATAGCAATAACAAACAATATCTAGTAAATATTACTCGCAATAGTAAATGCAAAAGCAATAGCAATAGCAAATAGCACTAGCAAATAGTAAATGGCTACAGCAACAGTAAATAGTAAATAGCACTTAGCATTAGCATTATCTCTAGCACCAGCATGAGCAGCGATTGGCTGGACTCACGGCTAGGACACGGTGGCTGGTGTTGAGGTGGTCCCTCCAGGCCACACACAGCACGTAGGGCAGGTAGAGGCTGAAGTAGAGCAGACCGCCGCACGCCGCCGCCAGGTTGGCCCGTGAGAAGAAGGTGCTGATGAGGAAACACTGCATGATGGTGGCGGTGGCGAACGCCGTGAGGAAGAAGAAGACCACGGTGGGGTCGCTGTATGGCAGGATGTCCCCCCACTGGAGGGGGAGGAGAGGAGGAGGAGGAGGAGGAAGATGAAGAAGAGGAGGTGGAGGAGGAGTTGGGAGAAGGATGGAGAGGAGAAAGAGAAGGAGGGAGAGCAAGGAAGATGAGGGAGAGGAGGAAGAGGAGGAAAGGGGGAGAGAAGGAGGAGTTGGTGGAAGGAGGAGAGGAGAAAGAGCAAGGAAGATGAGGAAGAGGAGGAGGAGGAAGATGAAGAAGAGGAGGTGGAGGAGGAGTTGAGGGAACGATGGAGAGGAGGGAGGATGAAGATGAAAAAAGGAGGAGGGAGAGCAAGGAAGATGATGAGGAAGTGGCCATGAGGGGGAGGAGGGGGAGTAGGAGGAGGGAGGAGGACCCAGAAGAAGAGGAGAGAAAGGGGGAGGAGTTAAAGACACCAGATCGTCATTGGGAGCATATCATGGCCTATGACTGCGAGCATGATATGCATGCATGTGGACGTGTGTGTGAGTGCGTCGTGGGTATCCCCCTCCTTGCCTTGAGCAGCGTGATGAGCAGCAGGGCGGAGACCAAGAAGGGCACCACGCTGCTGATGAACCAGCTGAGCCACAGCGTGCCCGTGCCCAGGCCCATGATGCGCATGGTCTCCTTGAGGCGTGCCTCCTTCTCGTACACCACGCCCTTGATGATCATGGCCACCGAGTAGATCCACGCCAGCGTCATGAAGAGAGGCAGTGAGCGGTTCAGCACGCGCAGGAAGCTGGGAGGGGGGGTGAGAGAGGGAGGGAGAGAGACATAAAGGAAGGGTGGAAGGTTGGCGGGAGGAGTAAGGGTGGAGAAACACAAAGTAATGAGGGGAGACAGGAAGTAAGGAAGAGAGGCAGGGAGGAAGGAGGAGTGACAGGAAGTAAGGAATAGAGGGAGGAAGGAAGGTAGGAAGGAAGCAATGCAGAAAGACAGGAAGTAAGGAAGAGAGACAGGAAGGAAGGAAGGAAGAGAGACAGGAAGTAAGGAAGAGTGACAGGAAGTAAGGAATAGTGGCAGGAAGTAAGGAAAAGTGACAGGAAGTAAGGAAGAGAGACAGGAAGGAAGGAAGAGAAACAGGAAGTAAGGAATGGAGAAAGATGGAGATGTTATAATCAAGGAAGTGTTTCCAGTACAAACAGCCTATCCCAGTATTTCCTTCAAACCAACAACCTGTAGGCATCCTTGAGGAAGATGCCTTAACCCCCACACGCGGCCATGGTATTTATAGTTGCCGTAACGTCGCTGTGGACGACCAGTTTGCACACTCTGCTTGCGGAGCGTCTAAATGTCTGAGGTGCGCTGTGATACTTGACAAAACGCTGTATTAACCGCAATTACGTCATTTATAGTTAATTTGCACGCTGACCATGAATTTGGTTCTGCCGAATGCGTAAACTCACACGTCGTCCACATAGCAGGGGTAGGGCATCTGCTGGACATAGATGCCGGTGGTCTGCTCTACTCCACTCAGCAGCCGGGCCAGCGCTCGCTCCACCAGGTCCTGCACGTACACAAAGCCCCCCCAGATGTAGCGCATGTCGTTGAAGGGGTCTGCGGCCGGACCCGGGTCCCAGAACCTGGATGCGACATGCAACATCAATGTACTTCATTATTTATTTATTTATTTTTGCTATCAAATGTGTTAATTACATGCTTCATTGATTCATTGACCCTTCCTCAACCACTATCTGTCTGTCTGCTACCAACTGTGTCTCATCTGTAATCACCCCTCATGTCTCGATATAAATCTTGTTCCCCAGTCAGTCCTTGTCAATTCAGTGTTTCCTGTTAGGTTTTCTGTTACATGTTCTGTGTCACTGTTATTTTTAAGTGCTTTTCTTACTTTATCAGTTACCTGTATCGGTTTCTTTATACCTAGTTCCTGGGTTTAATCACCATCACCTGCCTGGCTGTCCTGCATTTGGGTCCTCACCACACCATCAACCGTAACAAATTCGCTGCAATTTGCATTGGAGAAAAGCATCTGCTAAATGACTCCATGGCACGAGTCATGCCCCCCAATATCCACAGCAAATTCTAACACAATGCATACTAGACATTCTAATAGGATCTAATAGGTTTGTGGTCTCGGCCCGAACCAGTACTCATGTTGTACCTGTCCTTGATCTTGTTGGTGCGGGCGACATCGTCGATATCCATGCGGATCTTGTAAGTGATGTGTGGCGGCAGGCTGTCATTGGAGGAGGAGGAGGAGGAGTTAGGCATCACGAAGACCACGCCCGCCCAGAACTGCCTGTCCTCGATCAGCTCCAGGGCCCTGTCAATCATCTTGCCCTCGGTCTCCACTCCCTCCAGCTTGTTGAGAGAGAAACACTGGAAGAAACAGATGGGTAGATGAGTTGTGATTATGGATGTCTATCAGCACTATGAACCAAGGATCATTTTAATATTTCAGAGTTGCTATCCAGACGATATACAGTACATTATTCAGGAGAATTGTGAAATCGACGGCGTCTCCACTAGACCACTGGATCAGAAAACCTATTTCTATAGTGTTTCTCAATGTTTGTGTTTGTGTCTGATGTCTGTTGTGATCGTGTTTAATATGTTGTAGTCTATAGAAGTGTTTTGCAGAAGCAAAAAACTATTAAAAATAAAGAAATACATCATTAAAAATATATACACTATTTTGCGAACGAGATTTTCTCAGGAATATGTGAAAAATAGTCATCTTTCCAAGAGGAGACCTGGGTGACTTGGGCCAGGGTGGTGAGGGTGTGGTTGAAGTCGTTGTACACGTCCAGCCAGGTAGGGGGCGCCCCGGGGGTCCGGGGGACGTCGGCCGGGGGCGTGGACAGGAAGCGTGCGATGCGTGACGCGGTCCAGCCCGTTCCATCCAGATTCAGGTTCACCATCATGGCCACCTGAGGTCGCTTTAGCAGATTCTGGTCAAGTGAACACACAGACGCACGCACACACACACACACACACAAAGCACAAACAAATAAACACAATTAGCAGACAATGACTCCCACTGAGCGGATACATACATTTTATGACTTAAATCAAGGATTAGGTTTGCTTTAGCTTCTCTCTTGGTTTAGTGAACAGGATCAATGGGACAGGTACAGAAAGACAGCAGTACAAAGTGACGCTGCAATGGTCTGGACTCCACAAACAGCATTGACTATTTCATCATTTATTTACACTTTAATCCTAACCTGACACGCCAGACGGTCAGTCACCTGCCAAATACTTGGCAGGTGATTGGATGAACCATCTGTCAATCACAATGCCCGTAGCTGCTCGTAGTTCCTCATCGGGCTCTGATTGATCTGAACCACCGTGGTTCAGCCTCGAGCGGATAACTTGAAGCCAGGCAAGAGGGATTGTGTGAATGTGATTTCGTGAATCCAGCTGGTATGGTAACTTTTATCCAGAAGTAGCATACATTCAGTCAGACATAAGTTAGGGGTTCAGGCATTTTCATCATCAAGGCAGAACCTTTAAGAGCTTAGAGTCCTACAGCCTGGCCGCTACACTTATCGTGCTCCCTTCACTAAACATAGGTAAAAACTAAAGTTATGGATCCGTAGAGCTGGTTGCATACCTGCAGCAGCCGGACCTGCACCCCGGTCTCTATGTAGTCCCTGATGACCGGTCCCACCTCCATCCAGGCCTCGTTCAGGTCCTGGAGGATCCCCAGGTCCTGGAAGGTCTTGTTCACCTACAGACAAGACAGGATTTTGATCCCATAGCTACACTTTACATATCCAGGGGGGGTGTGTGTCCTCCTCACCTGTGCCATGACCTGTCGGATGGCGGGCGTGTCGGGCGTGTACAGCAGCTTCCCGATGAACAGCGGCTTGATCCCCCGCCACACGATCCGGGACAGCGGGTTGGACTCCAGCGTCTGCATCAGACCCTTACAGAACGGCGCTGAGGAATGCAAGGGAAGGAGACAAGACAAGAGGTGAGTTTCAGCCAGTCAGCCCCCAGCAGTACCCTGCCAGGCTCAACAAGGTGAACCCACAAGACCAGTCAGTTGGTTCAAAGCATAAAAACCATGTGATTAGCCATATGACAAACGAGGAGAACATGGAAAAGGCCACTGAAGCTAAACTCTTATATTCTGTGCATGAATATCAAATATGACACATGCCATTTGGTGGACACTTCCATCCAAAGCACCGTACAATAAGTGAATGTATACATTTTTTGCACGGTTGGCAGCCATTGGGACCTGTGTAGTCCTGTGTATCAGGACTATGAGGCATTTTTCACTGTAAGAAAAACACCAAATAAATATATAATCCATCCACATTGATCAACCCCGAAACCACTAAAACGACTACCCCCAATCCGGGGAAAAGGTAAAAAGGTCCATTACTGGTGTCATTGTCTCCGTCCAGGTCCAGGTCTTCGGTGCCGTTCTTGCCCAGGAAGGACTTAATGTCGTTGTCCTCATACCAGTTGAGGGAGGGGACACGCTCGCCTCCCGCCTCAGGGTGACCGCACACCACCCGGGAGAAGGCCCGGAAACGCTCCCTGGGACCCGGACCCGCCCCCGGCCCCACCCCTTGCCCCGCCCCCGAGTGGTTCTCCCCCGGGAGGAGGAGGCGCAGGTCGGAGCTGAGGTCTGTGAAGCTGGAGAGGGAGGAGAACTGGAGGAGGAGGTGGGAGGAAGAGGAGGAATCAGAAAAACAGTGGAAAACAAAGAGGAAAAAGAGAAATTGATTGAACGACGGAATGACTGCAAAGAAATGCAAAAGGAAAGTACAAGAAAAAGAGGAGGAAGAGAGGAATGTACTGGAAGTCCCTGTCAGGTTTAGTCTAAGCAGCAGTACTGGAGAATTATGGTCTGGAACATGGTTCTCTCACATGTTCCAGAAGAACGGCTAGCTCCTTAGCTACAGCAGCTGCAGCTCGGCTGATCGCCCTTAGATCCCCAGCGTTGGTCAGGAGACGCCCCCTCTGGAGGTAGAGAGACATAGAGAGAGACATAGAGAGAGCGAGAGAGATGGGGAGAGAGAGAGAGAGAGACATAGAGAAAGAGAGAGAGAGACAGAGAAAGACAGAGAAATCAAAATGTAATTTCCTTGGGCAAATCTGATTTTCAATACTTGTATCATATAATACTGCCAAGCAAGTCTTGTAGTATTGCAACATCTGCAAAATGTCAGACACACACACACACACACACACAGCAAGACCACGGCCTTCCCTCAGCCCTCACCCCTGACCCTACCGTGAAGACCTTGGTGAAGTCGAGCTGGGTGAGGAAGAGGCGTTCGGCCTGATTCAGGGTGTCTGCCGGGAGACCACAGAGCTCCCCCTGCAGGTCAGACATGGCAGCGTCTCCCCCCGCCACGCTCAGGAAGCGCCCCAGCAGGCTGGCGTTGCACACCAGGCTGCTCAGGGGAACAGCTGCCGCGGCTACGGTCACCTGCAGCGCACAGGTGGCTGTTAATTACCTGGTCATTAGAGACCCCGCCCCCTTCACCCGTATATGGCAGCCTTTCACCATTCACCACCAGCACAAGAGATACAGTGCCGAAGTCATAACGAAACATGACGTCATTTGAATATTACCGGTCCCGGTCATATGAGGTTGAATAGATTCCTTTTTTGATTCAGCTGATTCAGTTAGAATTTAAAATACTATGTTGCTTTACTTGACCGACTGCCTTTAATTGAATCTGGAGATGTACAGTGACTGCATTAGAATGACTGGTTCACATGATGTCACAGAGCCTAGAGGTTGACTCATTACCTGCAAATTAAGGCGGGCCTTCAGCAGCTGGTGCACCGTAGCCGAGGACAGATTGCCATTGGTCAGGAGAAAGGTAGAGAACGTCTCATTGGCTTTCAGGTAATCACCCACGGGAAGATCTGCAGAAGACACACACGCAAAGTTTTTTTCTTCACCTTTTTCTGAAAAGTTTCAAAGACAACCCAATCCTTTGTTACTTGATACCTAACTTAAGAATATTTTGTTGTGGTTTGTTTTGGCGACTCCATCACAAATCAATTCTCTATCCTTCCCTGGGGAGTCTCTACTTCACCTCAGAGCAGAGACAAACTGAGAGAGAGAGAGACAACCTTTATCATATTCATTACAGAAACGTCTAAAATAGGACAACCCCCCCCCCCCCCACAAACATTCGCACACCAGCCTGTTGCCCGTCGCCCGTCTGTTTCTCCCTGAGATTTGCCCGACTGCCCGGCTCGGTGTATCGTGGTCGTCGGGTAACAGAATCTAGGACCCTGCCAGGCGGGACAGAGTGGCCCTCTGTGTTGCCGTGACAACCCCGCAGAGCAGCGGTCTCAATGAGCTCATTGAGTGGGGTCACTCTACACCGCTGAAAGATGTCCTTCTGTTTGAAGCCCCGTTCAAAACAACAATCAACTGACACAAGACAATATAGTAGGAGTCTGGTTTCCTGGAGGGAAAAGTGAGGTGTGAGGTTTGCTTGTTTTGGTGTGAATTTGTGTGCGTATGTTTTCTTGTGTGCAAGTTTTGTTCGTTGTGTTCCGTGCCAATATCATTCTAATCCTGTAATTCAATCCACATTCAACAAATACAAATGCCGGTAATTCGTTCTCAGACACATTCTTGCGTCAACCGGTTGTTCTAGTGCTGCAACGGCCATACCTCTGAAGATGATAAGTTAATCCACCACATCCCCTTACTTAACAAACACTATTCAGTTATCAGCATTCATCCATCAAGGTACAGTGTGGTTACAGTGTAATTTAAACTTTGTCCTGATTCAAGTATGATTCATATCTTCTTTGAAAACAAAGGCTATTGTTAGCTGTCCACGGTTAGCTTGTAGTAACCTCTCACCTAATATATTCAGGGTTCAAGCCAGTATGGCATTGTCACCTTTGTCCTGCTTTCACTTTGACTCACATCCACCCAAAGGTGTGGGGTGTGTGTGGTTAGGGGCTGGTTTAAGCAGTATGACAGCACTTATGGTAGGCTATGTCATTATGCGATGGCAGATGTCATGAACGTGGGTCCGCTGTGGTGAAACTACAACAATCTGAAGATGGACGACTAAAAGTGCATACTTCACCCTGTGCGTTCTTACTGTGTTGTTTAATGCTATAAACGTGGACAAACAGGTGAAAGATAATACTCCATTACCAAGATTGGAATTTAAACCAAAAAAGGAATATACGCTGCTGGTATACCAGTCAGAAAAGTGAAACAAAATGATTGTCAAAATTGAGAAAAATTGGTTGCTCATGCTCATCATCCTGTCCACTCATCCATGAATCTGTGACATGTCACACGTCAGCGTGACACGTGAGTGCTCCCCGAGTGTGTGGTGATGGCCAGTTGAGAGGAGTCTGCTGAAACCAGCCACCCACCACATACACTCCACAGAAGGCTATTGTTAGCTGCACACTAATTTGATAGCTTATAGTACCCTCCCACAAATATAAATATGTTCAGTGCTCTGCACTAGAATCAAACTCCAATGTGGTACCCTGGTACTGAACTGTGCAAAAAACGACAATTCTCTGCTCGCCTAATTTCTCCCGGAAAAGTCGGAGCATTGATGTCATTGGTCTGGGATTTGAGTCGAGTTGAAACGGATCAGTTGCAACGATTTTTTCACAACACGCATATGAAGCGGTACCTATATTATACATATTATATACAGTGGGGAGAACAAGTATTTGATACACTGACGATTTTGCAGGTTTTCCCACTTACAAAGCATGTAGAGGTCTGTAATTTTTATCATGGGTACACTTCAACTGTGAGAGACGGAATCTAAAACAAAAATCCAGAAAATCACATTGTATTATTTTTAAATAATTAATTTGCATTTTATTGCATGAAATAAGTATTTGATCACCTACCAACCAGTAAGAATTCCGGCTCTCACAGACCTGTTAGTTTTTCTTTAAGAAGCCCTCCTATTCTCCACTCATTACCTGTATTAACTGCACCTGTTTGAACTCGTTACCTGTATAAAAGACACCTGTCCACACTCAATCAATCAGACTCCAACCTCTCCACAATGGGCAAGACCAGAGAGCTCTCTAAGGACATCAGGGACAAAATTGTAGACCTGCACAAGGCTGGGATGGGCTACAGGACAATAGGCAAGCAGCTTGGTGAGAAGGCAACAACTGTTGGCGCAATTATTAGAAAATGGAAGAAGTTCAAGATGACAGTCAATCTCCCTCGGTCTGGGGCTCCATGCAAGATCTCACCTCGTGGGGCATCAATGATCATGAGAAAGGTGAGGGATCAGCCCAGAACTACACGGCAGGAGCTGGTCAATGACCTGAAGAGAGCTGGGACCACAGTCTCAAAGAAAACCATTAGTAACACACTACGCCGTCATGGATTAAAATCCTGCAGCGCACGCAAGGTCCCTCTGCTCAAGCCAGCCCATGTCCAGGCCCGTCAGAAGTTTGCCAATGACCATCTGGATGATCCAGAGGAGGAATGGGAGAAGGTCATGTGGTCTGATGAGACCAAAATAGAGCTTTTTGGTATAAATTCCTCTCGCCGTGTTTGGAGGAAGAAGAAGGATGAGTACAACCCCAAGAACACCATCCCAACCGTGAAGCATGGAGGTGGAAACATCATTCTTTGGGGATGCTTTTCTGCAAAGGGGACAGGACGACTGCACCGTATTGAGGGGAGGATGGATGGGGCCATGTATCGCGAGATCTTGGCCAACAACCTCCTTCCCTCAATAAGAGCATTGAAGATGGGTCGTGGCTGGGTCTTCCAGCATGACAACGACCCGAAACACACAGCCAGAGCAACTAAGGAGTGGCTCCGTAAGAAGCATCTCAAGGTCCTGGAGTGGCCTAGCCAGTCTCCAGACCTGAACCCAATAGAAAATCTTTGGAGGGAGCTGAAAGTCTGTGTTGCCCAGCGACAGCCCCGAAACCTGAAGGATCTGGAGAAGATCTGTATGGAGGAGTGGGCCAAAATCCCTGCTGCAGTGTGTGCAAACCTGGTTAAGAACTACAGGAAATGTCTGATCTCTGTAATTGCAAACAAAGGTTTCTGTACCAAATATTAAGTTCTGTTTTTCTGATGTATCAAATACTTATTTCATGAAATAAAATGCAAATTAATTACTTAAAAATCATACAATGTGATTTTCTGGATTTTTTTTTTTAAGATTCCGTCGCACTGTTGAAGTGTACCTATGATAAAAATTACAGACCTCTACATGCTTTGTAAGTGGGAAAACCTGCAAAATCGGCAGTGTATCAAATACTTGTTTTCCCCACTGTATATATATTATATTATTAAATAGAGAGAGCTTGACGGTCCTCCTCACCGCCTTTCCTTTCATCCTTAGCACTAGTGAGCCTATAAAAACCCTTTCATCTGCATTACACGGTGTGTCTGTGTGCCGGTCCTACTTGGCCAGGCCCCGGGTCTCTCTGCCAGCCTCTGGATGCTCTCCTGCAGGCCCTGGAAGCCTGAGAAGCTGTGGTTGCCTCCGTAAGACAGCATGGTCTGGGCATCCGCGAACACCCGTGACAGACTGGGGGCGAGACAGGGAGAGATGAGCAGAGTGAGAGGAGAGGACAACTACATGCCTACGCTGAGCAACACAAACCATAATGTACTCAAAGAGGCAACCAGAGGTAACTATCCATATGTACTCATGTAATATAACAACATATATTTCCAGATGCTGGTTGATTCCTTGCACGTTCTAAAAAAGACCTGAGTGTGTGCATGTGTTTGTCAATGTAATGGGCGTGCATGTGAATGTGTGTGAAATATGTGGCATTAATCTTAATAATAGTAATAATAATAATAATGCATTTAGTGGTCAAAATAATAAATTTTATTTATAGAGCGCTTTTCAAGATACTCAAGGACACTTTACAAAAATGATTAAAAGAAAACAACATACAGTCTTGAACTGACCACTATGGCTGAACACTATATGTACACATGTACCCTTATGAGTGCCCACATGTACCCACATTGAGTTGTTAAAGTTGCCCACTTGTCCTGGGGTCTCCCCCGGGGTGGGGCTGTGGAAACAAGGGTTGTTAATGTTGCAGACGATGCCCTGGATCCAGGGAAGGGTGCCCGCCGAGGGGAGGGCTTTGTTTGGAAAGTGACCTGTGAAGTGAAACGAAAGACACAGGTGGGAAAACGTGGGTTTAACCAAGAAAGAGAATTTCAGCACCCGACAATGAAACCACTGTGAGCTTGAGCCATACACCAGTATGAATTAGAAGAATCTGTGAATAAGTGGTGCACATTCACATGAACCCTAAAGGTACAGTAGGTCATGATCACCACCACAGACTGGCATTAAGAACAGTACTGGAGAGGACTGAGAAGAAACAGCCTTTCATCAGCAGGTTGACCCACTTTGTGACCGCTTCAAACTATTTGTGTAGGAGAGAAATCACAATCACGTTCCTCCCAGCAATGCACATAGGCAGAAAAAGGGTACGCACACTTTAAAGGGTACATTCGCTACATGGCATGAGTCACGATACATCTACACATTTCCCATGGAGCGGAATAATAAGAAGAAAAACAAATATTAGGGGAGGAAATGGTCAAGATTTCATTTGTGATGGCACATGACTGACGATGTCCCAGGGGTTTTATGAATGTATGATATATTATTTGATAATACCCTGATATATTATTATATATTACTCAATGACAAAGAAGAAAAGCTACTGTCTTACAGAAAATTAGCCAACCGGGTAAAACAGACCCGGTTCCCGTTTCGTGTCGTCGTTAAAACCGGAAGCAGGATGGTAGTTCAGGTCAGAATAAAGAAGGGGTGAACTGGAAGGTGTGTTTGGCACCAGGTTGACACTAATCAGCTTAGTGGAAGACAGTTTGTTTGGTGAATTTAGATACACGCCATTAAGGAGCAGTGGGGGGTGAGGGGGCGTCTTCCTCAAGGACACCAACAAGTTGATTGCGGCCACTGGGGTTCAAACCCAGGACCTTTCAGCCCGGGAACCAAACACTCCCTCCACGACACTATCCTGGTTCTATATAGTCACTAAATGTCAGATACTGTATGTATTTGACATTGATATTACATAACATTTAGTCATTGGGCAGAGGATTTAATCCAAAGTGACTTACAGATAAAGCAAAGCTTACATCCGTTTTCGGAAGTTGGAGCGATTCCAAAGGCAGCGAGCAGAGTAGCTATCAGAAGAAATGGTTAGTGTTTACTTTGTAGCTAAACTGTTTGTTTGCACCTACATTGGCTTTGCTTGTAGGGTGGGTGTGAGTGGCGAACCGCGATGAGGATGACGAAGAGGAAGAGTGGCCAGAGGAGCTCGATGACCAGCTGGATCTGGAGAGGAAGTGCTCATTATGTACAGGTGAACATATTGAACAGAGGTACTGCTCGTTATGTACAGGTGTTACACAAGTGAACTAATTGATTAGAGGAAGTGCTCGTTAACAGGTGTTACACAGGTGATCATATTGATGAGAGGAACTGCTCGTTATGTACAGGTGTTACACAAGTGCTACTACACGATTTGGAATTCTATGTTCCACATTCTACGGATCAAATAATCCAAAAATCTAACAATGCATCAGATTAAGAATTATTTCCATTTCTAATGTGTTATTGTTCCGTTTATTTGGTCACCCAGAAACTGGTGGGTCGCCGGTTTGATCCTTGGCATCTCATGACCAGAAAGGGTGACTAGGTGTCCTTGACCAACACGCCTAGTCACCCCACACCTGGACAGTGGTCGTGTGTTTGGGTGAATGCCAGGCATACATTCATTGATTAATTCATTGGTTGTGATTAGTGCACACCTTGTTCCTCCTGCGGTAAGTGATGTTCTTCCAGAGCAGGAGCCACACCTGTCTGGTCACTCCCATCTTCAAGAAGACCACACAAGCTACGCTGCCATGGTCCACACTGGAACACACACACACAACATGATGATGATGATGATGATGATAAGGTGTCATTATTAACAGTAGTAACCATAACATCTCAGATCAAAACAGAGACAAGAGATGGAGGGAGAGAAAGAGAGTTAAGGTGAGCCAGTGTGCTCAGGGTGACTGTAGACAGCTGAGTCGTGCCGCCACTCTGCTTTCATCCCCTTGATCCGCAATTACTATAAATGGTTTAACTTGCTTTGACTTTCGGACATCATCATCATCATCGTCATCATCGTTCACTTTTCCTGGGTCTTGTGGGTTTTTGTACTGTTGCTAATGATGGCTGAGTGTTGAAGTCACAGAGTGATAATTTGCAGAATGCTGTGGTTCACTTGAACGGGAAATGATGTGTACCACGTTGCACCACGTAACAAACATAGATATGAGGCCATATACATCGATGATCTCCACTTCAACACATGCATTATTATTATTATTATTATTATAGTGTTATTTTGCTGTGTTGAGGAAGCTTGTGTACGACCTGAATAAACCTGTTTCCATTAGCCCATAGCCTGCCCCCCCCCCCCCCCTCCAACTCCTCCACCACCACCACCCAAACAAACAAATAATGACACCCATTGCCCTCTTTAAAAACATAATGCAACAACAATAAAACACAATAACGACGTACACACGTAACGTGGGCCTACGTCATACATCAGGGAAGTGATGCACCTCCTGAGGAGTCGCAGTCAACTATAAACACTAAAACCAAGCGTCGCAACGACTCATTCAGATTACATTCATTCAACATGACAGCGACACACGAAACGGAACACGCTGGATGTAACTACGTAGAGATATATAGATATATTTATTTATATACACTACCGTTTGCTGGAGTTGCTCGTCCCGGGCTATGATTCTGCAGTCTGTTATTGACGCTCACTCAATTATTTCAGTCGTGTCTGTAATCCACACAGCTCCCGCCGCGCTGATTGGCTGAGAGGAAAAATCAGGGGCGGGGCTACAGAAGCCGGTGCGGCACTTGATTGGCTCACGTGCATGTATGTGTTTTGGAGAGGAAGGCATCCGATTGGGCAGCACTTGACAGCGCAGTGTTATGCAAACGGTATAAAAGGCTCTGTTTACAGCGCTGAGAGCACCGTGTGCAAGACGGCCTGTAGGACTCAATAATGTCATACATTCTCTAAACCAATAACGTAAAAATCTTTTGCGCCTAATGTAATAACGTATTACATTATTGGCAGGTTATTACATGTAATAACTGAGCTGATAATGTAATAACTGAGCTGATAATGTAATAATATACTTATATCACTATATTTAAGTTGTATTTGTTGGATATAAAGTGTCACACTTCCATGACTCTCACCCTTACTGTCACTTCTTTCAAATAGCTGCTCAAAAACCTGACCCCACTCTCTCACACACACACACACACACACACTTACTTAGTCTCTGTCTAGGAATTAAGACTATTTGTTTGTGGTTCCTTATGTTTAGAATTATCTCTGGCCTATCTCCTACCTTCTACTCCTTAGCCTCTACTCCTTTACTACGCCATTTGAGTACCAGATGAAGGAGCCACGTTTGAAACAGACAATTGTTCTTATCATATGAAATCTATACCTTTTTGAAGATGCTCTGCAATACAAAGACCACCATTTATTGCCATGCTCAAAAACCTGATCACACAAGTGGTCAAGACCACACACGTGCAATTTGGTTAAGACATAAATCCCATGAATTAGTTTCTCAGTATGATCACCAAATGCATAATACAACTAAAAGTATTCTGTTAAAAAGAGAAGAAAATTAAAGATAGGGAAACAAAGAAGAAGCAGAGACAAGAAAACAAGCTTAATGATCATTTTAATAACCATCCAAAATAGTAACTCTTAAAATATAACTTCCCCTCTATCAAATAAGGCAGTGGCTGCCCTCAATGCTGCAGAAAAGGCGTAAAAACAGGAACCAAAAGGCATGCACAATGTAGAAAGCTAGAAGCAAGCGATAAAAACATGAAAAACGAAGCAATGCCAGTAATTAAGACAACAGGCTGAACAGTCGACACCAATTCCTACTGCAAACCCAAGTGAGTGAGGCGAACGGAAGACCATGATTATGAAACATGCGCCGCTTGTGTTGCAAACACATTTCCCTCTCCCGGTACACCCAGCAGAGGCACATTGGTAAGAACAAGTGTGCACAGGAAGACTGTTCAACTCCAAATAAACCAACCGTCCAAGATACCATCGTTAAGTGCAGTGTAAAAATAATACTGGATCATTTGCATAGCAGGTGCGTCCCCTTTTGTCTTTGTTAAATATCTCGATAAATATACATCAAGTACTATCTTTAGGCCCGTTTTAAAATCTGTTATCACAATATTCCAACTTTCTGTACAACGCTAAAAAATATATAGCTAGACAAGCCGATCAATGTTCGATGAAATGACCGTGACATGATACAACGTGAAGAAATGCATTTAGCAATTAGTCAGAGGTTCGCCACACACAATGTAAATTCATAATGTTGTCCGATGATCGACCAGGAAGCGATCTGTGATTGGTTCTCAGAGAAACAGAGGCTGTTCTTGTCCCGTTAACAGGCGGTATGTAGAGGCTGGCATGGTCTTCAGGTGAATCTGCAGAATAAGTAAAAAATTATGTTAACACTAGAAGCGCTGGTTAAAATGCTGCTTACGCACTCAACTTTCTGACTCCCAGTCAAAAGGTTCAAGGATTGTTCTTTCCAATGTTCACTATGTATGCCATTTTATAAGTAAGTGTAAGTGTAGTATATTGTATTGCACTGAGAAAAAAAAACTAAATTATATATATATATATATATATATATACACAGTCAGTATATGCCGTACATACTGTAGAACTAGTGACAAGTAATCTATACATCTATACATAGTCTAGATTATAGACAAGTGAGATTAAACTCCCCAGAGTGCACCAGACTCCTCCCACCTCTCCGATGGCGTTGGTGAGGATGCTGATGATCTTCTCGTGGGGCGTGGCCACCACACTCTGTCCGTTGATCTCGATGATGCGGTGGCCCACGCGGATACCACCCCGCTCGGCAATGCCTCCCCGCATCAGGCTGCAGATCTGAGAGAGAGAGAGAGAGAGAGAGAGAGAGAGAGAGAGAGAGAGAGAGAGAGAGACAGAGACAGAGACAGAGAGAGAGACAGAGAAACAGAGAGAGAGGCATGTTAAGTAATAGGAAATAGTCAATAGATTGGGGATACTGGGTTCCACCCTCCATGTCCATTGTCTGTTGAGGGGGCCAAGTCGCTGGATGGTACTAATGCTGCTGGAAAGAATGGAAGACCCAAGTTCAAATCCCGTTGACAGTAAACTTAGCTGGAAGTTAAGTTTTCAGTTAATCTGAAAGTGAAAGCTCTTTTGTGCTCTTTTAAAAAGCAGAGAAACAGGTGACAGGTAACGTCTAAAGCATGAATGAGGTGAAAATATGGATCCACATATTTACTCACTATTCCATCCTCTACGCTGAAGCCCAGTTGGAACTTAGGATCCGGCCTCTTGATGATCGCCATGGTGACTGGGGGACAGTGGACGATGCTTAGCTTGACGACAGTTTGGTGCTTGACGTCCTGCGATGGAGACCCACGATGAGAATGGAAAGGACCCGGATGAGAACCACTCCAAGGACACAACCACTTGTCCAGCTTTAGCTTAAACGTTTACTTTACAGAAAGGCTATCTGCTACATTAAAGCTTTGTGATAGTATTCGCCTCACACTTTGACATATTATGGGGAAACTGTGCCCTCTAGTGGCCATTTACGACATGACACTCCTGTGAAACTCCACAGTATCACAGAGCAGTAACATTTATATCTTTTCATTTTCAGTGACGGTTTCAGTGACATTTTCAGTGACGGTTCTTACTTATGAGGCCATGTGGACGGAAATGCCTTCAAATGAAATTGAAAAGCAGTCAACAAAGCTGTGACTTATATTACGGGAACAAGGTGTGGCAGCTCCTCCACTAGCAACGTATTTACATACTAAAATCTATCAAACAAATGAACAAAGAAACAGCCACATTTGTTTTCCTAAGACAGGCGTAGAAACGTTCGATTGGGAGTCAAACATAAAGTCCCTGATTTAAACCATACATGTTTAAATAATTTTTTTGATTCCTCTCCTTTCAACCACATAATGTCCTGGCACAAGTCACAAGTCACTGGGGTTCAAACCCACCACCTTTTGGCTCTTGATGTTTGAAATACATAAGCTAGAGCGCTAACATCTACAGCTTGTCCCAGCGTTACAGCTCACGGTTCTCCTCTCACCCAGGTGATGTTGGAGCAGGGCATCGGGATTCGAACCAACAGCCTTCCAGCAGGTCTACGTTTATCATATACATCGACAGTTATGGCTCGCAGTTCTCCTCTCACCCGGATGATGTTCTGGCAGGAGGCGATGGGCAGGCCCACCAGGCTGGTGCCGTTGACGGACATGATGCGGTCCCCGATGCTGAGGGCCCCGCTGCGCTCTGCCGGGCCCCCGTGCAGCAGGTTGGCCACCACCACCGTGGGCAGGATGGAGCCCCAGCCGGACTCCACCACCGCCAGACCCAGGATCTCCCCTGGGCCCTTGGAGATCAAGACCTGAGGGAAGGCCCAGGGACAGACACAGACGGGGAGCTTAAGTATATTTTCAAGGCTTTTTCTTTGTTTCCACTTACTTCACATCTTAACTGGATTTTTTCAAAGCTTGAAATTGTTTTAAATGGATTAAAATGTTCACACTGTCACTTTACGTCGTAAATGTTGTTAAACTTTTACGAAACTGAATTAGTTTTGTTCAAATTCAGAGATTTTCTTTCCTTCCCTTCTTCACAGATCAAAGAGATAAGAATTATTCGTTTGGTTTATTTGTACAAAAGTAACAAAGAGATGTAATTTAATTTCATTCAAATTCTTGAACATTGCTGGTGTTTGATTTGAAGAATCGCCTTTATAAACTCCAACAACCCAATGGCCAGCGGACATAGCATCCAGGAATAACACTGAATCAAATAGAACCACGGCTTACGTCTCTGATGTTCTGGGAGTCGGAGAAGTGCGCCAGGTCTCCGTTGTAGAGTTCCTGTGTTCCCAGGAAGTCGCTGTAGTCCCCGGGCCTCAGCTCGCTGGCCTTGATGCCGTTGGCCTGGAGGAACTGCTGGTAGGCTACGCCAAACGCCTGGCCAATGGCCTGGGCTATGGTCTGGGCCTGGGGGGACAGAGGGTCACGGTGATCACCATGCAACACTCACACTCTGTACAACTTGGTTATCTTACATAGTTTTTTAACTTATTCCATTGTTTATTTTTTTTTTACTTTTCTTCATATTAACACTGAAATTTTCCAAAGATCCAAAATACAAACACAGATGCCTTCCACAATCGTTCAATTAAGACTGGACTGTATGGACACAATATTGATGTTGATAAATCGCATAAAAAAAATATTCATTATTTCATCCACCAGTGATACAAAGCTCTCTTTCCCAATGAAATGTCTGTATGTGTTTGTGACCTCCCACAAGAGAACCGTTTTCAGTACAAAGACGGTCAACATGCATGCAGTGTTGACTTAAACAGGCACAGTGAGCATCACAGGACCTCCCCCCCCCCTTGCCTCCGGCCTACAGTTTCTCTTGGCTAATTAGTTTCTAAAAGAGGCGTTTGCGCCGCCTTTGGAGCTCTGCTGGGAGTGGGAAACTAAGATGGCAGCATTCGACTTCCTTTGAAAAGCGACCTCAGTGTGTGTATGTGTGGGGGGTGGTGGAGGACTTTCAAGCCAAAACGTGGCTACAACAACAGATCCAGCAGCAGCAGCAGCAGCACAGTTTAAACTACATGTGCTAACTCGCCACCACAGGCACCGCTTGGCTCCATGACACAAAGTGCCTTCTACTTTGCAAAAGAAGACGGATTAGCTCAGTGGCGCTAGGCTAAGTGGCGCTAGGCTAAGCGGCGCTAGGCTAAGCGGTGGCTATTGTTCCAGGAGTTGCTTAGTTTCTCTGGTTTGGTTTCTGGAAAGAAAAGACAAAAGTAGCAAAAGTGTTGCAAATGTTGTACAGTACTAACCTTTACCGGCCCCACTACGTAGAAAGAAACTAGAAGCTGCTACTCGAAAATGTGTTTGTTTGTTTTTTTAACAACTGAAATGTCACAGACGCATCATTCATCATATTCATCCCAATCGTGTCCGGTATCAAGACATGAGAGGGCCTTCGTCGCCATGGGAAGTTTGCCTGCTCGATCGGCGGTGACTCACATCTTCAGAGGAGAAGACGTGGCACACCATGGAGCACTTCTTCAGCGGCCCGGAGGAAGAGGACGAGGACGAGGAGGACGAGGAGGAAGGTGAAGAGGAGGAAGAGGAAGAGGGTGTCCCGTTGCCAGAGGAACCTTTGGGGCTGGGGGGCTTCCTGCGCGCCATCAGCACCACGATGTTGCTGATGTCGGCGATGTAGGAGATCATCTGGAGGGAGTGGTCCATCATGGCCTCCTGGGGACGTCAACACACAGAGCAGTTCAACCATAGAGACAAGTTCTCTTCTTTTGTGTCAACGTTTTCATTATTTTTCCCATCATACCCCAACAGGACAGAAGACATAATAATAATAGAGCATAGAGTACATACAATACACACACACACTGTAAATAGTAGACACACATACCTATTATTCATATCATTTATTTATAATTACTATGGATAAACCTCATGACTGACTGTGCCCAACCCTCCCTCTCTCCTTCTTAAAAATATATCAATTTAAGGAATCACATTAATATTCAACATGAACATGGCGATATACTGTACAGCGGGTACAGAATAGTGCAGAGACTAAGGTATAGGCTAAAACGCAGGATTTGGTTATTTTCCCTCAGCATTCAAACAGCTGATCTTGGTGAATAATCCTGACTCTGCATATGAACCACTGGAGTCAGCCATGATGACAGCCCACCAGTAGCCTGCCTCATCCCCAGAGAGAGATATATAGAGAGAGACAGAGAGACAGAGACAGAGAGAGAGAGCGCAGACAGGAGCTGACCCACTTCCACTCCCTCCACAACACCAGTCAGGCACACAGACAGGAGAACAAGACCGATATAGGTTGTTGAGGAAGACGTTTTTTTACAAAGACCTCTACTTTATATTCAGACAATTTGATTATCGTCGCCCAACAAAAACAAGCCTGACGCAAAGCTCTGCTCCAATCAGCAGCAGGTAGAGGAATTCAAAATTATAAACGACAATTAGGTCACCTGGACGTTTTGAAGTGTTATATATAAAATAAAATGAAAGCACATTGTGAACAAAAACACATTTGATTAAAAGTACTCAAAAGTACTCTGCCACCCATCGGGTGAGCGGTGGGACGTACCTGGGTGTCGGCATTGAGCACTTTGATCCTCTGGGTGGAGATGAAGAGGTCCACCTCTACCATAGGCTGAGACTCACCCTCCGGGGCCTATAGGAAGACACGAGTCACATGACCACCATTGCTCTCATTCAGTCTCTCAGGAACTCTGACCACACCATAGACTATAGAAAACACTCTGAATAGTATACTATGGCTGTGTTGCTGTGTTACTGCATTACTTCTAAAAGATAACCAGGGAAGAAAGGAAAAATCCCAAAACGTTTTGTAGGTAGGTGGCTGTGGAAAGAAGTTTTAGATAAAGGTATGTCAAGGACGTGTACAGGTAGACTGCAGTGCAGACATTGTTGTTCAAACTCAGTACTTTTCAGCTGGGAGTCCAACACTAGAAGACAAGACAGCCCTGCCCCATAATAACAACAAAGTGTTTTACTCTCCATTACTCTTATATTATTACGAGATTCCGCAGCTGAACTGTGTTCCCCATCAGGACACCGAGCATGTGTGTGTGTGTGTGTGTGTGTGTGTGTGTGTGTGTGTGTGTGTGTGTGTGTGTGTGTGTGTGTGTGTGTGTGTGTGTGTGTGTGTGTTTCTGCTGACCTTGATGCGGTCCACAGCCTCCTGGGCCTGGTTCATGCGGGCGTTGGTGGACAGGCTCTTGTCCGAGCGGATCTGGGTGGAGCCCAGGTACTTGGCCCCAAATATGATCCCGTCGATCAGGTCCTCCGGGTCACATGGGCCTGGTACTTTAAAAACAACAGACAAACAAGGAAAACACACACACACTCATTCACATCGAATGATCCCACCTTCGATTGGACGTGACAAATTATAAAAAAATATTTGTTAAAAAAAACATTTCAGTACTTCTGATCTTTTCTTACCATCTTTATAAGCAGGGTGGTAATCCTCACTCTTTAAATCAACAAAAAAGAAAACAGCAACACAAAGAAATAATAAGTGGGACAGAGGAATAAATAGGTAATAACAAAAATACGAACCAAATTTGGAGATTAATAAGGAATTAACACACAGATTACTGACCGAATAGTGGCAAGCTTTAACAAGCTTCAACACAAAATAATTGTCAGTTTAGTTACTCTGTGATGCGTTAAAAAAAAGTGTAATTAGTAGAACAAAAGAATATGCAAGAAGCGATCAGAAATATATTTTTTAAAGATACAAAATTCAAAACAATAAAAGCTAGAAAGTATTAAAGGGCCAAACCATAATAAAGACTATCACACAGCTACTGAGACCAGCAGACAGCAACACTACTCACCTCCTCCTCTGCCCCAGAGGCTTGCTGCTCCTCCTCCGGCTCCCTCTTCATCCACACCGGCTCGGAGAGCTGGTCGTCGGGTAGCGGGGCGGCATAGGAGCCCACCCTGGCTGGAAGCTGCCAGTCGTTCCTGTAGTGACGCCAGAATTCATGGGCTTCGTCCTGACCGTAGGACACCGACACCACGGCGTCCACGTCCCCTCTGGGCGACGGGCTGCTCTGGTGGTGGTGCTGGTGGTGGTGCTGCTGATGCTGGTGAGGTTGGGGTTGGGTGGGCTTGGCTGTGGTCTCGATACACTCCAGCAGACCCAGCAGGTCCTTCTGGTGGTCCTCGGAGAACAGGAGCCCAGTGGTCTCGGTGGCGGAGGGGCCCACGTCCGTCAGTAGGTAGGTCGCTCCCGAGGGCCCCCGAGGGCCTGTATCATCAGAGCAGTGGTGGTAGTGGTGGTGTGTGTGGGCGTAGGGATCAAGGTCAGAGGTGGCGGCAATGGGGTCGGGGGCAGGCTCCTCCCCCATGCACTGGAGCCGGTTGAGAAGGGCGTGGATGTGGGTGTGGTCTTCATCTCCCAGCGTTCTGTCCTGAAGCTGGCCGGCCTCGTCCTGGGCCACATCCTCTTCCTCATGATGTACCTCCTCTCCCGCCTCAACTACCTCCTCTTCCTTAGTGAGTCTACTGTTAACCCCTACTTTGTCCTCATCTCCCCTCACATCCAGTCCCCCCACCATCTCTTCCTCCTGCTGCGCACCCACCGATGGAGTAGCCACGTCACTCACGTCTGAAGGCAGATCCAATTGAACCAGCTGCCCCTCCTCCACCTCTGCTTTAAACCCATGCTCCCCCACGGAAGATGAAGGGAAGGCGGCCTCGTCGAGGTCCTCCATGGAACCGGCTTCACTGGAGGTGTCAGACCTCCAGTCCAGAGGAGGGGGCTCCAACAGGTTCAAAGAGCCAAGTAGTTCCTCCACCGCGGCGCCGGTACCTAGTCCGCCCGGGGCTGGACACAATGGCGGCTCAGGGGTGCAGTGGTCGGACTCCATTTCCGCTAAGAAGCCTATACAGGCAGCACACAGGAGTCAATGGAGACGTGTGTGTGTGTGTGTGTGTGTGTGGTGGGGGGTGGGGGTACTCCACTTGAAGCAGGTAGAGACACACACCTCATAGGTTTGGATTCACTCCTTAAACTGAGCCACAGGTTTCCCAGTGATTCGGTGACACTGTTATGATATAAAGCACAAGACGTGGACACAATATAATAATGCTATAGCATAGAGGCTGCAGATAAATAGCGAAATGCATGGAGGCGTTAGAGAGCAAAGTGTAGGACCACATTTGGTCATAAAACGGTCGTCACTGAATGTTCATCTGAGTGATAGCAGATCGATCAGAAAGCAGAGCCTTCAGGCTCAAAGTGCACATTTATCAAGCATCACCTGTACGATATGGTCCAGTCAGCTGTGATCAGTAACACAACTTTTAGAAGTTACCAATCCAAAACAACACGCTGACACGACGTCTACTGTACATTATAATTAGTAGACTGATATATTGATTATACAGCCTTTATTAGCTCCAATCAGCTTGTTTCTGAATGAATGTGCCCAATGGCATTTGCTTCCCTGAATTGAATGCATCAACACATCAGAGCTGAATGTATGGAATGATGAATAGAAGTGATCACACTTTGCTCACCAGTCTGCTGTCTTTGTTGGCCTGTGTTTCTATACACGACTCAACTCCCAGAGGATCCGCAGAGGCCACGTCGTTTGGTGTCAAACTAAAGTATCAGAAGGTCAGCAGTTCGCTCTTCAACATCCCACACAAGTCCCGCGGTCCTCTAGTGTCCATAAAGACTCAGATATTGTCTCCATCCCGGCAGACACAGCGGCTGCTGCTGCAGGAGCCGACGCACACAAACACGTCAACCAAATGCGCATGCGCGACCAGACCAACACCGTCAAGCTCAATCGAATGTCGAAAAATGGATTCAAGTGAATTGAGTTCATTTTATTATATTGGGACATTGGTACAAAGATGTCATATTACCAAATTCATTCAATGTTGTATTATAAACAACTTCCATTCGCTTTGCTTTGTGTGACCAGGTTAAATGCATCTCTTACAAAATCACCAAAAAGTAATCTAGAAAAACCACCAAAACAATATGTTTGTTTATGGATGGATATGACACCAAAAACAACTTTCCTGAATGACACGTTCAAGAAAACAGATTCACTATTTACAACCCTACATTTAATTACTTAAAAATAGGTAATCAAAATTCACATTATTAAACTGTCGGTAACCTAGTCATGCATTGGTAAAATCAGATGATTCATGTGCAGATAAAGATCGACTCATATTATTATTAATAATTATATGATAATCAAACAATTTATCAATAGTGATCCAATTAAGTCCATATGAACCGAGACAAACTTTCTTATTGGCCACTGTTGCTGGTGTTCATCTGGATCAAGCCAATCACAGATGAGATGGTGCCCATTAGCCCCACCAACCAATTGGGAAATTGTCCCGCCCACATAAACCCGGGTGGCATCCAATGAATGGCGTTGGTGAGGTCAGCCACACTGCTGAGAATAGTAAGCACCTCCCCTCTCATCTGCCTCAGGAGCTGGGATCGACTGGAGGAGCCGGCCTCACTGTAAACACAAAGGTTTTCACTGTCAGTTGCTTTGGATAATAAGTGTCTGATGGATTTCTACATTTAGGCCTAGCACAGCACAAGTGACATTTGCAAGCAATACAAAGGTTTGCAATCAAACTGAAATTTGCATGCAAAAACAAAGTTGTTTGGTTCATATGAGAGCGGTTCATGTTCAGATGTGTTCAGTTGAAGTCATGACCAATCAAACACCTGATAAATACAAGGTAGACACATCAAAGTCTCTCTGCTATGCCATAACCCGCATGACAACAACTAAATCTACCATATTACCATTTTATTTATTAGTTTACTATTTTTAATTGAGCTTTCATCCATACAGGTAGACTGTGGACACTTCGGAATCAAACCCGCAGCACCACTCGGCTGAGAGTCTAAATAAATCAATGGAGAAGATCTTGGGAAAAGCCGAGCTGGTGTTGTACCTGCTGCCCTCTCCAGCTCTCTCACAACTCTTTAGCTTTCTCTTCAGCAGCACTAGAAGTCTGATGGACCTGGAAGAGAACATAGTTAAGACGTTTCACTGGGGAGGGAAGGGGGAAAGCAAACAGGTTTTGGACACCTTCGCCCTGAGATAACAAAGATGGAAATTAGCAACCCAAGTAATGTACCTGTAATGTAAACCGTCAATTTTTGATTTAATGTTGTGTTTCAGCTTGTAGGCGTACTTTACATTCTACTATACTATACAAATAGGAATGGGAAGTATTGTTTTCGTATGTGTTTGTGTATGTGTTTTCTAGCTCAGGGTCTTCTTGGATGGGTTACATCTCTTCCGTCTCTTGAAGCCCGGGGAATGTGACTGTGATTAAGAGCGCTACAAACACAACTGACTTGACTTGACCCGGGTCGGTCACCTTGTCCTCACCTGAGGGTTCCCAGGAGCAGGGAGGCTCCCCAGAGCAGGGTGCTGAGCAGCCACCAGCGGTCCGACGGCGTCCGGATGAGCTTAGCGTCCGAGGCCCAGGCCACGTGCTCACAGGGGTAGTACAGCTGGTCCGCCACGTTGTTCAGGACCGAGATCCAACGCAAGCCGCCGTCCGCCTCCTGAGAATTGATTGACAGGTCACGACGGCTGAAGTTTACATTTTGAACTGCTTTCCTTTTGGCTTTAACTTCTTGTCCGTTTAAAGTGAATGAAAATATATGCCATTTGGTGGAGACTTTTTTTCCAAAGCCTTGGGAACATTGCTATAGGTACATATGTCTAGTTTACACTGTTCTTGTTGACACGCACAGATTATGAAAGAAGAAGTGCTTTTTACTGTTGACCTTTATTTAAGTTAGCAGATACTTTCATCCAAAGGGTCCAAAGATACATGTCAATCAATGATTGACCAGCAGATGAGGGTTTAGGTGTCTTGCTCAAGGAGACCTATTGCGGACATTGAGGTTCATAGCAGGACATTATTGCAGCAGATGGGGAGTGTGTGACAGCCCATCTACTGCACTACCACCCTGCTTTCCCGTGAAGAAGAAACACAGGGAAAGAAGATGCAGAAACATCGGTAGCTCAAGAGAAACACAGCAGAGGAAGTGCCTGAACTAAACGAATAACTGAATGGCTCTGAATGTGTGAAACTCTCACCTCCGGTCCGAGGCCATAGCTGCGGGAGTAGGCCAGCATGGACAGATCATCGAACAGCCGCAGCACGGTCCTGCAGTGGCTGAGCTGAGCGGAGAACAGCAGCAGACTCTGGCCAAGAGCCGGAGACGGAGACGACGCGCTGCTGCCACCAGGCGGCGTCTTCCTCTCGGTCAAGACCCCGCCGACCAGCTGGGACCCGTAGCATATCGTCCTGATCTGACCGCATCAACACACAAACACAAACAAAACACACGAAAAAATCGTATTATTGTTACACCTACGTGGCTTTTGAGGGACTTACGTATAGATAGTGTTTGCCATGTGTGCAGGCTTACTGTTAATGTGTGCATATATCTGGGTAAACACCATAGATAGTAGATAAACACAATAGATTGTAGATAAACACTCACAATTTTGTCTCTCCCTCTGTAGGATTCAAGTAAACCGACCAATGACTCGAGAGACTCTTGCATTTCAGACAGCTAGACTGGACTCGGTGTGCGAAATGATTATTGGACTGATACACAAGAGTACACCTCGCCTGGCCCGGCTATGTCATGTCATGTCATGTTATGTTAAGTTAAGTTAAGTTATGTACATCTGCTGGGAAGTAGTGGATGTCGACACGGCCAGACTGTAATAGACACACCACGATACATCGAGCGAGACCCGAGCAGACTGTAATAGTCACACCACGATACATCGAGCGGGTCACAAAACGCGCAAGAAGTTATGAACACGTGGCATAATGTACTTTTTAGACTTTTTTAAAATAATTTAAAATTCTAAATATTTACATGAAATATCTTCGGTAAGATAATTGTTCTTTCTTCTTTATTCTAATTATTTCCAAATCATATCGCCGACATAGGATCATAGGGATCAACAGCAGTCTACTGAGGTTTGGGCTCGTCAATAGGGGCAATTCATTTTAAATAATACAATTGTACAGGGCAACATGTGGATGTGATATTTACTAAACGTGTCTACACTTTAACTGGATAATTGCCTTAAAACAAAACTGGAGTTGTTTTTATTACATTTTTTTTTTTTAATTTTTAATCGAAATAAAGAAAGCAAAACCTATTGGGCCAATGGGCCTACAAGAATTTATTTATTAAGAATAAAGAAAAAAACAATATCTTCATGAGAGGCCTACTATGCAATGAACAAAGCAAAGTAAAGCAAAGCAAATAGTGTTTCTAAAAGCAGAAATACAAAAACTGTACAGTCAATATTCCACGTGTGTGTGATGTGAGAGTGAAGTGAAAGTGTGCTGTGTGTGTGTGTGTGTGCGTGTCTGTATGTGTGTACATGACAGTGGTGTGTTTCTGTCTGTCACTCTGTCTTTCTGTGGGTGGTCCAATCACTCAGTTCAGTATGCTTAGGAGAGGGACTGCTGGATGTTCACTTCAGGTGTCATTATCATAAACACCTATGAACACAAAACAAACAAACAATTCAGTTCTCAGTGAAATAGACAGGCAATAGAAACATTTCCATTATTTGCAGTATAAGACCATTTAATGACATAATGCGGAAGAGTATATATCGGCTACTAGCCGATCCTCTTGTACACGACCAGTCTAATCGGTGGCACGTTAGAGAGAACAAGAACCACACACGGACATCATATTCCAGGGAATGCAAGAGGCGGGACAACCGCCCTTATTGGCTAAACTTAACTTGGCTAAACTTTCCTCAATAATTATATATTTAGTATTTTACATTCCTAATAAACAGATCTTTAGTGACCCTGGGTTACACTGTATTCTGTATGGAGAACAAAACGATTGGACAAAACCTCAGTTACACATGCATGTATACAATGTCAGCAGTCGCTTCAAGTGTAAAAATAAAATAAATCTCACCATTAAAGTGGTCAATGTCATCATAAATATCCCCCTCCCTGTAAGGAACAGCAAGAAGACGTATATGAAACAACCAGAACCAGGATTATACTGTACACGGTCAGAAATAAGAATGAGCTAATTAAATTAAATGACTGAATGGGACACTTACATTGGCAGGAGAAGAGAGCGAGACACATAGCCAACTGTGAGGAGGAAGACAACAACGAACACAATTGTGTTAACGATAAGTGGAATTGAAAATGAAACTAAATTATATGACTTTACGTTTTCCTGTTTGAGAAAAAGGAGGAAACAAATGTGATCCTAATATTATTGCATGAGGAACAGCATAAAGCTAATCTTGACATCAGAGGGCAAGTACGTATATAGTTTGGGTTTTCATATGGACTACTTTCATATTGACACACACACACAGTAGATTAATTGACTTATTATTGACGTACTATATACTGTATATATATATATATATATATATAGACAGGCGACTGTGGTGTTAACCTACATTTGCCGATGTGGTTTTGGCACAGAGCAATCTTTGGGCTGGTGAACTGCAGGATGTCCAGGATCTCTCCCTGGGCCACAGCCAGCTGCTTCCCCTTGGGCCTGGTGATGACCCCGTTGGGGTCCACCATGGCGGTGTGGAGCACCTGCACTGGCCCTTCAAACTGGGAGAGGAGGGGCCGATCACATATAGACAGTGTTCGGACATATAGAGAGTGTTTGAAATGTAGGGAGATAGTGGATGGCTTGCTCGAGGGCAATATATTGTCCAATATATATATATGCAATATATTTGATTTCAAGGGATATGCAAAAGTCGAATAGAAAAGGGTTTTGTGTGTCAGTATCTTGTTAACAATTTGACAAATAATAACATAATAACAATAAGAAATGCTAATAGTACATTTTGATTCATCCAAATAGTTTGGGTGCTCCAGTGACCCTGGGAGCTGTGTTGTCCGGGGCATTAGCACCTGGTAGGGTCTCCCTGGGCAAACTACGGCCCGCGGGCCACATACGGCCCGTTGCGTTGTTTAATCCGGCCCGTCGGACATTTACATTAACAACAGTCCTATAATACATTTACATTTGTAGTATTCATTTCGCTGTTTTTTTTCATCCTGCAATTGATATCTTGATCGGGTCCACTAGATCAGAGGACACTAATATGCAGACCGTTAATTCGGAGCAATACCGCTACCGTGAGACGCGCGACCGGCACCGAGTCAGCGACTCCCGGTGGGGGGGGGGGGGGGTGGACGCGGACGCGCGACGGGGCGGGGGGTGGGGTGGACGCGGACGCGGACGCGGACGCGCGACGGGTGCTAGACGCGCGGGCCGGGCCATTGGTAGATGAGGGTCACAGCGTCTAGCACCCCCCCCCACGGGGCACGGCCGGGCCAAGCCCGAAAAGACGACGTGGAGTCACCACCTGCAGGGAGAGTCATTGGGGTCGGGTGCGTTGTAAACCGGGCGGTAGGCAAAAGCGGGGTCCTGGGTGTGCGGATCCCCGGCATCGCCGACTGGTTCTAGGGACGTGGAACGTCACCTCACTGGCGGGGAAGGAGCCGGAGCTGGTGCGGGAGGTGGAGCGGTACCAACTAGATATGGTTGGGCTCACCTCCACGCACAGCACCGGTTCTGGAACCAAACTCCTGGAGAGGGGCTGGACCCTCTTCTTTTCCGGAGTTGCCCAGGGTGTGAGGCGCCAGGCGGGTGTGGGGATACTCACAAGTCCCCGGCTGAGCGCCGCTGTGTTGGAGGTCTCTCCGGTGAACCAGAGGGTTGCCTCCATGCGACTGCAAGTCCCTGGGGGGAAGGCTCTGACTGTTGTGTGTGCCTACGCACCAAACAGCAGTTCAGAGTATCCGGCCTTCTTGGAGTCCTTGGGTGGCATCCTGGAAAGGGTTCCATCCAGGGACTCCATAGTTCTACTGGGGGACTTGGCAATGATGGAGAAACCTGGAGGGGAGTGATTGGGATGAACGGCCTGCCCGATCTGAACCAGAGTGGTGTTTTGTTATTGGACTTCTGTGCTAGTCATGGACTGGCCATAACAAACACCATGTTCGAACATAGGGTGATCCACAAGTGTACCTGGTACCGGACCACCTTAGGCCAAAGGTCGCTGATCGACTTTGTAATCGTATCAGCAGATCTGCGGCCGCATGTTTTGGACACTCGGGTGAAGAGAGGAGCAGAGCTGTCAACTGGTCACCACCTGGTGGTGAGTTGGATCAGATGGCGCGGGAGGCTGCCAGACAGACCTGGTAAACCCAAACGTGTAGTGAGGGTGAACTGGGAACGTCTGGTGGAAGCCCCTGTCTGTAAGGTCTTTAACTCCCACCTCCGGAAGAACTTCTCCTGCATCCCGGGGGAGGTTGGGGGCATGGAACCTGAGTGGGCCATGTTCAGAGCCTCCATTGTAGAGGCTGCAGCTCGGAGTTGTGGTCAAAAGGCTGTCGGTGCCTGTCGTGGCGGCAACCCAAGAACCCGTTGGTGGACACCAGCGGTGAAGGAAGCCGTCAGGTTGAAGAAGGAGGCCTTCCCTGGGCCTCTGGACCAGGGGTCTCCTGAAACAGCAGACGGGTACCAGGAGGTCAAAAGGACCGCGGCTTCAGCAGTCGCTGAAGCAAAAACCCGGGTGTGGGAGGAGTTCGGGGAGGCCACGGAGAAGGATTTTCGGTTGGCCTCAAGGAAGTTCTGGCAAACCGTCCGGCAACTCAGGAAGGGAAATCAGGGCATGGCTCAGGCTGTGCTCAGTCAGGGAGGAGAACTGCTGATCCTATTGTCGGGCGGTGGAAAGAACACTTTGAGGAACTCCTGAACCCGACCAGTATGTCCTCTGTGGAAGAGGCACAGTCTGAAGACTCGGGGGAAGCCTCACCCATATCCTTGGTAGAGGTCGCTGAAGTAGTCAAAAAGCTCTTCAGTGGCAAGGCGCCAGGTGTGGATGAGATTCGCCTTGATATGCTGAAGGCTCTGGACATTGTCGGGCTGTCGTGGCTGACAGCCTAGTCAATGTCGATGGGAGGTCGGGGACAGTACCTGTGGAATGGCAGACGGGGACCGGAGGGTGTGCTCCAATTATCAGGGTCACACTGCTCAGCCTCCCCGGGAAAGTTTATTCCAGTGTGCTGGAAAGGAGGCTCTGGCCGATTGTCGAACCTCAGTTTAAGGAGGAACAATGCGGATTCCGTCCTGGCCGTGGAACAGTGGACCAGCTCTTTACCCTCACAGGGTTGTTGGGGGGGAGTTTGCCCATCCAGTCTACATGTGCTTTGTGGACCTGGAGAAGGCTTATGACTGTGTCCCCGGGGAACCCTGTGGGGGGTACTACGGGAGTATGGGGTACCGGGGCCGTTGGTACGTGGTCCTTGTACAAACAAAGTGCGAGCTGCGTCCGCATTCTCGGCACAAAGTTAAGCACGTACTCAGTGGGTGTTGGACTCCGCCAAGGTTGTCCCTTGTCACCCATTCTGTTCTGTGATCTTCATGGACAGCCGAGGTGAGGAGAGTGTCCGGTTTGGGGACCTCAGAATTGCATCTCTGCTCTTTGCAGATGATGTGGTTCTGTTGGCTACATCAGACCGTGACCTCCAGCATGCACAAAAAGAAAACCTATCAGGATCTAGATAAAAGCTCTACTAAAAAGGTGGGTTTTTCAGCCACGTTTAAAAGCATCCACAGTCTGTGGTGTCCTCAGATGGTCGGGGAGAGCATTCCATAGGCTGGGAGCAACCGAATAGAAGGCCTATAGGAATAATAATGTGGGCGCTGTACCGGTCCGTTGTGGTGAATTTACAGGTCCATCTACGTTCCAACCCTCACCTATGGTCACAAACTTTGGGTAGTGACCGAAAGAATGAGATTGCGGATACAAGCGGCCGAAATGAGTTTCCTCCACAGGGTGGCTGGGCTCAGCCTGAGAGATAGGGTGAGGAGCTAAGACATCCGGAGGGAGCTTGGAGTGGAGCCGCTGCTCGTCCGTGTTGAAAGGAGTCAGCTGAGGTGGTTGGAAATAGCAGTACCTATATAAGAGTGTGTTGTATTAAGTTAGAGAAGGGAATGGGATTGGTTTGAAGAGGAAGTGAATATATTTACCTGAAACTTACTTTTCAGCTCATGTGCCACTTTTGGATCAAATCTAGAAACAACACACACACATACATACTGATGATACTGATGAGGGTTAATACACAAATACATATTATGCTGTAATACACCAAAGTAGCTTATGTTCAAGGGAGCACATTTAGCAAAAAATATAATTAAATAATAAAATAAAGTTTAGATGTTGACATTGATGTGCATAGGAAGAGATTAAAGAAAAATGTGGCAATGGACCCTTTCACAGATCGTCAATAGAAGGGTAAAGTCAATTCCTGTTCCTGTCATTTTAAAATGTAGTCTGTTATTATATCTGTCGCAGCACCAGCAAGGTACCAGTGTATATTTACTGGACTAGTTGTGTCTCTACTGGTGCACTGCCAGACCTAAATCACATGGACCCATCACTAATGTGATGAGCTACAGCAGGCCTGGCCAACCCGCGGCTCCCGAGCCGCATGCGGCTCTTTGTCTGGTTTCTTGCGGCTCTTACGTTCATATCGAATTTAGTGGTTTTTTTAGGGCTGTCAAAGTTAACGCGGTATCACAGATGTTGCGCCAAGGATGCGCAATGACGCTACCGTGAGGCGCGCGACGGGCACCGAGTCAGAGTCTCGGGGGGGGGGGGGGTGATTCGGAGCACCCCCCGAATTAACTAGATAAGACTAAAAATGAAAATGTTATTGCGCTGGCAGTGGCTACAAATATTTTTGGTGTGTGTGAGAGGAAGAGATGGGGAGATGTTCATGTGTGTATAATGTGGATCTTTGCAGTAACACAGTAAAAAAAAATTGGCTCTTCGTCTCTGACTGGTTGGCCACCCCTGAGCTACAGGGTCTATGAAGAAAGTGATGACTGCATAGAGCGACAACCGAGGACGCAACAGGCAGCTGATTATAATGAGAGCTCCGCAATATTACTCAATTGATTGTTCAATTGTCATTGATTGTGTATTGCTATGGTTGACACCTGAATTCACGAGGTGGTGGAAAATCCTCTGGTAGCTGAACATCATCATAGTCATCTGTAGAGAGAGAGAGAGAGGGGTGTAGGGGAGGAGAGGCAGCGAGAGATAGAGAGAGAGATGGAGGCAGAGAGAGATAGAGAGTGAGAGAGAGTGAGAGATAAGAGAGAGATGAGATGGTAAGAATGGATGAGAGATAGAGGAAGAGAGAGTCAAAAATATTACAATCTATTGAAAATGTCATGTAAAGGAAAAAAAACATTGGCGTTTAAAATGGCCACAGTGCGACTCACCGTTGTCGTCGGCCACACTGTTTGGAAAGAAAACAGCAATATTATTGAACAATAACATCAGAAACAAATGTTTGCATTTCTACTTTATGTACATTTCTATATTATTATGTGATGAACACACTCACATTCTACTCTACCTTAGTGTGGGTGTGTCTGTGCATGTGCATGTATATACTGTATTTGTGTGTGTGAGACAAAGAGATAGAGAGCGAGAGTGTGTGTGTGTGTGTGTGTGTGTGTGTGTGTGTGTGTGCACATAGGAGTACCATCCTGTAGCCTCACCTGTCCGTGTGACTCAATGAATCAACGTCAAAGGAGTGCTCCCTGGGCCGGGGAGGGTCCGGCGGCGCGGGGGGCAGGGTGGCGGTGTTCAGCCGTTGGGTGGCCTGCACATGGCGCCTCACGCCCTCGTAGTCCACGTCCACGCAGTCCACGCTCACGTAGCCGCCTGCCGGACCAGGACACACACACACACGCGCACACACACGGGCACACACACGGGCACACACGCACACACAAGCCATGTAGAGCATGACTCACGAGTACCTGTTTGAGACACATTCTCTACATCGTAAAGCACATCATAAGTTCATGTCTGTGAATCAAGTGTCCCATGCTGGGGTCCTATGGTCCATCACTTCCTGCCTCCTGTGTGCCCAGATAGAAGCTTTTTCCTTTCACCCTGTCACTTTCCCTTATTTTGTAAATATGACGAGATTGTTTAAACTCTCATTTGGAAAAATCCACAATGAGCGTCTTAAGTGCTTTAGTGTGCTCCGTGCATTTATTTAAGTCACCTTTTACGTTCACTCAATGTCAAGTTGACATTGTAGAGTTGACACTGGGTTTCTTTCTCGTAAATACGGCAATGTTTTCAAAATAAGCTCATCCTACCCACCCCTGCTAGTTACCACCACAGCTAATAAGTCCAACTGTGTCCAAATGTGTGTTTATTACTCACATTTGCCATTCAGCGTGCGGGCTAGCCACTTGCCACCGGGGTTGTCTTTGACCCGAAGGATCTCCAGGTTCTCCCCCTGCCGCACCGCCAGGTCCAGTTTTCCGCCTTGGCAGTCACGCCGCACCTTGGCCGTGTGGATGACCTCCGGGGGTCCCTTCAGCTGGAGGGAACGGAGATCCGAGACTTAGTAAATTAGCTTAAGAGTTACATTTGATATAATGCTAACATATTTACAATGCCTTATAAACCTATTTACAGACTACCTTATACATGTATGGTTGATGTATGACGACTTGTACTTTTATATACTGGAGAGTCGAGACAGTACATTGTCTCGCACATATTATGAGTGTGAGAAAATGTATTGTGGTATGTGGATAAAATAAATATTTACGTTCACATTTGCTTCAGAATTACCCAAAAATATTTCACTTGCAATTCACAGAGTAGTCCTAAATTGGCAGCCCCCCTGGAGTACCTCAGTGTACCCCGTAGGGGGTGCACAGACCTCCAGATGAAGACCACTGATCTGAATGATCATAAAAAGCGTGGTTTAGGCCCATACAAGTGTCTATGCTCAAGTGGAAGGATATCCTTTGGCCCACCGAACCTGAAACTTCTTCCTCAGCTCATTCTCTTCTTTCTGTTGCTTTTTCTTTTCCTTCTGGCTCAGCTCCGGAAGGTTCTTCTGCATGTTACTATTGACCGAGAGGAGAGCGGACATCAGATGACCCAGTATAACGCTGCAGTCTATCTACATCTATGTAAAGCACCGCTGTTGTTTCTAGGGGATCACACAATGCTGAGGAAACATCAGGACATGATCATAGAACAGTCATCATAGTCTATTGGTGAGGATGTTTGACTCTGAACCGAATGCCGGCAGTCTACCTGTAGGCATCCATGAGCAAGGTGGTCCCCTATCCCCAACCTGCCTTCAGGGAATAATGGGAATGGGGGACCGTCCCCAACACCTCAACCTGGGTCTAATATTAGGCTACGCCCCCTAACGATGTTAATAATACAATATATCTCACAATACTGTGAGACATTCTTAAGCTTGAGTGGGAACCGAAACCCCTAACCCTGTTGGCATTATAATGCCATGCTCTACCTATCCACTTTAGAGGGCTACAATTTTGGGGCCTCATACTGAGATAAACATAACAGGGGCCCTGAGTGAACAGAGCAACGCTACTAGATCAGCGCGAGAGTTCAGTTTAGCAGATCGGCATCGAGAGGTCCAGAGCATTGGATAAAATTAACTCCATCCTGAATAAAATGTTGGTCTAGATTTGAGAGTAGTCTGGAGCATTTAAAACAGTCTGTTGGCCCATTATGAGACATACACACACTCAATAAATGACACTCAGAATTGAATGCTTCCTGCAGTCAAGGGGGGAATAGGGTTTACACTTACTCAATACTTTCATACGCCTCGCTGTCCTCGCTCTCCTGAGACAAAAAGAGACGGCAAAAGAAAAGGTACTGTAAGTCAAAGCATCTCATGGGTATGTATGTATTAAACTGTAGCTATGGACTGATGATCTTATCATGCACCATGGTGCATGCCTCCTCACCTCAGTTATGTTCTGTGAATAGTTGTCATCCCACGAATCTGTGCAGTAACAACATAGAGGACAGCGTGGAAACATGTAGCATGAAGCATGTAGTGTGCAAACATGTAGCTAAGCATGTAGCATGTAAACACATAGCATGATGTCAACCCTGTTAACCTTGTAAACATGTAGCATCTAACTGGTCCGCTATGCATTAACTGAATCATGTTTACAAGGGTGACATTTATGAGGACTCTCTCACAATAATCACAATAATAATAATGATTAATTATGATGAAACTCCATATAGATAGACCTTATCTGTCCCAATTAGCTTATTTAGGTTACTTTGAAATGTACTACTTTGTTTCATTCACCATGATGTGGAGTTCAACAAAATGACTGAAACAGAAAGAGATAAGTCTTACCGTTTTTATCCAAGGTGTCAACGTCATCATACATGTCTTGGGTATTTTGTCTGTTGCTGTAGAGCAAGAAAGAAAACACACACACACACACACACACACACACACACACACACACACACACACACACACACACACACACACACACACACACACACACACTATAATGCTGACTAATGAAGTTAGGGAATTAGTGTCTGTGTAGTTGGCCATGAATGTATTGTTAAACATTAGCTCATGGTCATATTTAAATGCTATATATTCGTAAAATGCATAGGCCACTAGCCAAGAGATAAAGTGTAGTAGCTGTATTTGTTTTAATACAGTGTGGTAAATGCTAACTTGGTTGTTAGCCATATCTGTTTTAATGATCTACTGAGGTAAATGCTAACACAGGAGCCATTAAAATTGCTCTTTCAATGCAATTTTACCAACATTTTTTGATGATGTTTCTGGGGTATGGCTCCTCGAGGCAGACCAGTGGGTAATAATATTCCAGGGGAAGGCAGATTTCTTCCTCCCATTGTTGGAGAACCTAGGAAATGTTGGTAAAGTTCTGAATCATATTCTAGCCTATGCTTGTCTGTTAGATCATCATGTGTACAATCCAGAATCATTAGCCTACATATTAGGTATTGTAGTTTGGTAACACTATTGTAGTCATTTCCAGATGGATTTCCCAGTTATTTCCCAGTTCCCACTTTAAAGTTCAAATTTTTAGGTGTTGTTACGAAATGTTCCATTTCTTAAAAAACGTTGTCATATCATGTTGTATATATATATATACAGCATATATATATATAGCATATATATACAGCATATATATATACAATATTATATGACTTTTGATCATGTAAGCTCAGTCGCCGCTTTTACTCAAATCGAGCTACAGGGGAGAGCAATCAAAGCATAAAATCCAACTGTTCCAAGTGCTGTTCGACCAAGTTTCTATAAAAAAAGAGAAACTATCAGAATCAGTCGATCAGAATAGTAGGTGATTTTCTGTGTGCGTATTACTGGAGTTGCATCTCAGAGATACGGAGATGGTCCAGTTCAACAAAGTACTACGTTCTAACTCTAACTCTATCCAGTTAACTCTCCCCAGCTAAAAACAGCATCAAGCATCAACACCATTTCAATAGATATAATAGAACAAATAATTTCCTGTTGGATCACACGACAGAAACGCATTATTTACCAAACTAGTGTCGCAGAAGCAGCTTACCCTTGTTCTTCTTGAGCAGGGGCAGCGCGGGCGGGTGGTGTCTCCTCAGGTAGGGCTCCAGGTTCACTTGCTGGGGCCGTCGGGGCTTCAGGGGCTGCCGGGCCTCTGGCAGAAGGGGTCTCCTCAAGGGAGTCACCTCTTTGATGTTCGCCCGGCTGGCTGGCTTCTGGGCGGGCAACAGAGCCTGAGCAGGGGTGGCCGTAGGGCTCTGCATCCCAGGGACACGGTTCAGCATTACGTTCTGCAGTAACTCATCTGCCAGTCTGACCCGGCCTGTGTCCAACATCCTGGGGGAGAAGGGAGTCGGGGCGGGGGGTCGCGGGAACCCCACCCCCACCGGCGGCAGTCTCTGGGTGCTGGGCTGTCCTCGGGGCTCTAGCCGTGGCACACTGGCCAGCTCTCGGTGTTGGGGAGTGGCCATGGGCATGAGTTTGTGTCTAAGACGTTCGTTTTCTGGGATGGTAGCAGGGGCGGTACCTGGTTGGACCCGGGTCCTGAGTGCTGGGCTGGGGGTTTTAGCAGGTCCGCTGTCTCGGCGTGTTGAGGCATCCGCGGCTTCTGCCTGTCTGTTGAACTTGTTCAGCAGAGCCCTGACGTCCCCACTCTCTACCTGGGGATGGAGATAGGAAGAGACAGAGCTGAAAGCACTGCTCCAGCCTTCGAGAGCAGAGGAAGTGAGCAGCGTTACGACAAAGAGCAATGCAAGGCATCCCCTTTTTAATGTGTGCACACAGCAGCACAGAGAAACACAAATCTACCCACACACACACACACACACACACACACACACACACAGGAAAACTCAGACATAAACACGTGACGCACACACAGGTTGCAGCTCTCTGTGCAACACATGATGTACATGGCAGCAAGAGTTTCCTGTGTGATTTCATCAATTAAAGAGTGACTTTATAACCCAAGGAGGTCACCTAATATCCAAGGAGCATATCAACCAAAACACTACACACTCCAACTGTCTTTAATCTCACACTGACTCAATGACACAGACACATAAAACATAACCTAATGGTTTATTTCACAGAGGGGAGTTGTCATTGAACACCCTGTCTGGAAATTGGTTGACCGAACCATCTGTCTATCAACATTGTTGTTTGTTTCCGAACAATCAGTTGTTTCTCGCTGTCGTAACACCTAAACCACACGCCCATAGTTGCCAGTAAAACGCTGACTGTGGAGAAACCACCTTAGGTTTATTTGCTTAATGCACTCCTCCCGGACCCCCACACTGCAGGTTGTGGGGTCTCATTGGATTGGCCAGATCTTAACGAAATGTGCAATACGGTGTGTGGGTGTGTGTGTGTGTGTGTGTGTGTGTGTGTGTGTGTGGGTGGGTGTGTGTGTGGGTGGGTGTGTGTGTGGGTGGGTGTGTGTGTGGGTGGGTGGGTGTGTGTGTGGGTGGGTGGGTGTGTGTGTGGGTGGGTGTGTGTGTGGGTGGGTGTGTGTGTGGGTGGGTGGGTGGGTGCGAAATGCTTAAAATGAGGAGTTCATAAAAAGCTTCCACATGTTCTTCCAAAGTGAGGACCCGCAATTCGAACGGCAACAGCGTTGAGTTGTTGAAGCACACAAGGCTCTGCAGGGATTCTGTGTCAAGCCAACAGAAACGACAGTACAAGTCAAAGGGTGTCAAACTCATGTGAGGTTGAGGGCCATAACAGTTTTTGATATGATTGAAGATGTAAACTGTGTGCAAAACTAATTTAAAATGTCATATTACTTTCATAAAAATAGTGAAATGAGAAATACACACAAGACTAGAGTCTGAGCTATTTAGGCCAAATGTTTTATAACTTTCTAATGTTTCTAATATTCCTCTCTAACACGGTGCCGCATTGCAATTGCAAATAATCTCCAATTGGAGGTCCTGTGTCACGTCAGAAGTCCCTTGTCTCCATCTCCATCTCCCCGAACTCCTGTAAACGCGTATTATTGCACATTGCAACTGAACTTTTCATCGAATTGCCGACTTTGCAGGTCTCATGTTTGACACCCCTTGGTAGGAAGTGGGTTCAACCACACTCTTATCTCTCCATCTGTGTCTCTCAGTCTTGCTCTCCGTCACCTCAGCACTGCGCAGAGACATCTGAGGGCCCCGGTGACGCGCGAACCAATCGGCTGCGCGCTCAGCATGTGCTCTGCACCACAGCGCACCCTCGACTGCGTGTGCAACTATCACTGCGGTACTTGCACTGAGACGAATCAAACGAAATAGGCTACTGTACGCTGCACGAATGTCACGCAAACACTGTACGCTGCACGAATGTCACGCAAACACTGTACGCTCCACAAATGTCACGCAAACACTGTACGCTCCACAAATGTCACGCAAATACTGTACGCGCCACAAATGCCGTGAGCGATTTGATATGTTGGTTCCACAAATGTAATGTAATACTTCATGTATTCACTGCTGCACAAGTTAAATATATTTTTATGTAAACAATCAAAGAGAGCATGGACTGACGCCAACACACTCAACACGCACCATGTGTACAGTAGGCCTACGTCTTTCCTCACGTCCTCTGTGACCAGGACGTCCCGGGTGCATGAAGCAGGCACATCTACAAACTTATTTTTTAAAAGTTTCGTCGTCGATGGTAATAGAGTTTACCACAGAACACACCACTGGTCCTGCTGTTCATTACATTCACCAACGGTGCGAAAGTAAAACTAACAAGATGATAACAACAACGGGTCAGACTCGGTTCCTAAATCACCACAACGTTACGCAATGGACAAAAGTCCCCCCCGCGGCTGTGACGACAACACGTCCCATGATAAAAGAACGACGGGAAAAATGTCTTTCATACATCCGAGTTATTAAAGTCTGTATTCAACAGCAGGAATTAGGAAGTTGCGTCGTCCCCTCCGCAGGCCTGTATGAATTAACCTGGAGCCCACTGTATCAGCTCACAGCTCTGTTGTAATGCGGGCCTACACTTCTGTACATTCTGTGCTACTTTTGTGACACGTTTAACCTCCATTTCTTCAACAATAAGCCAACCATTTAGACAGCATCGGTGAGGTGCGGCAACCTGGCCTGTTTTTTGGAGAACCACAATCGAAAAGAAGGTAGTGAAATGATGAAGTAGCAGTGTTAGAAATGAATCATTAAAGGGTTAGTCGTCGTCTTTCTTACCGTGTTTGCCTCCATTGAGCTAATTTCCCCTCAGCTCGTTGACAGTTCAGTGCTTCATGTTCCTGTGTGTGTGCCTGTGTGCCTACGTGTGTGCCTGTGTGTGAGTGAGTGAGAGTGTGTGTGTGTGTGTGTGTGTGTGTAATGAGAGGCTGTGGTCTTCAAAATCAGCAGCATAGCTCACTTCTACACTTCTGTGCAAATGAGGAAACCACTGAGGTTCACATAATCTCCCCATCCATATACACGTATGTACAGTATATATATCCTAATCTTCATTTTTAGTTTTCAAAGTGTATCACACTTTACTACATGACAAAAGTCTTAAACGGTATTGTATACTGACTGGTAAAACACTGTGAAACTCAATTATATTAAATCTCATAACAAAGAGAGAATATGAGAGAAAATATGTGAGCATTTTTTAATATACATTACAACATATTTTCACATACAAGAAAGTTTTCCTGGTCCTTCAAGTTTTCCTGGGGTCTCCAACCCCACTCAAAAGATGCAGATAGACCTAGAGGCTAGCTGGGTGGGCCACATTCAGCTCTCCCCGCCCAGCTAGCCCTAAGAACCAAGATGGCCGCTACATGAATAAGGGGCCAATAATTGAACCGTGGAACATTTCACAGCAAAGACGGCTGTTGCGGAGGGGCAGGGGCCCCGGGAACTCCAGATGCGGGGGGCCCGGAGTACAGATGTGTGGTGGCGGGAGCCATGCTGGGATATATCGCTGCCGTCGGTCCCCATGTGATCCCAGACTGTGGGAGACCATAGGTCTGCATGGGAGGCCGTACTTGGCCTGGCATGCTGCCTGCTGGAGCCCAAGCTGCTGGTGCCCCTGGCTGGCTTGGCCAAGGGGCCGCTCCACCGCCTACTCCCCACTGAGGGCTAGTCGGGGGGATAGGCTGGCAAAAGGCCCCACGAGGCCCCAGGGGCCCATAGTGGTGGGGGATGGGGAAGGAGAGCCCCCTACTGGTGCAACAGAGAAGTTGGACAGGATCTGGTCTTTGGACAAGGGTTGCAGGGGTGATCCTGTGTAGTGAAACATTCATCACGTCAGAAGGCATAATGCTACTTTTGCACACTTACAATGATAAATAACAATAATGTTGCATTCAGCATTTACAGGAAGTTGCATTTGGCATTTAGCCTGGCTTACATGATGTTTAACATTCAGATAATGTTGTGGAGCCATAACGTGATGACATTAGACTGCTATTTGGCACTTGTCTTATACTGACCGAAAACACAAAATTAAATGTAGTTACTATTATTTTGTACTCTTTGATAGTTGTCAGCCTCACATTTAAGTCATTTTGGATAAAAGCATCTGCTAAAGGACTGCTACAAATGGGCCAAACGTTTTTATCCACGGCATATTACTGAGTAAATACAGTGAACGCATACAGTTAATAGTTCACATGGGTGCAGTGGGACTCGAACCACTAACCCGGCAGTGTTAATGCCTCGCTCTACGAACTGAACAACAAAAGACCACAGAACGGCAGAGAAGATTGGCAATAAGAATGTTCCACCCTGGATACCCTCTCATAAAACCCATGGAACCCAGGGCATATTTCCTAGAAGACAACATGAATCTTGGGAACAGAGTTCACATTTGGTGCGACGAGATAAACTGTGAGAGAATGTCAAGTTATTTATGATATTCTATAAACACAGCCAATTCCACTTATGAGTTTATGTGTATTAATAAACCAACCCCCTTTAATCTGGTTTTCTGGGTCATGCCATGATAACCCCTGACCAAAATATATATCAATAGTGCTTAATTGCTACGTTCTAATTACTTGGATGATTTTTTCAAGTATGACAAATGACTATTTAGCATCATTAGCTTAATTATCTCTGGTGATCTCCACGGTGAGTTAACACAACTTCTGTCAACTATAGCTAAGGTACTAAAGCCATTACAATTTACTCAATTTAGCTTATGTAGGTGTTTTCTTGGATGCCAACAGGTAGATTATGGATTCAAACCCAGAAGCTTTTGTTTGGGTGTTAAACACACTAATCACTTTATTGTGTCCACTTTTTTATCCTTTGTAAAAAGTCTATCAACATTGAAGACACTCTTGGATTGTTTGAATGGATCACCTGGCTGACAGCTTGGTGCAATCTGATTGGCTGCTGCTGGCTCGTCCACTTTGATGTTGAATATGTCTGCCAACTCGTTGCTAGGTAATGGCTGGACAAGAGCAGAACAAATCATTTCAACATTCATACATTCAACATTTCCAATCATGATTAACTGATAAAACCACACAAAACAGAATTATGTTCATGTTTTATACATCAGTAATGTCTGAACCAAAAAACAACTGACCCACACTAGAGGAGGTCAAGTGCTACACCATCAGGTGCATAGTCCAGTATTTATTTTGTAAAATAATGAGGAAGTATTTTTACAGTAAAGGACATAATTTGGAATTCAAATCAGAGAAAAGAATATGGCCACAACCTATTTTTGAAGATGATGTGACCAAACACAAAAATACTTTAAGAAGCAAAATGGATGTCATCTGCTTTTGATTCTTTTGATTCTGATTCCTTATGATTCTTGTTTTGGAGAATCATGAGACACCGCTCAGACTACAGCACCCACAATACAAGAACAAAAAAATAGATGCAATAGGTTGCAGTTGCAATTTCCTGTATGACTAAATGGTCTTGGTATTAGTCACACCGTCAGAACGAAAACAGACATACATACATAGAGTAATTATACAGTATAAAGAGTACAGTGTACATACAGGTAATGATGACACCTCCAGAGCCAAATGAGTTGGTACCTGGAAAGAGGAAATCGACGTTGACACAGCGACCCAATCAATAAATATAGATGCATATAAATATAACTACATTCTGTCTTTTTCTCTCTCTCTCACTCACTCTCTCTTTTTCTCACCTCTGGTCTAATGACATCACCCTCGTCCAGAAGCAGCAGAGGATTGTTCTTGCAAAAGAAGGGGCAAGAATATGTATTTGAGTGTTTGTGTATGTATGTATATATGTGTTTGTGTGTTTGTGCAGTATGCGTGTGTTTATGCATGCATGTGTGTGTATGCGTGTGTGTGTTTGTGCGTGTGCGTGTGTGTGTGTGTGTGTGTGTGTGCGTGTGCATGTGTATGTGTTCTACCTGTGTTGGTGTCAGCGGGGGTTCCTCTGGGGAGACCTGGTCCAAACATTGGCACACCTCCTGGATGTCGTCCAGGACCGGATCTACCTGTCAGACAGCATGAAAAAAAACAACTAAAAACTAACTCCAACAAGCTCCACCCCCCTCGTCCAGGTGTGTGAGTGTGTGCTCAGCTCCTAGAAACCCGTGCAGTGGGGCTCATCCTGCCCAACTTGAGAGATGTACAATGACCACCATACGCCCGCTTTAAAATACCAGGCCTTATGACTTTGTGAATGAAAGGTGGCATGGGTCTGTTTGTGCAACTGTACAGCTGGCCTGTTGCTTAACATTTAGCTCTGTGCCGCCAGTGTTTTGAAATGCATCGACGCAAATTCAAGGGAGCATGTTGACATGGCAAGTATTGGATTGATCGATTGACTATTGATCAGAGGATATCACCTATAAAGTATGATCTACATAAGATCTACAACCGATAACATAAGCGAAGCACAGATTTATGCTTCCTGAGACTTTGAAGCCGTATCACTCGATATTTCGACATTCTCAATAACCATCTGCTATGAAATGAATATGCAACTAACTTGATTTACTTTACTACTTTCTTTCCATTTACACTCATTAATCATCTGCTATGAAAAGGGTCTTCCCATTGCTCCTATCCCAGGTGATTTACAGGAGGGCTTTACGCAGGTAAGGAGATCCACATCTGGTTGAAAGGATTCTGGGGAGAGCTGTAAGCAGCCACGCCATTGGCTCCGCTTATAACAGGCACACCGCGAACGGGCACATAACTAGACAGCACTGATGGAGTGTCAGTGTCTGTGTTACCGTGTTGGCCATCTTGATGTAGAACAGAGTGTAGGAGCTCTGGTGGTGGAAAACGTAGGCCAGAGCTCTGGGGTCACTCTGGTCCCGCCGCAGAGAACTGATCCTGCTGGCGTCATGCTCGTACATCACACACTGGAGGAAGATTTACAAACACACACACCCAGACAGAAACACACACACACACACACACACGCACGCACGCACGCGCACGCACACACACACACACACACACACTCACAAACAGCCCAACACCTTATAGGCACAGGATGCATTGGTTCAGAGGGCTCACTCAACCCCCTAGTGGCCATAGTAATGTATGTAGGAATTTATATATTATTATTCAATATTGTCTATAATATATATATATATATTTATTTATTTTTAGAATAACACTAATAATAATAACTAATCATTTATTGCAATGCCTTGCTCTATAATAATAAATAGATTGTGTAAACTAATTTTGCAACTGTGATTATTTTCATAATACATTGCTTCTGGTCTAATTCAGTGGTATGGTAGCCTGCATGGACGCTCTGCATGGACATACGCTTCCTCGGCTCACCATCACTACCTTGAAAGAAGGCTGATCAAATAATGGATATATGCTGTTTCCTTGGGAAAAAAAACATCTATCAACCAGCCTGCGAGGCTCATCTCTGGAGAAACACTAACAGCTGGGATCTGCACCTGGTTTACAATATATATGGTTTATAATATAATAAAATAAGGTTTTGTTGGCGTGCACCTACACAAAAAAAATATGTAGCACGAAAACATTGTAAATAGATTATATGAGTAAATAACCCAAACTTTTAATATATAGTGTATGTTATTCATAAGAGTTCATAAGAATGTCTATAACCAAATAAAATTAGACTAAATTAATGCATGTATTTTAAATATAATTTCAACAAGGTTTGAATATGTATATTCAAACCATGCCAGGATTCTGATTAAATTAATGTCATGCAAAGGCTGTATAGTTATATTAGCTTGAGCATCAGAAAAGCATCCGGATGTTAGCGTTAGCATTCACCCCGGTCTTTTCATCCACTATCTTCAGCCCCGCGCTGCAGACCCTCAGCCAGACCCTCTGTTTGTGCTTCCCATGGCTCCTGGAGGCCGCTTCCTGGCCCTGACACACACACACGCACGCACGCACGCACACACGCACACACGCACACACACACACATACACACATAAATACATACATACACACACACACATGTACATAGAAACAGCACACACACGCACACCCAGATAGAATACAAAATTAAACCTGTGGCATTCCAGGTAAAGGACAAAATGGTCTTCAAACCTGGTACACTTTCAGCTTCACTTATAAAACCATAAGCCCTTACTGACACACAGAGAACAGTGATATGATAGCGATATTAAGTGTAAACAAAAAACATGAACCAATCCAATCATCAATAAGATGGGGAAAATAACTCCATCCATCCAACATCCAACTCTCCCACAACAAACAATTATCTTATTACACAGATAACAGCTGTTGTGTTTCCCAGCGATCAAACTCATATCTTCTGGATATGATAAGTGCTTTCCCTTCGGACGGGGGAGATAGGGAGCTCTGTTTTGCTGGGAAGGTTTGTATACATTTTGTGTATACAAATTTTGTGTACATATGCACAATTAAGTTCATATTTTAATGCCGAACTTCACACATTTTTTTGTTAGATTTAAAAAATATTTTTTCATGTATGTAAGAATAATGAATCCGTTCAGGACTACATGTAGGATTTTACAGCACAAATCGCTTTAAATTGCCAGTTTGTGAGCAGGTTGTGGTTGAAGTTAAAACATGAGAGCTTCTCTGACTCTCTCTGTTGCTTAGAACAGTTTTTGGGCTGATTTCTCTTATATTTGAGTCAGGTCGGATTTCGTGGGAAAAAGGAACTAATGTAAGCGTGGATAATAAAAACATATACTGTATATATTTCATAGCTTTTTTAAATGTGTACAAGGTTTCATTATGACGAGAACTAACATTAGTTTCTGATTGTTATTGTCTCAACCCACGGAGATCAGAATGCACTGATTCTTACATATAGTACCTTTAATGCATTTTCTTTTTTTTATTAGCTTGGGCTGCGTAAATGTTACAGCCACAATTTCAACAAGAAACTATGAGTGTGAGTGTGAACGTGGATACCTTGAGTTTCATCATGGAGTCCAGACACATCTTGTCCCCCTGGGCCTCCACCACTTGGTCCGTCCCGATCAGCTTGGCCTTGTAGCGAACTCCATCGCCGTGGAAACGGGCAGTTGGGTCGACGACTACTTTGGCGGCGGCGGCGGCCCCTGGGAAGCGGGAAGATTGGGGGAGGGGGGGGGGGATATGGGAACCAAATATGCCGTGTGAACACTTGCATGTGTCGCGAGATGATTTAATTGTGTGTGTATCCAAAATGTCTGCGTACGTGTGTATGTATGCTTCTACATACAGTACATGCTTGTATGTGTGTACTTTTGCTTACTTTTGTTTTTGTTTCTTGTGTTTTAGAGTGTTAAATCTGTGTTGTTGTCTGTGAGTGTCTTTTGTGAGTGTCTTTTGTGGTGTGTGGTGTGTGTGTGTGTGTGTGTGTGTGTGCGTGCGTGTGCATGTGTTGGTTTGGCTGTAGATAGCTGAGCTAGCATCTGTGTGACGCTACACAGCCCTGCTGACTGTCTTTAGCATTGGTCAATGTTTCATCACGTTACTGGAAGCTAGCTTGTAAACAAGACAGTACAAGTCGGCCTGAGCCGTGTGTCTGTCTGTCTGTCTGTCTGTGTGTCTGTGTGTGTGTGAGAAAGGTTAGCATCAAAACAACACTACGGTATATAACAATAATGCTTGTTATATACCGTATACGGTATGGCGGACTGCATATAATATAATTTGTAATATACCTGGATTTTGATGTTAATGTTAATGTGTTGTTGTGTTTATACAAGTGTAGATAGATGTATAAAATGTGTACAATGAATGTTGCTGCTTGGCCTTGCTGCTTGCTTTGCTGCTTGCTTTGCTGCTTGGCTTTGACATGTTTTTAAATGTATTCAATGTATTATCAACACACTTTTCTGTTGGGCTCTTCAGCTGCCTCTTAAAAGGGGAGACATTCCAGGTTTCTGATGAACAAAGGTTTTTTTTATTGCTTGAGAGGTGGAATTCAAACCCAATTAAAGTTCCTCAAATCCCTTTAAAAAATGTATCCTGACGGCTAATGGTTAACGCGTCACCTGAGCAAGTAAGGGAGGTACTTTTTAAAAGGATTTCTAAGATTTAAGATGTCCAAGTGGACCGCTGCTTAGATGTGTAAACAGATATCAACACAGCAGTGCTCAAAAGGTTGGAAGCACCTTGAAGTTTTTTCCGGTCAGGGGAATGTGAAAATGTACAAACTAGACTGACGGTAAGAAACAGGAAAACAAAAGAGGCAGAGAACAGTGTCTGCTCTGCAGCGAGGACAAACTGCTCCATTTACCCGAAACCACTTGGATCTCTTTGGGAACTTTTCATGATAACAACTTTTAGGATGTACAGTAAATTATTTCCTGCAGCGGATTAAAAACAGAAAATTATTGTTTGAGAATGAAGACAACTTTTTGGTTTACACACTATATTAGATTATATGCAATCAGATCAGATGAATCAATTATATTTAATTGAAATATAATGAAATATTTACATTTTGAAAATCGGAAAAAAGGACCCCCTCCCCCTCTAGCTCATTAAATTGAATTTGTATCATTGAGGAATATGTATTTTCCCACCATAATGGCTGTAAATTGCCATTGACACAGGCTCCATCGTGATGGCTACACTGCACCGGACCAATCCATGTAAAGCCAGAGTCTCGGCTGGGGCACCCTACCTCTCCAACTGGAGGAACGCCAGGTCTTGATGGGTGCGTGGCCAGGGCTGGTACAGCTTTCAGCCATCTCCACCTCCGTCTCCACGTCTGTCTTCATGGTACTGGTGGTGAGGGTGTGCTGCCAGACAGAGGCCTGTTTAGGAACCCTAACAGAAGACAAACTCTGTACCAGGCAAGGCAGTTTGTTTGATGAAAACCAGCATGTAAGTCAGAGACTGCCATTCTTGTTCAAATCGATTTGAAATCTTTAGACAAGAACCGTTGGCAGCCGTACACATCGATCCTTCTCACTGCCATAACATAACAACTATGGGATGTACTCTGTTGATAAAATTGCAAAAGGTAGATAGCAGAAAGGTTGGAGAAAAGGTTCCATGCATCTTACCTGGTTGAAGATTGTCACTGAGTTCTTCCCCTGTCCCAGGATTGACTTGAGAATAGTGATGCGTGTGTGAAACTACTCGGGGTCAAAGGTTGACAGGAAGCTTCCCTAGTGATTTATTAACATCCGCCGGGAGACAGAGATACATGTGAGAATTGTAGATTTTGGATGAAGATCTGATAATGAATATTGATGCAAGATAATCTAAGACAATCTGCCTGCTGATCAAACAAAGATAATGTCTGCATACACACACATGAATGTAGGCTTCAACTGTTCCATGTAAATTCTTTTAAATGTGGCCAACATCACAAAGAGCTTCAGTCTTCGAGTCTGTTCCATGTAGTAGTCCACTGTTGAGATATCATATAATTGATTTAAACATCTCCCATAGTTGGCTCCATTTGTTTCAGGTCATCAGGTTGAAACAAATCCATCTCACTTGGTTTACCAAGTGTTCCCCGCATTAGAAATACAAAAAACGAAAGGAGCCAGATTGATAAAACTGGGCTTATATTAAAATCTTCTTTTAATGAGAAAGCACTGTACTGAACTTTCTTAAGACTTGGATAGTTTGTTTTGGAAAAGTACACCAAAACTATTTGCATCGCATCCAGAATTCCTTTTTTTAATTAGAGAAAGGATCAGGTCAGGGACAGGTCACCGTTTGATTCTTGTCAATAAACGATTTAAAACGATAACTCCGAAAGCTTTCTCCGCTTATATGGCTGTTTGTCCTTGACCTCTCAAAGTTATACCACAATATACAGTATACACTTTAACTGGAATCTACTCTTCAATAACAATGTCACTCACTGACTTGAAATGCGATTGAAATAAAACCCTCATGAAGCATTACATGGTAATACTCGTTCAGAGAGTAGGGCTGAACGCTGAATTCCTCAGTATTGGCTGAGACCCAGCATGTCGATCCGGGGAAGGGTGCCAGATCCGTACTGGTCTGGACTCAGAAGGTCGAGTGCTTCCCACATCCGACTTCGAAGAGAACCAGGCGCAATCGGACGTTATTCCAATGGCCATGTGGGTTTTTTCTCCTTTACATAAAACACACTGCACAGCACATGTGTTTCTTTCATATAGCAAACAAGCCCTGGCATTGTTTTGATTGTAAAAATGTTATGACCACAAATTGTATTGTATCAGGAAGTACAATGAACAAATACATTACAAGATTTGACTTCCTAATTTATGAGCAACACAGAGAGATATCTCCATAATAAAACATGTTGCCGGCAATCAGAAAGTGCTTGTTCTGAGTAACATGGGTTTATGACAGTTGGTGAGCTGTAAGGTCCTTAAGGAGGGGCTGACTAATGCTGAGGGACTTCTGTTCGTGACATAGTTTCTTCCATGAAATTATGTGAGAATGGGCCTCAGGAAAATAAGTCAATCCAAGTGATGAATGATGAATCACAGTGATGCGGTCTCATGGCCAAATTGTGCAGCGTACCGTAGGCCACTGAGAGCCCCCTCCCCCCTTCTTGATCGCTGACCACAGAGATACCAAATGATACCAATGTCAGTATACTATTGGCTCACAACGCTTGATAGAATAGAGTAATTTGGCACTCAATCATATTGCTAAAATGACATGAGCCACCAGCTCCATAGCACCAAGGAATGACAATGTCCAAACTCGGCCAATTAAATATTTGAGTCTTGCTCGGGCTCCGAGACGATGGGAGTGTTTCAGCAGAGTTGTTGTTGTTCAACTGGGAGAGGGTAACAGGTTCGATTCCGGCGGCAGCAAGTGTCAACCGGCTGGGAGTGCCGTTGAGCAGGAACAGCTATACTCCTCAGTGTAAACTCCTCTGTTAACGGCCTCCAATGTAAATAGCACGTCGTCCTTAATGAACACACTAGAAACAAGCTAGGCTGCCGTGTTTATTTAATTCTGTAGAGATGATACAGCTGAGTAAACTTGATCTGATTCGTTCGGAACAAAAAGGGACTGCCACACTGTTTGCACCCACATCTTGTCCTTATTTATAATATTTTTCTGCTGCTGTCAACTCCCAGACTTGAGGAGTTGAAGGTCAAATCCCAGGGTCTTACCCAAGGTGATAATAAATATTGTAATGTGTGAGGTTTGAATTTACTGTGTTGCAAAAAAGCCCATCCACAGATGTGTGGTCAAACTTGTCACTATAAGTAACAAGAGATTGTAAAATATACAAGTGTCTTGGGCAGAACATAATATGCAACCACTAGCCTACACCCGGGGGGCAATGACTAAAGCTATTGTGTGTCAAAACATTTCAACTGGATCATTAATTTAAAGGACTAAACTCTGGGAAACATATAGCTATACGCTCAGCAGCTGGAGTGGACCTTCAGGAACTCCATTGTGTGGGAACATGCCCTCAAACCTCACCTCAATCTACACATTTTTCCTCTATTACGTCCCTCTTTCCTGTGACTGTCTTCCAGTAAGAGGGACTATGGTCCCTCACCATCTCTAGAAGGAGGGATCCAGTTTCTGGGTTCCCAAATGAGTTTCCTCATTTCCTCCTACTTGCAGGTTAAGACTCTGAGTATATGATCAAGGGCCATACAAATAAATGTGGCGTGACTTTGCAAGGCATATTGGTCATTCCAGGAAGACATTCGGCGGCTACTGTGACGTCCATGAATGACAGAAATTAACTTCCATTTAAAGTTGGTGTATCTCCATGGTTGACGCTCTCAAACGCTGCAGAATGGTTCAAATGAATGATGTACAACCCAGTCGCCACTGCTTTTGTCAACTGGGTTGTGATACTACAGGAAACGTTTCCTTCAACTTAACAACACCATGACAAGTGATCTTTCTGAAAGCAGGTTAACTCCACAACAAGTCCTCAGATCAGGGGGTTGACCCTCTAGTGAGTATGATCATTAAGTGCTGAACAGTTGTCCTTGAGACACGACGCAAGCAGCCGCATACTGGAAGGAGTTCCTGGAAATGGGTAAGCTAACTTCCTGTACGCTCCAGATAACACATTTTCTCCCGAAAATTCAAGTGAGGGAGGGAGTACAGCAGGGACAGGAGGGAGATGGGGGTGGGAGAGGAGGATGAGAGGGGAGGGGAAACAGGGATGGGAGGGAGAGGGGGGGGGCAGGAGGGGACGGAGAGGGGGGAGCCCCTCTGGAGCTCAACGTTGGCTCTCCCCAGTCACTCCTCCCTCTCCTCTCTCTCACTAGTCTGGCTCTTCTCCAACTCAGTTTTTTAGCTGGAAGCCTGGTTTAGACATAGGGTCTGTAGAACACCCAGGCTTAAACAAATCACAAAACACTCAAACGTCTACGCATCCTACGTTTCACTTCAAATGCATCTACAGGTCATGCCAGGTTTTAGGTTTTACAACATAAAAAGAAAAGCAAAAGGCTCTGTACAAATGGCATCAGCGGTGTGTAAATATCTCACGTGTTCGCCGTCGGGTCACATCTCAGGGCTGGGGCATTTACACTTCAGTAGCCTGTTTACGCTGGCTAAAAATTCTCAACCAGGAGGAGATGGGAGGGGAGAGGAGGGTACATGGTCTTACCACGAGGTGTCACGTTTGTCTTTTAAGGAGCCAGGCATACAGTGACCTGCATGGCTCGTCCTCAATGTGAACATAACTCATGACTAAAGGGGTGGGGTGAGGGTGCTGGGGTCCGAGGGAAGCTAAGTGCTATGACGTCCTCTGTGTGTGTGTGTGTGTGTGTGTGTGTGTGTGTGTGTGTGTGTGTCCTGTCTCGCAGCCATTTACAGTCATTTGTGTTTCGGACAAAGCACTGGTGTTGTGTTGGCATCTTATTAAGTGCGGTGCCACGTCGCTGGGAAAGCACCAGCCAGGAAAGCGAGGATGGCTCAGGTTGTGTTGCTATGTCTGTTTTACCGCGTCCACAACAACCGGCTAACGGCCAGCGACTGTCCATGGTGTTCATCATCTTTCACTCGCATCAACATGCAAGTGTTTACCATGTGGCTAGCACACCTAGACAATAACACAAGCACCCCCACACACACACACACACACACAGCATAACTAACACTGTGAGAGACAACAGGTAAGTTCCACATAGTATTTTACATTCTGCTTCAGTAGAGTATCCACACTGTAGTAAGACATGACAAGAAAATATGGCATGTTGGTATTCAGTAAGGCACTGTTTCCCAAACTATGTGTGTGGGCACAGGAAAAACCCCTCATCAGTTGGGGTTTTTTCTCTTGTCAACTAAAATTTAAATAGCTGAAATTATAGGCTATTTAAAGTCATTATTTCTAATCTGACTGTTCTAATAAAAAAACCCGACATATTTGGACTTTCATTCATCTGGATACAGTATGGTCAATCTTCCTGCGCAAATAAAATCGCCAATCGCATGTCAGACAGCATATCACGCCTGAAATCAAACAGTGTTTCCGATGAAAGCAGCAGGCATTCAGGAGCAACAATGTTATTGAACTTTAATCCGTGCAAAAGGAGCTACGGGTAATGCTGAGGAATGCACGGGAACAGCACAGTCTGTGTGTTAGGGAGGACTCTCTGGGATTCAGTGAAAGACGTTTTGAACTTTAACAAGGGGGAAGCACTGCATGTTTTAAATGAGATGGAGACAGCAAATGAGCTGAATGATTTTTATCTGCGTTTTGATTGTGATGCTTCAGGGGGCTACATATAAAAAAGGCCAGTGGGCCAGATGGCATCTCTGCCTCCCTCCTTAAATCTTTTTCCCAGGAGTTAACTCCAGCTTGGAGCCCTCTCTTTCAACTTTCCATTGACACTGACACAATTCCAAAAAGCTGGAAGAAAGCTATTATTATTCCAGTCCCTAAGAAACCTTGCCCAAAGGATAATGATTTTAGACCTGTGGCCCTGACTTCGATAATAATGAAAGTTTTTGAGCATATAATGGTGGGCATTTTAAAACATGAGGTAAAACATCTCCTAGATCCTTACCAATTTGCCTATCAGAACAGCAGGGGCACTGATGATGATTCTCTAAACACAACAACTCATCTTGTACTAAAACATACTGAAAACCCCAAGGCTTATGCCAGACTATTGTTCATGGATTTTAGTTCAGCTTTTAACACGATTCTCCCCCAGATACTTTTAAAAAAGCTCAAACGAATGGAGGTGAACCCCTTCGTTATTAAGTGGTACTTTGCTTTCCTCACTGGAAGGCAGCAACAGGTGAGGGTCAATTCTACTCTCTCTAGTATAAAGGATATTAACATGGGAGCTCCACAGGGGTGTGTAAGTTCTCCAATTCTCTTGTAGAAGCTGTAGAAGTAAGCACAGTGAGCATTATGTAATTAAGTTTTCTGATGATACGGCTCTATTGAGCCTTCTGTATGCTCATTCAGACACAACTGTGTATCATACAGAGGTGCAGTGCATAGTGTCATGGTGTGACGGTCACAACCTTATTTTAAATGCGACAAAGACAAAAGAGATGGTCTTTGATCCCAGGGGCGTGCGTGATCATAAGCCTGTGTCCATTAAAGGACAGGTAGTCAAGCAAGTCACTCAGTTCAAATACTTGGGTATTACTTTGGATTGTAAGCTACAGTGGAGCTCTCATGTGGAGTATGTTTGTTCAAAGATCTGTCAGCGGCTACATTTTTTGCGTAGAAGGGTCCATGGTGTGGATAAGTATATTATGTTGTTGTTTTACAGAGCTACCATTGAGTCCATAATACGCTATGGCATCACAACATGGTTCTGTAACCTGACCGTAAAAGCCAAAGCACAACTCCAGGACCTTGTTAAGAGGGCAGGGAAAATAATGGGGACTCCCCCCATCCTCCTTAAAGGAGATTTTTGAGGACACAGTTAGGAAGCTAGGATTTAAGATAGCCACAGACCCAACTCATGTGCTAAACATGGAGTATGAGCTGTTGCCTCTGGGCAAAAGATACCAGCTCCCATTATGTAGGCTAAATAGATTAGTTCTCCCTAGTACCGCTATCAATTAAGCTACTTAATGATGGGAGCTTTCCCTGATGGAACAGTGCAACAGTATGGTGGGGCAATAGTGCAATAACTGGTGGGGCAATAGTGCAATAACTAGTGGGCAGTGCAATCATCCTTATGGACTAATTTTTAATACTATTTATTGGAGGAACTGTGTGTGTGTGTGGGGAGGGGGGGGTTGGGGTGCGTGTGTGTGTGAGCTTGGGTAATGCTTAGACTCTATGTTTTTTATAATGGGTGTCAGAGTGGGGGTGTGTGCGTGTGTATGTGTGTGCCTGGGTAATACCATGTGTTTCATGTTCTATGTATAGTGAATATGTAAAATGGTCTATGTCTTGTCTTGTAGCTTGTATGGCCTCTATTTTATGTATGTGTCGCCGATGCTGTCTGTGTGCCCAAAGCAAATTTCTCTCGTGAGAGAGACAATTAAAGGACTTACTTACTTACTTACAACATCTGCATTTAAAAGAAGCAAAATCAGGATGGCAGTTTTTAGTGGACTAAATGTCCTGATGGTGTGCCGTGACATTTTTTCATGGTAAATAGTGGGCCGCTAGAGGACGTTTGGGAAACCCTGCAGGAGGGGACATTTTTTCCTGCTACTGACAACTTTACATCCCAGTCGGTCCGTTCTGTGCGTCATCTAGTGGACAGCTTCAAGGATGACACCCGGGGCACAGTCGCCTGCTGTGCGGGATTCCTGGGGGCCTGCCAACGTACTGTCTAAATAAGAAGACAGAGTGTGTGTGTGTGTGTGTGTGTGTGTGTGTGTGTGTGAGTGGGAGGAAAGGGGGGGGGAGAGAGTTGTATGCTTTTATTAAAAGCTCATGCCGCCGTCTGTTTGCAGACAGATAACTCAACATCTGAGTGACGCAAATACTCGCTCAAGAGAGCGCATATCTTTCCTCTCGTCCCCGGAATAGCTAATCTTCTCCCTCCCGACCTGGACACCAGTCTTTACAAAACATTGTCATTTGTTCCGCAGAAAAGATGCCATGGGTTTTATGGTTTTGACACGATTGGTCTTTTTTTATTTCTGCATGCACGTTTAGGACTGGACCCCTGGAAACAACAACTGATGAGAGAACCAGGGAGGATGGCTGTAATGGGTGTATTTCTGAGCGAAACCGCGAACTTCACCCATAGATTTATCCAAATCAACCGAACCCAGATGTACACGTCACAACAAGCGTCGGGTCAACAGAAGGCCATCGCCCTGCCGGTGCTCATGTTCGCCGGCGGAGCTCTCGGTAATATCATCGCAATCGTCGTTTTGTCGATTTCGCGGCAAGAGCGGAAGTCGTCCGCCTTCTACACGTTGGTGTGCGGCTTGGCCGTCACAGACCTGCTGGGCACCTGCCTGGCCAGTCCGCTCACCATCGCCAACTACCGGGACGAGCACGTCCTCAAGAACCGCCACCTGTGCGCCTTCCAGTCCTTCCTGTTGCTGTTCTTCGGCGTGGCGGGACTGAGCATCATTTGCGCCATGTCCGCGGAGCGATACATGGCCATCTGCTGCCCGTACACCTACCGCAGGTGGGGGGTGGGTCGACGCTTCGCGCGGATTTTCTTGGTCTCCATTTACGTCGGCAACATCGTGTTCTGTTGCCTCCCCGTGATGGGCATGGCCCGGAGCGCGCTCCAGCCGTCGCTTACCTGGTGCTTCATCGAGTGGCGGACGCGGGACCCGCTGCCCGCCGCCTACTCCTTCTTCTACGGCACGGCGAGCCTGCTGCTGATAGTGGCGACGATCGTGTTCAACTTCGCGGTGTGCGGAACGCTGCTGCTCATGCGCAGGAGGACGGTGCGGCGCGTGACCAGGGCGAGTGTGCGCGAGCGGTGGGTCGCGCTCTCCTCCGCCGCCGAGACGCAGATGATCGCCGTGCTCGTGCTGACGTCCGCGGTGGTCCTCGCGTGCTCCGCTCCATTAGTGGTAAGAGACATTTCAACAAATAAAGAGGAAAACAAAAAAGGGTTTCATTCAGAGACGGGTGCGTAATTAAGTATTTCAATTAAAGTAAAGTATAACTAGTCCGATAATAGACCTGGTCATCAGTACCGGCTTTCCCATAACGCGCATAACGCGCTGCGCGTGGGACCCCCCATTGCTAGGGGCCCCCGAGATCCGGTGGCGCGCACACACACACACACACACACACTGCAACTCTTCTTCCCCCCCGTTGGCTGAAACTCCCGGAGCCTGTTATTCTCTTATTCCAGGAACGTTATTTCACCGCAGTTCATTGTTGTTGTTTTTATATTATTTATTATTATGGTATTATCTATAAGTTGGTTGTCACTTTATATTTGTTCAATTCATTATTTTGCACTTTAATAATTCCATTTCTTACTTATTGTTGTTCATTATTTTGCACTTGGGGCCCCAGCTTCATTCTGTGCTTGGGGCCCCCAAAAAGCTGGAGCCGGCACTGCTGGTCATGGACTAAACCAGTGATTTTCAACCACTGTGCGGTGAGAGATCGTCAGGTGTGCCGTGAGGGAAATTATCAAATGTCACTTAATTGGTCCAAAAAATATTATTGAGTTACTGCAAATAATTTGCCATGGTTGAGCGTCTGTGACCCGGATGGTATTTTGTCGTAATTTTTTTCCGGGTTCGGTTCTGGGGAAACAAAGAAGATGCGGGTCGGGTCGTGCGTTTTATATCATAGTTATTATAGGGGTCGGGTCGGATGGCGGATGGCGGGTTCTGCACGTCGCGGGTGTGGGGGGGCGGGAGCGGGTCTTGAAAATCAGACCCGTGCAGGAATTAATTTTCAGTTAAATGTGTGTTACAATAAAAAAGCTCTCTTATAATGTGGTTGTGCCGGCGTGGATTGCACATGCTGAGTTGTAAGCCGATGCCAAGCCAATTTAATATAATTGCTCACACCGAATGAGACATTTTGAATGTTGGAATTGTTTTATATTTACATAATATAATAAGCCGTTACTTTATTTTTTGGACACCTTCTGTCTGCGTGTTGTGTGTGTGATGACGTCATCGACGACTCGACTTTTTTTCGACTTCATTGATAGAAAGGTAGACTTGAAGAAATCAGTAGTCGTGCAGCCCCAGTAGGTAGAGCAATAATCACCTTGTTGTTAATTGAAGACAATAAAATGAGTGATGCGTGTGAGAGGTGTCGCTATGAGGCTACAATGTGTCATCTTGTAACATGGTTGGTGGTGTGCTGCAGGATATTTTTTATGTAAAACATGTCTTGGCTCAAAAAAGGTTGAAAAACACTGGACTAAACGATGCTTCATTATTCAGTTTTTTTTCCCTCTTACTAACACATTGTGTTAGTGTACTGTATTATCTTAGGTATATTGTGCTGCTCAATGTGTATGTATATATGTGTGTATATATATATATATGTCTCGCTACTTTCTTTTTGCCATGTCACAAGAATTTCACTGTTCAGAATGGCCCTGTGTTATGAACATGTGACAATAAAACACTGACTGACTTCATATGATGCTACACAATTTTGTGTATTACAATTAATGGTAATGACAGTGCATTTTCACCACTTTCAACATTGTGTGTGTTCCAGGCACGGGTATTCGCCAACCAGATCATGCATCAAGACTATTACCAGGCGGACCTCACGGCTATCCGGATAGCCTCGGTGAACCCCATCCTGGACCCGTGGATATATATCCTGCTGAGGAGGTCTCTGTTCAAGAGGATATTGAGGTCGTCGAGGAAGGCCAGACAATCAAGCAACAAGCAAAGCTCTCCTCCTTCAACACAAGCTCTGTTCTACCCCTGCGCCGACCCCTCGAGCAGCAGCCACGTCCTTACGCAGCTGCTGTGTAACACCAACGTTATCACACAGCTGCCAGCGTTCACACCGTGTGACGCAGAGACCCAGCAGCAGGACCCCAGTGGAAACAGTTAAAAACAAGTGTCAAAGAGCATGTCACTTTTTGTTAGATTTCTCTCATAATGTCAGACAACTGACGAAGGGTTTGTCAAGACATACCGAATCGAGTGTAGGCCTATGCTTTTTTTTAATACCCGTTTACCAGATATTTGTAGTTATATTTATACCGTACAACATTGTTTAATAAACATGGGCTTTAAGTTGCGATTTCATATATTTACATTTCAATATATGCCAGTGCAACTGAACTTTGAAGTTCATCAGCTGCTAATAAACTTTTTGGTGCATCAACAAGGTGAGTAACAGGCAAAGTTCTCTTTTTTCAGACACCAGGGAAAAAAAACCAAATGTAATCAATTATTCCACAATGCATTTATTCCTTTGACATTTAAAAATAGCATTTACTAAACTTAAGATGACAATAAGGTGCTTAGTGGCCAGGGTCAGAAATTAACTTTTGTCCCATGGGGAACATTTTTCTCTCCTTATATGAAAAGGGTATATGAGCAAAGATAAAATAATTAAATCAACCTCATAAAACATCTGGTAGAATACATTTGAAAGTTAGAACATCTACTACCCAGTAGCCATTTCCAGTGTCCCCAGAGGCAGGTTACATTCGTACAACTGACAGAAAGCAACTCAACTTGGTAACATGACAAAATGAATAACGCTGGCTTCCTTGACTGGGCCAGATTTACACTCCCTGCATTTAAAAATTTCGACGGCATTTTTGTAAATAAAAAAAAGGAGACTATACATATTGATCGCAAATTGTCTGACCCTAGTTGTGGCACATCTTTACAATAACTCTGTACCTCAACACCATAAATAAAAATCTATAAACATCGTTTCAGTAAAAATTCTGTCTTTTCAAACACACAAAATAACAGAATTTTGTACAACTTTTACAGAGTAACCCGTCACCATACTAGTATATATTTACACTGCAAGTTTACAGAAATCCTTGTCGCATTTCCCCAACCTTCTTCCCCCCTCCCGTTGCATTCCATAAGGCCTCTGTCCTCCTGCCCGTCCTCCTGCCCCTTCCTGAGGCAGCCTCCGTCTCTGAATGCATGTTCATGCTTTTCCTTTTACAAATGGACATCACATGAGGAACGATTGTCCAATCCCCGCCATGACATTCACCTTAAATCTAACTTTTTTTGTATTTTTTATTTATTTATATATCAAAGCCATGTTTTTAAGTAAAACCATATGTTTTACTATTTGATCTTTCTTGGGGGTTACATGGTTTATTCAAAAATGTAGACGTTGAAAAAGGCAAGCAGAATGCAGAAGTGCCCCAGGACAAAGACTGGCCAGACATGTTCCTAAAAAATAAATAAAATGAAACCTATCAGACTATTGCTATCATTGAGAGTGTGTGTGTGTGTGTGTGTATCCCCGTTCAATTTGAGCTTTCAGGCGCTATACAACCAGTACAATACCAGTTCTTTTGAACAATTAAATACCAAAGAATCAGGGTGACGTTCATGTAAATAAAACAAAAAATAAAACAGCTCTCAATCAAATCTATCCCCGGACCACCACCATTCTATTTTTATTGTAATCACTCAACTGATAACAAAGAAAATATCTTGTGCCATAGATATCATAACGTGTACTCAAAGTAAATACAATACAGATGGCACAAACACCCCATCAGCAAAGCTCCGTACTTGCTAGGTACAACATGCTGATGCTAACCATCACAAACCATTGCAACATAACCCTTTCAATCAAGAACTGGTTAAAAAAAAATCTTCATTTTCCTCATATTTGTAGTAATACATTTCTTGTGCCTTGACATCAAGACAGATACAGTGTTTGATTGCTAAACTCATTTTGTGTTACTTCACAAAGTGCAAATGGTGGTTCCGGGGACCTGTTCACAAAGCTACGCACATACATATACGTACAGATCATTCACTCCACCATAATCTGAAGCCCAGAATAAAAACATTAAATAAACAGATGATTAATCATTAAATTTAAAACTAATTAATTATTGACGAGTTGATTTTAACATGGTCTCATCTAATACAGCTCACATTTGGCAGTTGGAAAATATGCCGAAAACAAATGTATAAAAAAATAAAAAATCTAGAAGGCCCATCCCTGGCCTGTACTTGTCCTGTAACATTTATTATATCAAAGTTTTGCTCGCTTCATTTTGGTATTCGCCCCCGACGTCTCTGGTCCAAATGCTCTACGGCTACACCAAATGGTAGCTATACAGTCGAACAGGACAGGTCACTGACCACTCTAGCCATGAGAAATAGTCTCACTGTCAAGATAAGCAGAAAGGGTACAGCATGATTTTTAGACCATGGATCAACTTCCCGAACCATTTATCCTATGTGAACATTTGGAAATCCTTTCCAAAATAGATTTTTGGCACCTGAAGACAAGTCTTTTTGTCATGTCTGTTACCAGTCATGTCTATATAGTTAGAATAGATTTTGTTCCCAATATGGGCAGGAGGTTTATCCAATGAAAGTATTCTAGCTTCTTTTTGAGTAGTAGCGTGAATGCGAAAATCTTGGTCAGTTGTGCCCTCTCCCAGTATGCATGCTGGGAGTGGGCCTGTGGATTAGCACACAACAGTCTGTTACCATGCAAAATTTGAGTTCAAAATCCCAAAAGATTTGGATAGCAGTTATGATATACAAAAAATATATATAAAAAGACTGGACAAATGTTTTAATTGAAATGTTGGTTTTATCAGGCTAATATTTTATTTTCGCACACATAAATCAGTGCCACAAGAGCGTCACGAAATTTTGGTTCCGATTAGTGGGGCAAATTTGACGCGAATTAGAAGGTTTTCCGACATGATGAACATAGAATTATCCTTAGGTGCCTTCTAAAGGGAAATTAATTGAAAATATAACTACAACTCAACTGAAATGTGAACAACATGGAGCGTGTCTCCCTATGAAAGTTTACAAAAAGAATAAACCTGTGGCTCGATAGAAAAATAAAAACAAAAGAATGCAAGGTGTACACAACAATTGTGCACGCATATAGACACACTCGGCAATGGTAGGGCGCAGTGGTCTATGCTTCAATTAGATGGCTGACACGATGCCTGAAACCAGCCAATCCCGATTGTTCCCACCCAAAAAAATACACCCCATAACGTCGCAGAGTACCAAAACTAAACCATTAAGTTAAAATAAATGATATGCTGCTGAATCGCTAAGAACAGTTAGTAAAAGATGTGGATTTGTGGGACAGGCAAGGACACTGGCCATTCTGATGTGACGACGACATCTCCCATCTCTCATCTTCTCACCCTCCCGCTTGTTAGAGCACTCCCCTTCCCTCCGCAAGCTTCCAGGCCTGGCCGTCGGAGGACTAAGGTGGGGTGTGTGGTGTCTGGGGGTGGGTATGGGGTGTGGGCGGTTAGCTACATACAGTCCAAGTCCAAGGAGAGGCCCAGCGCTCTAGACCACGTACTGGTGGTTCGTCGTGTAGGCCTGCCGGCTGTACTGGAAGTGATCCGTCAGCACGTTGTTGCGGTTGTGCTGCTGCTCCGACCCATGCAAGAAGGGCTGGGAGGCCCCGTTGGCGTGGATCCTCTCCAGCGGTGCCGGGGAGTCAAAGGTCAGGTCCTGCTTGCTGGAGGGCAACAGCTTCTTCTCGTGGCTGGCGTCGTACTTTGCCTGTCGGAGGAGGAGGACATGCCGTGAGAAGGAGAAGGGGACAGGGGAGAAGAACAGGACAAAGCTAGGTTTACAACAAACAAGTGTCAAGTGGACCCCACTGAAGGCGACGACACATGATAAGCGTTGGACAAAGCGATGGCCGACATGTTGGGCATGGTTAATGATGCACTGATGAGGACGTATATTCTATAGCTCAGGAAACTCGCAGACACTGACTATTAGTTTTTCCTCCATGTTTGGAGGATTGGATTGTTAATCTAGATTTTGCTGGCTTTAGAACGTCATATACAGCTCTGATCTCAAAGGACACATTCGAGAGGTCAGCGTCAACCGAAATTGTTTAAACTAGTTGTCCACTATGGCCAGGGTTGGGCTTCTATGCTCGACTCCATAGGAAAACATTGGCAACGCGAGGCTGAAAGCTCAACACGTGTTCATCGCTTAAGTGTTTTGTTCAACAGCACGGAGTTTGGATCCATCTGAAATGTTAGGTTGAGTAGTACAAACTACTCAACAACCTGTGGCTGGATGGGAAGAAAAAATCCACGAGGAGGGCCCAGGTGCAAGCTATGATTAAGAGCATGGGATTCAAACCCTGGCACGGTGTCAAGCACAGAAAGACTTGAGGGTTTGACGACGTTAGGACGCTCCACGGGTCTAAAGATAATAACCGGGTAGAATACAAACCAAATTAAAATGCCTGAAGCATCAAAGGCTTCTGGTAATCCAATTTAGAAGAGGGTTAAAGGGGAAACTAGAGACATTTATTTTAATCTCCAGATCCATCCCTGGGGTAACGTACAATATTCCCCCAGCTGGAAGAAGAACCAGCCCATCAGAACCACAGACACAGCAGAAAAATTCTTCCAGTCTGCCATTTTTTATGCAGTTGGCAGTCGCAGCATTTGAACTTAAGTAAGGTCAACTACAGCACAGCTAGACTTAGCATCAGCAGGAATATTTGGAAAGTATATATATATATAGATAATAAATAATAAGACAAGAATTACCTTCGGGATTAATAAAGTTCTATCTTATCTCATCTTATAAAGCATAAACGTTTTTAAAAGATTAAATGGATACACCATGTTCAATTATACAAATACAGTATGTGTACGAGAATGTATACATCTATGAATACAGTATGAACTATACAAATCCAGTATGTATAAGGATACAAAACATATACTGTACTACTGTCTGTCTGCATAATACAGTTACTATACATTGACTGCAGTGCCCCTTTAACCGAAGTGCGTGTGTTTCCCCGTGTGCCACCCGTGTGCCGCAGAGCCACCCAGTGGTCTGGAGGCTCACCTTGTTGTAGAGGAAGACACCCACGATGGCGGTCATCATGCCCAGCACATTGGTGGAGCTGACGGGGTTGCGCAGCATGAACAGGGAGATGCTGATCACCATGATGCGCTTGGTGGCGTTGGCCACGGCGTAGCTCAGCGGACTGACCAGGTTCAGCACGCTGAACGCCACCACGTTCTGGGCGAAGTTGCAGAACCCGCTGACCAGCAGCAGGAGGAAGGTGCTGGTCCAGCCCGATGTGTCCGACTGGCAGGCGGGAGGAGACACGGGGAGGAGGTTATAGTTATGACTGCATCGCATTGTTTCTAGGGGTGTGCATCTCTCCAAAAAAGACAATCCGATACGTATCTAGATACATGGGGTACGATACGATTCAGGAACGATACATTTTTAAAATGGAACGATTCGGTTCGATTCGATTCAGTAGGATTCGATACGATTCGATGGGATATGATACAATCTGATTGAGTTTCCTTGTTTAAAGTAGACAATCATTTTACATTATGAATTAACATAAGTCAATACTATAAATGTGGCATTGCTTACCTTCAAATAGATTTATCAAAGACCAAGGAACAAGTATTTTGTCACTTTTGACATGTGAATTCAGAAACATGTCATGTTTATAAGTAGGGATGGGTACCGAAACCCGGTACCACTATGGCAGCGGTTCCCGTACGACCGGTACCTACCGTTCCGAATCAAAACGCATATTTCGGTGCCTCATTCGATGCCTCACAAATTCCAATGGTTTCTGAAAGCAGAGAAGCTGCGCTTTCCAACCATATAGGGGTATTACGGGAAACCCGAAGGGGTTGCGCGGAAGAGTTGCGCAAAAGAGTTGTAGGAGGAGTGGCAGGAGGAGACAGAGGATTCAAGCTTGTTTACATCGTGTTTAGTGGGTTCTGATCGTGTTTAGCGGGTTCTGATCGTGTTTAGCGGGTTCTGATCGTGTTTAGTGGGTTTTGATCGTGTTTAGCGGGTTCTGATCGTGTTTAGCGGGTTTTCACCGAAAAAGTGTTGATTGTGTGCACAGGTGGATGTAGAATATGCAGAGTAGTGTAGAGTAGTTTTCACTTGCTTTGTTTGCTGTTATTTATTATTATTATTAGTAGTAGTACTGTAACTTATTTAATGTTAAATTGTTATTTGTTGATATTGTTAATTTAATATTTATTAGTAATGTTTAATAGTGTTTTGTATTTAATTGTAATTCTAATTTAAACAGTGTTACTTTAACAGTTAATATGATGTTCAATGGTTTTGCCTTAGCAATAAAAAAAAAAAAGACATTCTTTAACGTTATTGTTTGCTCTTTATTTTAAAGAAGGTATCGGTTCAGGCACCGTTTAGGAACCGGTACCGTTTTAAAAGTATCGTTTTGGCACCGGTATCGGAAAAATCTAAACGATACCCAACCCTATTTATAAGTGTAACATATTGCATTTTAAGAACTTTACAAAGCCCCTCTGACAATAAAACAAACTATTCAATTTCACTGTTGGCACAAATTAGAGCCAAAGTTGTGGAGAGGTCTGTGTAGGCTCAGATCAGGAACAATGAACTACTGAGGTAGAAAATTATAACAATTTCAAGACATCCCTTGTGCACATTTTATGCAAACAGAACACAACAAAGTGGCAAACTGTAAGCACTCTTATAGAATATCAGTCTTTTAAAGTGTTGTTTTGTAATGTAACATGCGTTCACGTTGTGAATCGTATCGGACATTTTTTGTCTTTCCCTCGCAAACAGAGCGCTACTATCTATATAACATTACTATGACAAGTCTCGTGAGAGTTTAATGTGTGTGCGTGTGCGTGTGTGTGTGTGTGTGTGTGAGAGAGAGCGCTGCAGACACTGAGCAGACGGAGGATTCAGCATCACAGCAACAACATAAAACCGATTCATAACTTTGTGATCGGGCCATCGGCCGGTTCATGCTACGTTTAGACTGATCCAGGGGTCCGTGTACCGATGCACTCGCATCTTTTAAATCAAAACCGATTTTCCGATTCAAATCGATTATTTGTTACACCCCTATTTGTTTTGCTTTTTTTTTTATATAGCTCCTTTATCCAAAGCACTTTACAGTTAGGGGTGGGAATCTCTTGGCACCTCACGATTCGAGTCGATTCCGATTCAGAGGTCAACGATTCGATTCTAAACCGATTATCGATGCAACTATTTTTTTATGTACATTTCCATGCGTGATTTAAAAAAATATGTATATACTTTGCTACTCAGAGGCCACCAGGGGCGCACTATCAAGGAAGCGCAAGAGCGAGACAGACAGTTCGCGCCAGGTAACGAGAGCAAAACACGAGAGCGAGACAGATAGTAGGAGAGCGAGACAGTTCGCGCCAGGTAACGAGAGCAAAACACGAGAGCGAGACAGATAGTAGGAGAGCGAGACAGATAGTAGGAGAGCGAGACAGTTTGCGCCAAGAAAGTGTTCATGCACACACCCTCATTATGGACCGACGAAGAGGACTTCGGTGGTTTTAGTACGCAGGAGGAAGACGATGACACGGGGTAATGGCTGACTTTTCTGGTATAACGGGCTTGTTGTTTTGATACAGTAAACGGCTGCGTTACTGCACCTTTACTGCTGTGTTGGCACTTTTGGGAAAAGATGCTGGTTATTTTTTTAAGCAGCCGTGTTACTGCACCTTTACTGCCGTGTTACAGGCAAGCACTTTTAAAACGAATTAAATTTAGCCATTTAACATTTTTGCCTCGTCAAGTGCTGTAAGCTTTGTTTTTTGTTATACTGCACTACTACTATGACTACAGGACGTGCGCTGGAGCGCACCGTTGTATTATTTGTGTACTGCACGAATGCTGTTCGTCATGTCAAAGATGTGAAAGTTTGATTGTTTGATTGAAAGATTTATTGTGTTTCCCAAATGTTAATAAAATGGGACGCTTTGCGTTACCAAACAGTCATCTCTGTCCCGACAATCCCCTCCGTGGTAGCAGGAACCCTTATATACGGCAATTAAACATTAAAACACCTGCGGCTTATAGTCGGGTGTGGCTTATATATGGAACAATCTGTATTTTCCCTCAAATTTAGCTGGTGCGGCTTATATTCAGATGCGTCTTATAGTCCGGAAATTACGGTATATAAACAACTCGCACATGTGTTTGGTGCGCATGCGTGTATAGCAGAGAACCGGCAGGCAGAAAGGAGAGTTTTCTGTAGCGCTCTGCAGCAAGCGAACAGAATGTTGCAGCAGGCAAACTAATTTAATTTTTTAAATTCCGATTATTAACTTATCTGAATCGATTCGGAATCGTTCTGGAGAGAATCGCGATGCATCGAAGAATTGATTATTATTCCCACCCCTATTTACAGTATTGCCTGACATTCACCCATTCATACAACGACCACGGTGTCAGCCATGCAAGGTAACAACCAACACATCAGGAGCAGTTAGGGTTAGGTGGTGCTAGTACTCCAGTGACGGCACTGCGCCACTGTCCCACTGGCTCATCAATGACATGCATCTTTGAACGCTATGGACAAAAGCATCTAAAAGCTACATGACAACATTTTAAAAGAAAATAGTAAAAAGCCCTTTCATAAATCTTTTCATAATGTGTGCGTGTTCACTAGAATTGTGTGAACCACCTGCTCTTAACTGTATCCAACCAAATATTCTAAACTTGTCTGCTAAAATACATGACCAATATTCTGGGTTGGCTAGGTGATTTGAAGACCAAAACACTGCATCAACAAAAGCAGTGTGCAGTGGAGTGGAACACACCCCCATACCACCTCCTGATTGGCCCCTCATCACAGAACGCCCTCATTTGCCACAGTAACCCGTGATGGCATCTGTGAGAGTCACCATGTCAGTGTCCACAGACAGACCCCCCCCCCCCACCCCCCGTCGCTGCTATAGTAACCAGCGATGATGACGACTCACCAGGTCAGCGTCCACCAGGAAGGAAGAGAGGTCCACCAGCACCCAGGTAGGCACCATGAAGAAGACAGCATTGAAGCCCAGGATGTTGAGAAGCCGCAGGTGGTGGATGTGGGTGTCCCTCAGCACCTGGATGCACAAGACATTTCGATTAAAATCCATTCATCAATATTTGATTTTAAAGCTATGCACAGCAAAAATGCATGTCTTATGCGTAATTCCATCTCTACATTATATTTACATTACATGCATTCTTTGGACATATGCACATTTATTTACACTTTATTTTCTGCCTTCCATCACGTTGAGCAGAGCAACTGTAACAGCAACAATTTCCCGAATCCCAATCAACAAGCAAAACAGAATGTTGTTTACACAGCACTTTCCGTGCAAGTACAATACAAATGCAACAGGTTGCCTGTCTGTAGTGTTGTACAAAGATACAGACATGTGGATCTTGACGTCACTTCGACTACCATACCGTCACTGCAATATGCAGGCTGCCGAGATGCAATCGTTCACATGGTACAGTTGACCAATTGTGAGCAGCGACATCTGGAGGAACGGGGGCGCGTAGGAAAAACATGCCACTTTCAAGGCCGTTTTTAGGGGGGCCTTAACAATAATATTTTTCCCAGGGAGCAAACACAGCATGCAGTTGCACTGCCCGGGTGTGGGTGTGAGAGTGAGAGTGTCCTACCTTTTTGGAGAAGATGTTCTGCAGAGAGAAGCAGAGTGTGGCCGCCAGGGCACTGATGAGACCCAACATGTCGAAGGATAGCTCCGTCACGGTGGCCAGGAGCACTCCTCCAATGATGGGGATGAGGGAGACGTACACCTGAGAGCAGGAGCGGGGAGGAGGAGGTGGAAGAAGTAGGGCAGAGTTGGCAGAGAAGTTAGCAGCCGCAGCGAGGGTGAGCAATGACTCCTGTTTAGCCAAGCACAACAGGACGTGCAAGCACCTGTGCACTTCAGCTCTGTGTATCTGGAGCCCTGCTTGTGCTTCGGTGGTTAGCGAAATTCCAATTTCCCATCTGGGATTAATAATAACCCATTTTATCCCATTTACTTTCTTGCCTTACATTCCATGTAACATTCCAAATGTTTTGAAATATAAGAAGCAAGTAGGCATATCAATAAGGCATATCAAGGAGTAGGGCTGGGTTCAAAAAAATCGATTTCCCGATTCAGAATCGATCTTCATTTGAATGAGCGATTATCGATTCATAAATCCCGAGATCGATCTTTTATGCCTTTTCCTGCTTGCAGCTTCAACTGCAAGAGATCTCGTGGCCAGATCTCGCGCGACAAGAAGTGGCCAGATCTCGCGCAACGAGATCTCTCAACACAGTTGAATCTGAAAGCATGGCAGGGGCTGCTCCACTGAAGTCACTGCCGGGTCTAAAGGCAGATGTCTGGTTGTATTTCGGTTTTAAAAAACATGACGACAAAGAAGAGCTGGACAAAAGCAAAGCCATATGTAAGCTGTGCAAAGTGGAGGTGAAATATAGGGATGCACCGATACCACTTTTTTTCAGACCGAGTACAAGTACAAGTACTTACATTTGGGTACTTGCCGATACCGAATACCGATACGAGTACTTAATAAAACCATTGCAGTTCTAATGACTTTGAAAACATGTTATTTTTTGTCTGGGGGGGGTGCTCCGTTAATTTGCGGTTCTGATGGGGGGGGGGGGGGGTGCTGCGTTAATTCTTGGTTCTGATGGGGGGGGGGGTGCTCCGTTAATTAGCGGTTCTGATGGGGGGGGGTGCTCCGTTAATTCGCGGTTCTTAGCCAATATTCCTTGGCTAAGAATATTACAAGGTTAACGTTGCGTTGCCAAAGTGGTATCGGTGCGGTTGTATCGGAGTAGTTTAACGAGTACGAGTACATGAGCACAATATCGGACCTGATACCGAATACTGGTATCGGTATCGGTGCATCCCTAGTGAAATATTGTGGAAATACCACAAACCTACGAAACCTCTTACTGAGACATCACCCAGACGTGCAATATGCAAAAGCGTATTTTTGCACTTTATTTACACTGTCTGCACTAATGAAAGCAATTTTCGTAGTGTCTGAGTTGCACGGTCAATGCCGGTCATGTCATGTTGAATAAAAAGTACATTCATGTTACTGCTTTGGGGTCAATTCTTAATGTAAACATTGATATTTGTAATAATGCAACAGGTTGGAGGTTCCTTGTACCATTTACCACATTAGTTATCTGAGAATCTTTCATATTCAAGCAAAATTGGTATTGTAACTAAAATATCCCTCATCGAATCGCATCAAATCGGGACCTTGTGAATCGGAATCGAATCGTTTTGGGAAATCAGTGGCAATACCCAGCCCTATCAAGTAGGCATATCAACAGGGCAATATAAAAAATGTAGTATCAAGTTATGTGCATGGGAGTGTACATCTCATCCCAAGAAATCGAATGCAATTTGCAGAATAGTAAGTTAAAAGCACAAGGCCTGTGTGGCAATCGCCATACAATTTAATTGTTGCCCCAAACCACAATAAGCAGGACAGCTCTGTGTGGTGTTGGGTTCTGGGACAACAATGGAATTGAGAGCACCTATCCGCTTGTTCTTGACATCATCATCCCTCTTGGCCATCTCAATGGAAAAGCTAAGATTAAGAGAAACTGAACTAGCAAGTTTAAGAGACAGATACCCTCGGGACAAACACTACAATCAATAAATGATTGAAGTGCCATTTGAGCTATGATCACTAAAGAGAAGGACAAGAGCTAGTAGAATCCAATAATACTGTACTATGCTAAACAAAACTTATTTTGCTTTCCGTGAGGTTACTCATCGTGTTGGCTTCCACACCCAGTTGTAACAATAGAACAAGAGTAAAATGAGATTATGATAGACAGCATAGGTTTAGCCTAGTTATCTGTTAGACTGGTTAGAATGCAAATAAGGAAGCAGAGAGGCATATTCAGACAGGTTGTCTCTCTTCACCATCCTGTCCATAAAGGCAGACGCCCATACAAATATAATTGAAGAAAGATTAACACTCCTCTTGCTTCAAGTACTTTGACAGATAAAACCTTCTCGAAGCTTAGCCATTCAGTCAATGATTAAACAGCCTTTACGCGATCTAAGGAGAGGTGCACACAGGCCAAAGCACGTTACAGTATATTTTTACAGTATATTCATACACCGATGGCGGTGCCAACCATGCAACTTAACAACCAACACGTCAGGAGCAGTTAGGGTTAGGTGGCGTCTTGCTCAGGGACACATTGACACATTCGATCCAGCAACCTTCCTGTTGCCAGACAACCGCTCTTACCTCCTGAGCTACTGCCGCCCCGAGTAAAGATATTGACTAACGCCTTATTAAACATTTAGAACAGCTAAGATTCTAATAATGGCATCTGACCACACACATCTTGATGAACGGTGTGTGTGTGTGTGCCTACTGTAGTAACAAGAGATGGCGTGCAGGCTCACATTTTGCCACATCGCCGCCTCTAAGTCACAAAAATGCTCACAATAGGATCCCATTGAGTCGCACAAGAGGAGAGTGTTGGTGGTGCTGGTGTTGACTTATGACTGCTCACCTTTGTGGTTTGCTTCTCCTTCATGATAATTCTTGATAGCAGCACGACCCATATTGGCATGGTGGCTTTGACTGCAGAAACAGAAGGCATGGACGGACGGTTAGCTTGAATTTAATACAAACCAGATTCAATGCTTAAAGGTGGCAGGGNGCTATTAGGAAAACTAGGAGGCCTAATGGGCATTTGGTGAACTATTGCGCATGCGGGGCATTGCCCTGCATAGTTCGCTCTACATAATGGGCTGATGAGTATTTACGACGTCAGGGCTCCACACAAACATGTCAAACAACATGTCACATTCATCTATGCTACTAATTAGTAATTACAGTCGTGGATTACTGTAATGGGACGTCACCACGTTTCTTAATTTTGGGTGATTGTTGCAAATAGCCTGAAAGGAAACAGGAACAACAACAACTAAAGATACCCATATCCTGAATGGAAATGTATAAAGTTACGGGGGGGGGCAGAAATGTATAAAGTTACGGGATCCACTTCATTTGTTTAATCCTTTAGGATTGTGAATTGGATCCTGTGCAACACTGCGGAAAGTTTAAGAGGCAGGGACACTGCTGCTAATGTAACTTACTGAGGAGGGACCCTCCCCTTATGTAGCCGACTGAGGCAGGGACCCTCCCCCTAATGTAGCCTACTGAGGGAGGGACCCTCCACCTAATGGTAGACCTCCCCCTAAGAAGCAGAGGGACCCTCCCCCTAATGCAACCTACTGAAGCAGAGACCCTCCCCCTTATGTAGCCGACTGAGGCAGGGACCCTCCCCCTAATGTAGCCTACTGAGGGAGGGACCCTCCCCCTAATGTAGCATACTGAGGGAGGGGCCGTCCCCCTAATGTAGCCTACTGAGGGAGGGACCCTCCCCCTAATGCAACCTACTGAGGGAGGGACCCTCCCCCTAATGTCGCCTACTGAGGCAGGGACCCTCCCCCTAATGTCGCCTACTGAGGCAGGGACCCTCCCCCTAATGTAGCCTACTGAGGCAGGGACCCTCCCCCTAATGTAGCCTACTGAGGCAGGGACCGTCCCCCTAATGTAGCCTACTGAGGCAGGGACCGTCCCCCTAATGTAACCTCCTGAGGGAGGGACCCTCCCCCTAATGCAGCCTACTGAGGGAGGGATCCTCCCCCTAATGCAACCTACTGAGGGAGGGACCCTCCCCCTAATGTCGCCTACTGAGGCAGGGACCCTCCCCCTAATGTCGTCCCCCTAATGTAGCCTCCTGAGGCAGGGACCCTCCCCCTAATGTAGCCTACTGAGGCAGGGACCGTCCCCCTAATGTAGCCTACTGAGGCAGAGACCGTCCCCCTAATGTAGCCTACTGAGGCAGGGACCCTCCCCCTAATGTAGCCTACTGAGCTCAGAGCGGCGCTAATGGTGGCCGCCAGATCTCCAATTAGACTAATTGAAGTCGACACAAACGTAAAACTGTCCCTTTTAAAAAGCATTTAGTGAGGCAGAATATTGATTCAATCGCACATCTGCTGTTCGGAGTTAGAGTTGCGTGTTGCCCAATGAGTGAACGCATTGGGCAACCACGACGTAAACTCCACTGACTAGCATGAGCGGGGCTAGCTGGCGTGAGGCGGGCAGTACGGACTCTGTCGGTTCGGAGGGACGTTCAACCTCAAGGGCTTCTTACCAGTGTGTGCGTAGGACACAGGTACCTTCCATATGCTGAAGTGGGCCGAGACGGAAGCAAAGTATTTCCCAAACGCCAGCGGGATGATGTACCAGCGGAAATATCTGGTGGGCAGCTCGGTCCTCGGGACGCCCCATGCCCGCAGCAGCGGCGGCAGGAAGACGACGATGGAGAATATGTGAAAGAGCGACACGGTGACGGGGTACGGGAAGCCGTTCAGGATGATCTTGTTCACGACGTTCCCCCCCGAGCTCACGGTGTACCAGCACACGCACAGGAACGCTATCCGGGCCCCTTCTCTGACCGGGGGACGCTGCTGCTGTTGCTGCTCCGCCGCCGTCACAGCCATCTTCCACTTCTTCTTCTTCTCCTTCTTCTTCTCCGTCGGCAAGAACGCAAAAGTGAGACGTGGAGCGCCGTGTGCGTCACTTCCGCTCGTCGATCACAGCACACAGGAACTAGTCGGGCCCGCGGTCACACGCGTCTCCACTCAGCGCGTAGCTGGATTTTGCCTGGATGGCGTTCCATATTCCATACTAGTCAAGGGTCTGACCCAGGGCGGTGACTCCTAGTTTGTTTGACTAGACAGTTTTATCTGTCTTATCCTAAAGGTGGTGGGTGTCGAGTTCGTGCTCCTTTGCAGTGCATTATAGTCGACAACCACAGTGTTAATAAATGCTGTATGCTTTGCAGTGAATGATTTTCTTAGTTCCCAGTGAATAAGTACCTTACAATTTGCAGGCATCTGAAGGGACCAGTGCGTATTAATATATTTATTGCAACCTTTTTCATGATAACTTCATTGGCATCATTCTTTATTATTGACTGTTTGGAGTGTTATGTTTATACATACACCCAAAGGTAGATTGTGTTATCTGTGGATATGGATAAAACAGTGGTTATTCCCAACAGGACATTGTTATGTTAATGAACGTAACCTTGGGGCCTAAAGCACATGCAGTACTAGTTTTGGAACGACGTCTGCATGGTAGCATCATCACTCATAACTAAAAAAGGGACACAAATCACAAAGGACAAGAAATTCACCATTTCAGCATTTTTTTATTAACACTTATCAACACGTCCACTGAAAAGGACTAAGTAGCAAATATGATCTCCTGTATTCAACGAACACAAAGGCCGTTTCTGTACATTCACTAAGGCTCCGTTTTGGGGAAATCCCAGGTTTCCATAAGGCAAAAGATATTTAAAGGAATGGTATCAAGTACATTTTCCAGCATATTATTATATTTCCATTTTCCTCACAGTACAAAATGCATTGTAACATCCTCTATTCTCCACTTTGAATTAATATTTTACAACCAAAATACCCAGGAAGAGGCAAATAAGAGACAAAAGTGTTCACATTATAAAAATGTGTCATTTTTTGATAATTTCCCTGTGTGTGACATGTTGGTATTGGCAAAAGAACAGTCTGGAATGTTGCCACCGCATTAGCTCATCAGATCTATAGTTAAAGAACCAATGTTTCTGCCAAGCCTCAATAGCTTTGTACAAGTACTAGGTAGCAAACAAGTATAAAATATTGAGTTCATAAACAATTTTGGTTGAAGCAACACAGACCCTTCCAGCTGAGATTATATCAGTTTGGTATTGCATTCGTCAAACTGCACATCACATACCCTGGAGAAGACAACTTTGTTATTCCTTTGTAGAATTGTTGGGATCTGACATCACATTTCAGGATCAACAGGAATAAAAATGAAGCAGCGCTTGTTGTGGTTTAAATGCTTTTAAGTTACTTTAGCAGGTATTTCAGGACAAAGTTTATACAGGAGGAGGTAGTGTGAAATTATTTAAAAGTGGAAAATGAATGAGTATCCTTCAGTTGTGAATGTTTAACATAAAAATGGTTCCCAACAATTCTATAAATGTCCAACAATCTCATCTTCAGAATGTGTGCCAACTGCACATACAACAGCCTAATTTTCCTCCGCAATGCCAACGATCACCAACATGGGGGAGCGGGGGGGAGGGGGGTCATATTGTTGTGGGTCTTGTGAACCAGATCTCTACAGTCGTGTTAGCCGCCAACTCTTGCGCTGGCAGATTCTGCATAGCCTTACTTTAGTTATCAGCCTTACACAAGACTTCTAAAAACTTTAACGATGGTGCAGCTAAGCCTTATCCCATCAACCTGTAGGCCACTTCCCTCCAATGTGCAAAGGAGCAGGGAAGGGTTATGAAATGCGGTCGAGACCTCTGAACCGTGCCCGTGTATTGGAGAGGTATTGAGGATACCGCTTGCACCACCTTGGAAATCAGAAAAACGACAACATAGGTTCCTAGTCCAGACAGACGTATGGCAGTATATTCAGCCGGCTCTCGTCTCCGTGCGGGTCCAAAGATATGCACTCTGTCCAATCATACCAGTGTTCCTTGGTGTCGTAGCAACCGTTCACCCCGGGCCAGTGCTTGGTGTGCAACCTATGGAGGTCCTCCGTGGTGACGTCTCGGCTGACACCGGGCAAGTCCGTGACAGAGCCCTCAGACGCCACCACGTACGTCTGCCTCGCCTCTCTGCTGTGGCCCCCCTCCTCCTCCTGCCGCCGCCGCTCCTGCTTCAAGTACTCGCTCATGAAGAAGTGGGCGCCAGGAGCACGAGGGGCCCCCAACGTGGTGAGGACGCTGCTCTGCTGGCTGAGGTAGGACTGGATGATGTCGTTCCTTGACAGCTCCTTCCAGTTAGTCTGCTGCAAGGGGTTGGGCGGCATGGGAGGGGGCGGGGCCAGGGGCGGGGCTTCAGCATGGACCAGTTCTGGCCCGGGGCTGCCGCGGTTCTCCCCCCTCTCTGCCTCCTGGCTAGCCTCCTTGCTGAAGCAGGATTTGATCTGGCCCGTGACAGGGTCAAAGGTCAATCTCCGGTCTTTTAACCGCACCGGTTTGGTGCCGTGCGACGGGGACTGTCCATCTAAATTCACCACGTAATCCTTAGGCCTGTACTTCTTCCTCTTCTTCCTCCCTGGCCCACCGCCGACGCCCAGACCGCCGACCTCCACCACGGCCACGTCCTGCAAGGTGGAGGTGGAGCTGAGGTTGTGCTGAGAACCAGGTGTGTTGGAGAGCCAGCTGTCCTGAGAGTCAGCAGCCGCAGTTACCCTCAAGTCGTCCGTGTGCGAGCCTTGAACGCAGACATTTAGAGGCTGTGGAGGAGGCAGTGGTGGCGAGGGTCCGGGGCCAGAGATTTCCATGGACAGAGGGATCCCACCAGCGGCTGCTGCTCTTGTCTTTGTTTTCGCCGCAGTCTGTTTAACAGCACCAACACCGCCCTCCTGCCTTGGGGTGCGGGGACTGTGGGAGGACGAGCGGGGGCTCCTGGGCTGACACTGGCCCCCGGAGGAGGCCTGCTCCAGCCTGGCATGCTGCTGTATTAGTGAGGCCTTCAGCAAGCTGGAAACACTGGGCGGTGCCCAGGTGTAGCCCAGAGAGCTGGGATGAGGTCTCACCGTGTTGACGGGGATCTTATTGAGCCGCTCAGCGTCTGCGTGTTGGGATGGCTCCTTGTCTGTCGAGAGCGAATGTGCACAACAGTCCGAGTCATCCGTTAACATATCGGAGCCCACGGCGGTTCCTTTCGACGGTGGAGGCGGCGTGTTTTGGGGCTTGTCGAAGGCGAGCGTCTTGGCCATCTTTGCTGGAGACGGCGCTGCATCTTTCTGCTGCTCACATCGGCGCTTTCGGTTACTCGGTTTGTCCACCTTCGGGGAGTTGTTGAAGTCGTTGCGGTTCTTCAGCTCGGGGACCGGTCGACCCGATGGGAGAGTGGGCGGCAGTGGCGTGGAGAGGTCCGCCTTACTGAAAGAAGCCCCGCCGTTGGAAGACCCCGAGGTGGGGGCGAGGCCCTTGGACAGCCCATCGGTCTGCCCAGGCTCGATTAACTTCTGCCAGGTACGAAGGAGCTTCTTGGCCCGCTTGGCGAGATCTTCATTCTTGGTCTTCTTCCGTACGTCGTTGATCAGCTTGCCAAGACGGGTTTCCTTGAGAACAGCAACAATCAATTGACACTCAATCAACTCTATGGAGGATATTACTCGTTTACAGCAAAAAATGTATGTTTGACCTACCTCCAGTACTTCTTTGGTAATGGGATATTTCTCCAAATATGAAATTACTTCCATAACTGCCACCATGTTGCATATCTGCTGAAAATACAAATTATATTTTGTACACAACTGTAACAGATCTAGATTTAAAACACGGCATACATTGTAAAACGGGCAGAAAAGTATTTGCATGAACTTTCAAATGTGCACCTGAAGATCTTTTTTTAAAGCACACTGGTTTCAGAAACGTTCTGACAAATTGAGAACGTATGCAAATTGTGGGCAAAGGGAAGCCCCAGCATAACAGAGGTTGCATGTATTAGTGTGTGCGCACAACGTTCATTCAAGTCATAAGAGCCTGCATGTATCAAAGACCTCAGAAATAATAAAGGTGACCCCTGAGAACTGTCATTTCAGTTAGGGCTAGTCTTTAAAAGGGGGGGGGTTCTGTTGTTCGGCACGGGGGGGGGGGACGTCAACCTTTAAACAATAAGGTATCACGGTTTGCACACCTACTCCTGTGACAAATTCCTACATCTCCTTGGACTAATTCCTATATAAACGTCTTTGAAGCAACATAGAGTAGAACGGGCGGTCATTGGAGGAACAGCAGCGTGCATGACCATGGATCTGTGCGGGGATTGGCAGACAGACCCAAGTCTTGTACAAGTTGACAGCGGTCCTTCAGTAAGTTTGGTCCCCGTTATTACCCACTGGCTCAACTCGCTCCTTGCCAACGCACTTTAAACACACATACACGTCCATGAAAAAAGGGGGACAGCAGCAAATAGGATTCAATCACTCAGTACGCTGATGAGCTACAGCTAATTAGCCAGGTCGTGATTGGGAACACGACATTACTTCTGAGTTACTTGTTGACGCTGTCCTGTGGACCCTTCCAATGTGACACGGGGTTAGCCTACAACTATACACTTACCTTCGTTTAAATGCTCAATACTTACATTGCTTTGGCCGTCGATGGCCTGGACCAGCCGGTCTCTCATGAGCTGCGGGGTCGCCGTGGCTGCTGTCATGCCGGGCAGCGGGTCTAGACGAGACCCCCCCCCCACCACCCCTGAAAACACACTCACTCGCCTAACCAAAGCTGCACACTATGGGAATAAGCACCATGTTTTATGGTGCTTATTTCCATGCTGTGGACGACGACGATGCTGCTGCCGCTTGTGAAGTGATTCCTCTATAAATGACGGCGAGTGGTCTCTCTGAGCTCAGCTACCCGGGGACAGGCAGCCTTCTGTCCGGCCTCCTCCGCAGGCTTTTCTATGGCAGTCAGTCGCAAGGCATGCCGGGAAATCGTACGTAACAAACAACGCTGCGTCTGTGCGTGAGTGCGCACCACAGGCACGCCTCTGTCCCTATAATAATAATAATAATAAAGCTATGGCTATAATCATATGTTGTCTATGGTGCTGAAGCATAATAAAAATGCCAAAGTGGTAAACATAAGTGGAAGAATGCAAGGAATACTCGCATTTTATATGTAAATAGGCCTACTGAATACTTGCAGTTAGTTATAGAGGCGATATTATTTGTTATATTTAAATAATGAACACCCAAGGGTTTTGGGCACATGGGCAAAATGTGACGTTTTATTTTAGATAACAATGACTAAGTGAATTGCATTTTCAGTGTAAAACTTTATTATAAAGAAAGTAATAACACACAACGACATATTTCAGCAATGCCCATCCACATGCACAAATGTTTATTTGAAGTGATTCAGATAACTAAAAGCAGTTTACGGTAAAATTTCTTTATCAGTGTATCAGTCACCGTTACTATAGAACATGGTAACATAGGGGAGTGAAAGAAAGATTACATTCCAAACACTTTGAGTACCTCATTTCATTTCAGTTTGAGATAAAATGGATTTTAATTGGTTTGCAGCCTGTCAAACTAAATAAGTATTGGAGAGATTAACCCATTACAGATCACATTCAGTATTTGTCAACCAATTTTTCAACTTCAAACCGCTTTAAAGGAGTTGCAAGGAACATGCTATGTCACATCTGCGATGAGAGACACATACTGTACATACACCACATACCGAGCCAGGCCACATAAATGCCATATTTAGGGCTGGAAGAAAAATACAGTATTGCACATAACTATTGCACAATGCAGGATACAAAGAAGTCTGAAGTTCCATTTAAAATGGTTTGAATGAAAACAGGGTCTTGGGTGGATCAGCGTGGTAGTGTTGCAGGCGCCCAGTCTCCAGGTAAACCCATCAAGAACCAAACAATCTGAAGAATGAAGGCACAGTCACAAAATGCTAATTTCAAACATTCACTCAATGAAAACTTTATTGGGTCCTCACTGTTTTATTAGATATATTGTGCAATTAAAAAAGTAGCATTCATTAGGTTTCAACAAGAGCCACACACTGGCCTAAGGTGTGTGTGTGTGTGTGTGTTATATTGTAGTTTTAGTGTTTAGAGTTGTGACACCAAAACCAGTACAGTGTACACAGATATAGTGATCAACCACTTATATGGATCAAAAAGCCTGGGACAGAATCGTTCCTATACAAACACTGTTTAAATAATTTGCTTATAGCGATCAAGCAGTCCACTTATAGTGATCATTTTGGGTCCTTTTATACATAACATATGTGGGAGAAATTAATAAATTACGGTAATTTATAGCGGCTCACGCGTGCACATCTTCAACGGCGCGTGCACGTCTTCAACGGCTGGTGAGCGCGTGCACGTCTTCAACGGCTGGTGAGCGCTGGTGCTCTTATTTTTACTAAGATCAGAGACTAGGTTTTTTTTCAAGCTCTGTCACGAGTTTTGACTGTTACGGGTTTATGCACTGAAACCGCCAAGCTGCGGCTACAGTATTTGCACTAACTGTCGGCTTATTCGGCACAATATACAGCTAAATTATAGCCTAATTATATGTGGAACTACTGTAAGTTATACAGTACAGTTTTTTCATATACAGTAGCCTACTGTAGTGTATTTGATTTATAGCTACACAGTGCGATGCTGTAATTTAATTTGCTATTTGAATCGCGTTTCAAACAGCTGTACTGTAACGTTAATGTACGTATTGTACAGTATTTTTCAGTTAACTTGCTGTAATAAAATCCAGTAAATAGCAAAGCTGTCCGTTTCATTACTTTATACATGTATTAATGTATTATATATACGAATATCAATTGGATGGTAATCGGCATAAAAAATAAAGAAAATTAGAAAAATTCGGTTATAGTAATCAACCGCTTATAGTGATCAATTTGACCCGGACTAACGTGATCACTATAAGCGGATTACACTGTATTGCAAATACCGCCAATACAGCCCAGAATACTTGATCTGTATCAGCGAATGTGCAAAGCTGAATGAATGTGTTGCTGAGATGTATTCTAATGGTGTGTATGACAAATTTAGCCTTATTCCTTCACCCACAATCCTGGCAGTGTTAAACGGTCTTGTGAGCAAATGAACAAATATAAAAACATAATTCAAACCAAGTCATTCAAACTTCGCACTGGCAACATATGGCTCAAAAAGCAGACAAAGATACAAACCGTCTTCATCAGCTTAAGCCAAAGGGTTTTGTCTGTCTCTAAAAACTCCTTCCTATGATACCCTCTTTTACTATTCGTGCGCCAACGTCTAAAGGCTAATACATACTCCGCAAGAACAGAGAAATGTGTTCTCGCTCCCCACCTCAAAACAAGAACAAATTTCTCTGTTCTTGCGGAGTATGTATCAGCCTTAACTGATCTTCGAAGAACGCTGATGCCATTTTCCATTCCGGTGCCTTTATACATGTTAATCTGTTATCTCAAACATAACCTGCTCCGGAACAAGTAAGGTGTTCAGCATCATTTACCATGGTGTTAGACCTTGATAAAAAGTTACCTCACGAAGCCCAAAGCTTCCCTCGTAATACAAGGACCATGGTAATTATGGCAGCCAACTGAATACATATTAAGATAAGATAACATAAGCTGGCACTTTATTAATCCCAAAGGAAATTATTGTGCCAGGTTGCATAGCAATACAGTAAAAACAATAGAGAAGTCAACAGAATAATACAAAATAAACTAAGATAATTATGCAACAGGATAGACTCCTATTAATTTTCACAAACATGAAAAGATTGAAACTAAGGTAGGTGAGGATACTCACATGACCATGCAGAACATCATGAAGATGTTCCACAATGCAATGAAGACTCGGAAGTACCGCAGACTGAGCAGAAACTCTCTGATATTGTCGCCTGGAGACACAGTCACAAAAGATGTTTAAAGCAGTCAGTATTTGACACACACACTTCAACAGTTCACCTTTCTCGGGGTACCACAGTGATATATTGCTGCCTCTCCTTCAACAAATGTACTCTTTGTAAGTCGCTTTGGATAAAAGCGTCTGCCAAATGCCCTAAATGTAAAATGTAAATGTAAACAAACGAGGGCCTACCTGTTTTCGGTCCCCCGCCTTCATCTCCAAACCCTTGGGACTCCTTCCTCTTGCTGTAAAACAACGCAGATGCATATAGTTGGTACGACGCAACCATAACCATAACATGACATTTGACAAACAGTACTCACAGTTTAAAGTTCAACACAGCTCCCGCGTTTACGAGGAGGGTCCTACAAGAAACAAGATGAAGTATTACTATGGTAGACACCTGGTAGACTGCGAGTTTGCCGATGAAAACCAAACAACACAACGAACGGCAATGCTGGCGACACGACATACACCGTTGGCTTAATGATAAGACAGCGCTATGAACATACATGTACTTATTTACCCGAATATCAATAGATCTCCGATCATTTTGTCCACATCACACACACTCACAACATCCGCTTCCGCCTACGTCACATGTAAACGGGCCAATAGGAGGCGCTCATAACCACCACACACGCAGACGCGCAAAGAACACGCAGGTCCACCGACAATAACAGTACAGTACAATGAAATTAATGTCAAATTAAATTTAAATGCGACAAATTAAAAGAATAAGATTTGTGGATTATTTATTTGGGACAGACCGATTGCCCTATATTACCACATTACCCATTGTATTAATTGACACGTTTATACATTCGGTATTAACACGAATACGACAAAATCTGATCGAATATATTTATTCAATGTTCTTTTTAACGCAAACATATTTGGAAGACATCGACATAAATGAAAGAAATGCAAAGCGTTGTTCGTTATCAATAGGCCTATCACGTTGTGGATTTGACGCATCGAACGCATTTTTGTTCTTACGCCGCGACGTACGGCGACTGATAATGAGACCGTAGGCTCTTATCTTATATACAACAACAACGTACAGACGGCCACCAACCACGGGAGAAGGCGGCAAGTGAATCAGATATCCATCACCCACCGCCAGATGGACATCAGCGGGACGGGATCATGCTTTCACCAACGCCTGCATGACGGGCAGTGTGTTAACTAAGACCAGGGAGTGACATAAGAAGAAGAAGAAGAAGTAGAGGAAGAGACCGTGTGGGGTGAGGAGAGGGACCCTGCGTGCAGATGCGGGGTATTAATAGGTGGGCTTGAGTGGCAGCAGCCTTTCTACTCGGGGAAGACTGGGGGGGCTTTCGTGAAGACTCAGAAGAGGGACACACACACACACACACAGAGACTCCAGGCGCGCAGTTTATTCCCACTATATCCACACAGTCGTGATTAACTAGAGACATGGACGTGCTGGGACTCCTGAATCTGGGCGACATTGCCCAGATTTTCTCTAAGATGGGGATGTTTCCAGTGTTTGACCTGGCCTACTACATCGTGTCCATACTTTACCTCAAGTATGAACCAGGTCAGTCATTTATTCGCACCTTTATTTCAATTGAGTGGTTGCTTGTTTTTAAACGAGACTTTATTCTTGAATAGCCTACACGTGCATACGTGGGCTATTTCATCTGCTTTGTGTACAAATGTTATATTTTAAGTAAAATTAGAAAATGTTTGTGTATTAATCACTTCATCATACATCTCTAAAGACAGAAGGGCAAATGCATGCATCAGACATATAATGACTCATTTTATTCTCCCAGGCCTATTGCACCAACCTGACTCCCTTTCATTTGAATAAAACACGAGAAACAGTCAATCTCACAATATAGACTCAAACAACTCGGGTTCCTGTGAGGACTATCGGAACTTTTCCAAGCATTTAATTCGTTTTTTTATTTTTTATTATCACCAGAGGGGCGATGCAATGCAATCCGATAGAGAGCTTGGGCTCACCATACCAGCAGCCCGGTCAGGAAATAAATAGCACTGCCCAAAATAGATGGAGGTTCAGAAAGTCTTCACTTGTAGCCTCCAACATATGGATGTGAGGAGGTGCTTTGCTTATTATATAATAGACAATCAACAATCAGTCATTCTAATAGGCCTACTATAGTGAAACAGCTAAAGACCTTAAGAAACACACAATCCAAAGGCCATGGTCAGGTAGATTTAGTGTATGAATCCTCATAAGTATGCATTTAGTTAGTGGCCTACACTTGCTGGGATGTCATACTCCTTTACAGTGGCTCATCTCTGGGAGAAGAAACAATTAGGCTAGGCTATGGATTGATTAAACAGGTGGTCATGAAGCCACTTTCTTTGTGTTTGTGATTGTATTTGAAATTCAAACATACAAGTCAAAGACCTAAAGCATGTGTTCATAGATTAAGTCAATTCCAATGTGAACCCATGTGTTTCCCTAAGATCTGTGCTTCCTGGTTCCCAGATAAGAACATAGGGGCTGACATTTGTCGAGGCTGGGGGGGCTCAGAATGTGCCCCCCCAGCCTCGAGAGAGAGAGAGAGAGAGAGAGAGAGAGAGAGAGAGAGAGAGAGAGAGAGAGAGAGAGAGAGAGAGGGCAAAGATTAAGCCTTGGCCAACAGTTGCAGAGCAGGGCGGGAATCCTGCAGCGTGTATTTATAGGGAGGCATTTGTTCAGATCGGGTTCCCCTTCCTTCGTACAGTGTTCTCAGTACAGCACCACCACCAAGCTGATGTACACCTGTTGGGGTCTCTCTCTCTCTCTCTCTCTCTCTCTCTCTCTCTCTCTCTCTCTCTCTCTCTCTCTCTCTCTCTCTCTCTCTCTCTCCTCTCTCTCTCCTCCTTCTCTCTCTCTCTCCTCTCTCTCACTACTATAAGGCAGGTGCACATTTGTGCTGTATCCGGTATAGTCAGAGTAGTGAAGGTGAGTCAGAGACCATATGCAAATGTTGTTAGGATATGCTGATTTACTACCGACACACCCAGTACCCAAATGGGTGTGTGCTAAAGGACTCGACTTTATGTGCTACTGACAACATAAGGTCATTTAAACAAAGATAAACACAGGTACACATTAACATACACACAAAAGCACTTGCTCATACAGTGTATTTAAAAAATACTTGTGTTATGAAGAACCTGACAATAAAAAAATACTTTGACACTTTATTCTGTGTGTTCCACATGTCATACCAGCTATTACATGTTCATATCGTTTACTACAAACTAATAATGAAACTACATATTAATGCTTCTGTTCTCATGACTATCTCAAATTAAAGACAGATTTGTCTCTGTCTATCTAATGCCCATTCGAAGTGTGCCCGTTTGAAACGGACTGACTGCCCACCGAAACAGCTTCACACTCGACACTGTACTTCCTTCTTGGGTCCTCTGCAATACACCAGCCAGTGCAGTGCCCATTTTGTGCCTGTTTGATTGCTTGCAGCTTTCTCAAGAACTCGTTCCAAACAACTTCACACTCGAGTCGACACTGCACTACTCCTACTTCCTTGGGTCCTAAACATGCTCAGTGTGAAGTCAATCAGGATGAATAGTTGTTGACAAAATCCCATTAAAGCCATACATAGATACACATACACACACACACGTAGCACACATGTACTGTAGTTTAGATGCATCCATGCAGATACGCGTTCCTTGTTTCTTCCAACCTTGTGCTCTTCTGTCTGTCAGCTTTAGCCACGGTTGCATGTGACCAAACCAAAGCTTGTGTGTGACCAAATTGTGTGTGTGTGTGTGTGTGTGTGTGTGCAGGGGCGGTGGAGGTGTCCCGTCGCAGCCCGGTGGCATCCTGGCTGTGTGCCATGCTGTACTGCTTCGGCAGCTACATCCTGGCCGACGTCATGCTGGGCAGCAGCCCCCTGGACTACTTCCAGCATAACAGCCACATCCTGCTGGCCTCCGCCGTCTGGTGAGGGCACCGCCATCTCCATCGCCGTGATGATGACACATTGGTGTCACCATGGTATACCGTACCGTAATGTACCGCGGCACCGCAAACCTCACCCTCTGACCGACCTCTTACGGAGGCTGTGAGGCAGGACAGTCTAGCTTGGACTCATTCTGAATCAACTCACAGACAAAAGGTTCCGTGTTCGAACCCCGATGTCCACAGCCTAACCTGTAGTGGAGGCAATAGGCATCCTGGGGCATCTACCTGCTTCTTTATGTATCTGAAATTCTGAAGTTACTTTGGATAGAAGCATCTGCGAAATAAATAAACAGTACAATATATCTATAAATATACATGTCATTTGGATTATGTGTTTGAGTTGTTGTAGTTTGAATCCCAGGGTTCCCAAACCAGATCTGAGGGCATTAGATTACGTTCAGTAGCAGCAGATAACAGAGCCGTTGACCAAGCAGCTCTGCACTGGAAGCCATATCTCAATGTGCACAGTGAGATAGTGTAACGTAACAGTGGCACTGCAACGTCACTGGAACTTCTTTTTTGTATGAGAATTGAGAGTTTAGTTTTAAGGGAACTAGTAGCACTGAAACTGGACTACTACATTTTTAAATGTACAAGCACACTGCTTGGTAATTATTTCATTCTGGAGTGTAATTGTGCTCATTTCATGGAGACATGACTCTCTTCCCTATATCACCGGAGAGATATCTTTCAAAACCACATTATATGATTATTGCATACGATTTTTGAGCTAGTTAGTTCAAATGCAATGGCACTAGCACACATTTCCCGCGTAAAGCCACAGTTTTTATCAGAGCGAAGCCCAGGACACCAACTCATGCCCCACCCCTTTCACTGGCGCTCAACCAATCACACACCTCAATTTCTCTCTCTCTCTCTCTCTTTCTCTACCACCACCTCCAGGTACCTGCTGTTCTACTGCCCTCTGAACCTCTTCTACAAGTGTGTGTCCTTCCTGCCCGTCAAGCTGGTGCTGGTGGCCCTGAAGGAGGTTGTGCGCACGCGCAAGATCGCTGCCGGTGTCCACCACGCCTTCCACGCCTACCACCATGGCTTCTTCATCATGATCATCGTCGGCTACGTCAAAGGTCGTCTAGGTCCTATGGCTAGGGTGGGGGTTCTAGGTCCTAAGGCTAGGGTGGGTGTTCTAGGCCCTATGGCTAGGGGAGGTGTTCTAGGTGTTCTAGGCCCTATGGCTAGGGGAGGTGTTCTAGGCCCTATGGCTAGGGCAGGTGTTGTAGGTCCTATGGCTAGGGTGGGTGCTTGACTCTGAGCCATAAGAATCTGGGTTCGATACCCAGATTATGGGCGAAAAAGATGCCCCTACCTGCAACTTAATGACCTGTATCTGAAATCACTGTCCAAGTCACATTGGATAAACACTAAATCTGCTAAATGTCTCAATTCTCACTAAATTCTAGGTGCTATGGATAGGTGCTATGGCTAGGTGTTATAACTAGGAGCTAGGTTGGGGTCCTATGGGCTTCCATCCTGAGAGGTAGATCAGGTGTGGTGGGCGTGTCCTGAGAGGTAGATCAGGTGTGGTGGGTATGTCCTGAGAGGTAGATCAGGTGTGGTGGGTGTGTCCTGAGAGGTAGATCAGGTGTGGTGGGCGTGTCCTGAGAGGTAGATCAGGTGTGGTGGGCGTGTTCTGAGAGGTAGATCAGGTGTGGTGGGCGTGTCCTGAAGGGTAGATCAGGTGTGGTGGGCGTATCCTGTCCTCACCCAGGGTGTGTCTGTCCTGCAGGTTCCGGGGTCGCCCTCATCTCCAACTTTGAGCAGCTGCTGCGTGGCGTGTGGAGGCCTGAGACCAACGAGATCATGAACATGTCATTGTGAGTGTGCACGTGTGTGTGTGTGTGTGTGTGTGTGTGCATGTGTGTGTAGATCTGTATCTGTATGTCAATGTGTATGAGCGTGTGTATCTGTATATTTATGTTTATGTGTAAGTATATATGTATGCATGCATATGAGTGTATATACTGTATTTACAATATACTCTATGTGAGTGTGTGTGTGTGTACTGTGTATGTATGTATGTATGTACAGTATGTATGTATGTACGTATGTCTGTATGCATGTATCATGTATGTATGTCTTTATTCACGTCAATCTACAATTTAAATGTGTATGAATAATATGTGTCAGAATGTATACGTGTATGTTTGTATTTGTACATGCTTTTTGTATATGTGTATGAGTGTATGATTGTTTATATGTATATGAGCGTATGTTTGTATGTATGTAGAGTGCATGCGTGTGCAGATCTCTGTGTCTGGTGCATGGCTGTGAACCTGTTGATGTGTGACAGACATTCATCAGGGCAGCCTGCAGCAGTTTTTAGCTGCTGTGAAACTGGAGCATGTGCTCGGCTTTCTGAGGGGCGATTGTCCAGAAAACACTGTTCCTTTTATGGTCATACTCTGAGACCAGGGCTGCTTAAGAGGCAGCAGGCATGCACACACGTGCACACATGTGCACTCATGTGCGCACGCACGTGCATGCACACGCACATACATACGTGAACACACACACAATAAGTTGTTACTAGGGGTGTAACAAATAACCGATTTGAATCGGAAAATCGTTTTTGATTTAAAAGATGCGAGTGCATCGGTACACGGACCCCTGGATCGGTCTAAACGTAGCATGAACCGGCCAATGGCCCGATTACAAAGTTATGAATCAGTTTTATGTTGTTGCTGTGCTGCTGAATCCTCCGTCTGCTCAGTGTCTGCAGCGCTCGCTCTCTCTCTCTCGCTCTCTCTCTCTCTCTCTCTCGCTCTCACACACACACACACACGCACACACACATATTAAACTCTTGCAAGACTTGTCATAGTAACGTTAGATAGCGCTCTGTTTGCGAGGGAAAGACAAAAAATGTCCGATACGATTCACAACGTGAACGCATGTTACATTACAAAACAACACTTTAAAAGACTGATATTCTATAAGAGTGCTTACAGTTTGCCACTTTGTTGTGTTCTGTTTGCAAAAATGTGCACAAGGGATGTCTTGAAATTGTTATAATTTTCTACCTCAGTAGTTCATTGTTCCTGATCTGAGCCTACACAGACCTCTCCACAACTTTGGCTCTAATTTGTGCCAACAGTGAAATTGAATAGTTTGTTTTATTGTCAGAGGGGCTTTGTAAAGTTCTTAAAATGCAATATGTTACACTTATAAACATGACATGTTTCTGAATTCACATGTCAAAAGTGACAAAATACTTGTTCCCTGGTCTTTGATAAATCTATTTGAAGGTAAGCAATGCCACATTTATAGTATTGACTTATGTTAATTCATAATGTAAAATGATTGTCTACTTCAAACAAGGAACTCTATCAGATTGTATCATATCCCATCAAATCGTATTGAATCTTATCGAATGCTACTGAATCGAATCGAACCGAATCGTTCCATTTTAAAAATGTAACGTCCCTGAATCGTATCGTACCCCATGTATCTAGATACGTATCGGATCGTCTTTTTTGGAGAGATGCACACCCCTAGTTGTTACCTATTTCAAACAAAGTAGAAAAATTTAAATATAAGATCTTCAATTTGTGTGTTAATTCTTTGAGGTTCACTGTTGGTTCTTTTTTCATGTCAGGGTGACAAAACATGTCAGTGTATATCGAGTTACGGGTTATAAAATATTAGTTTAGCACTTCCACAACTCACCCAGCAGAGGGCGTACATTTATTTTCTCTTCTACTACAATGTACTGTATATTTGAATTCCGAAGTCATGTGACAAGAAGGAGTCATCACAATAAAGATTCGAGATTCAATAACTTTTATGGTCACATACACACACAGGATATGCAGTGAAATGAAAAAGTGGCGATGCCTAGCGGAATGTGCAACAGAACAAATACAAATAACAAAAGAATCAAATATCCACACTATTTACAGTCTTTACAGCAAAAGGAGCAGGTTTTTTAAAATATATAATTCAGTTATCAGGTTAGTAAGTTATGTGCATGGGAGTGGGTAGTGGGGGGGCCCTAGTGAGGTCAGAGTGATGGCCTGTGGAAAAGGCCATCAGGTAAATAAAGTAAACCATAATATAATTTAATATAAAAAAAAAATGTAATCAGTGGATGAAGTGCAGGTCCAGGGTACTGAGCGTCTCCCGGGTTTTCTCCCCAGCCCCACCAAGGCCAGCCTGTACGGAGCCATCCTCTTCACCCTGCAGGAGACGCACTGGATCCCCATAGCCAAGAGCACCCTCATCCTGCTCTTCACCCTCTTCATGATCACCTGCAAGGTGAGCCCACCGGTCTGACCAGGTTGACTTTAGATCTGTTAGGAGCTTGAGAACAGAGATTAAAGATCGCACACCCTTTTGAGAAATGCGCATATGATGTAGGCCTTTTTATCAGCTTCATCAGACCAATCACAACGAAGAAGAGGTGGGGCTACATAGCGGGCGTGCAGATGGCCACTGACAACAACGAGAGAACATTCAAGAAAATGTTCTCTCTACCAGTGGAAAGGTTCCTGATATTCATTCACCAATTAATATCAGGAACTACGACAATATCAACCACAAAAAAGCCATCGTATCGATTTGACCAATGTTGTTATGGAAACGAAAGGCATGTCACGAAAGTTTTTCAGCAGAAAATGCACTCTAGGCAGTGCTTTGTCTTTATAAAAAGACGGACAGTGTGATGTGAGCACACCCTTAATCTGTTAAACAGAGTAAAAACAACAACAACTCTCAACCCTCTCTGTGTCTCTCCCCCACCCCCCTCCCCCAGGTGGTGATGACCGCCCGCCACTCCCACGGCTCCCCCTTCGCCCTCATCGAGTCCTGGGTCTGCCACCTGCTCTTCGGCTCCCTTCTGGGTGGCGGCGCCGCGGACGACCACCACGGGAGCGCAGGCGCCGCCCCCGCCTCCCCCTCCTCCCCCACCAAGAGCAAGGAGGAGCTCAGCGACAGTACCCGCAAGAGGAAGGCCAAGAAGGCGGAGTAGGATGCGCACTCCTGTGGCGCCGGCAGTTAATACTGGAACTGGGGATTGGGGAGGGGGGGAGGGGGGGAGGGGGAGGAGGCAGGTGAGGGAGGGAGGGAGGAATACGCCCCCTAGCCCGTTTCCCTGTCCACCCGTCCTCCCTTTCGTCCTTCTATCCTTCCATCCATCCACAAACCCCATCTGGACTTCCCTGGGTGGATAAGGTGCGGTGGAGCATTTTAACACCCCGCTCATGGAACAGGGCGGGTGGTTTGATGTAAGAGCCTTTACATTTCAGCCAGGTCGTGCTTTCTGCATTTGATTTTCTTTTTCTTTTTTACTTTGGGATGAGGACTGCTAGAACCACATGCTTTTACACTTCCGACATCGACTAAGCCGGCATCACCTCGACCCACCGATCTGTCTTCAGTGAGCCAAGATCCAGAAACTCTACGTGGTGTTTTAGAGTTAATAGATATGTTATTTATTTTCCATTTCAGCTAACAGCTCTCAACAGGTTCCACTACAGTCTACGCAAACCTTGTTTCCTAGTCAGAGAAATGTGATGAAGGAAAAGCACAATCTAATTCTTGACAATACAATGTGATGCCTTTTATGTGGAGAAATATGACACACCTTTCTAATAAAGTCAAAAGGTGAATCTTGGTGGCTTTATCATGTTTATTTGAGTCATCTTGCACTGCATCTGGCTGAACTTATTCATTAGCTACTTGCATTTTAGGTTTTAATGTAGTCATTTAGCAGACTTTTTCTCCGAAGCGCCTCACAAGTGAAGCTTGAGTGAAAGCATACAATTAACAGAGCAGCTATTTACATTTACATTTAGGGCATTTGGCAGACACTTTTATCCCAAGCGACAAGAAGTACATTTGTCATGTGCTTGGAAAGCTGGCGACCCCCCCTGGTCTACTGTTAGCCCTTTGTAGCGGAGGTCATAAACCACAGCTAATGACCTCTCGAGAAGTCTGCGACACCTCACCTTTGACCTTACAGTTCACACAGCAGTAGAAGTGATCATGGAGAACCTCGAGCAAATGGTCTGCGTCGTGCAGCCTGTGTGTGTGAGAGTGTGTGTGTGTGAATAAACCAAAATGTATATTTGGTATTTATATCCATTAGATAGATATTAGATAAATAGACAGAGAGAGAGAGAGAGAGAGAGAGAGAGAGGGAGAGAGAGAGAGCAGAGGTGTGTGTCAGTGTACTGTATAGTGTAGTGTATACTGTGTATATTGTGTGTATTGCAGTGTGTATTGTGTGTTGTGTAGTGTGTATTGTATTGCGTGTTGTGTAGTGTAGGTGGTCTGTGTGTAAGGTTTTGTGTCGTGTGCCATGTGTAGTGTAATGTGTGGTGTACTGTGTGGAGTGTGTTGTGTAGTGTGTGTAGTATGTAGTGTGTTTAGTGTAGATGCTCTGTACCACAGCCTCCAGGGTGCCTGAGTGGAATGCTACCAACATCTGCTGGAGATATTACTGGCAAATACCATAACACAACACAAACAACACACACACACACACACACACACACATGCGCACGAATGCAAGCGTGCGCACACACACACACACACACACACGCGCGCGCACTGAAGTATTTCTGACTCCCTAACAATAAATACTACTTTCAGACAGTAGCTGCAAAGTACTTTGGTACCAAATGACCGTACAGAAATACAATACGATACAAAAACATAGACTGAATACAAATAACCAAAGAATCAGATATCCACACTATTTACAGTACAAAAGGAGCATTTATTTTATTTTGGAATATAATTCCACATTTTTTGGAATATAATAATCAATAAGGCATATCAAGTAGAAAGCATATGAACCATGGAGCCTGACCTCCCTGCTACCTGCCATGCTGGTGTGAGTGCAGACTTCAGGTAATGTCACACGGCCCAGCGACACCACAAAACGAGGGGGCGAGTCTATCCTCGTAAATCCCCCCCCCCCACCAAACTGCACCCCACCACCCCTCTCGGTGGTACGCTCCAAGTTCCATGGAGGGTTCCAAGTTCCACGGAAGCTTTGAGGTAGGAGGAGAAGGTGGAGGAGGGGAAGGTGGGGGAGTGTGGGTGGGGGGAGGAGGATTTAAAAAGCAGGGCAGGAGAGGAGGAGAGACATCAATCTTCTGGTGGTGGTGGTGCTGCTGCTGCTGTTGTTAGTGGTGCTGGTGGTGCTGGTGGTGGTAGTGGGGTTAGAAACCTGTTGGAACACAACCTCTTTGTGCTTGTGGGTGGGAACAAGGACATCCAACAGACCTCCCTGTCGGCAGAGAGAGAAGACGAGGAGAAGAGGAGAAGAAGAAGAGGAAGAAGAAGAGAAGAGAAAGGAGATAGACAAAGACGAGGAGAAGGCTCAGCGGAGCTCAGCGAGAACCCAGAAAGGAGCCAGAGAAGAGCCAGAGCGAGCGCTGTGAGAAGGTTCATCCGGTGTTCCTGAGAGCAGCAGTTGGAGGAGGCCCACCATGTTGTGTGTTCTGCTGCTGAGCGCCTTCCTCTGTGGGGGCAGCAGGGCCGTGGTCCAGAGAGGTGAGATGAGCCATGAGTCTCTCAAACTCACGTTGACGTTGAGTTAAGAGGTTAAGAGTTTAAAAAATGTTAATGGTTCAGCAAATAGTGAGACCTTGAGTGACCTGGGGTGAAATGTTCAGTCAAATCTATTACAGTTGAATTTGTTAATTCATTTATTTTTAATTAATACATTTTGTTGTTAATTAATCAGTACATTAACAAGAACATTAAGATAAGGTCTTATTTCAGTCATGTATAAATTCTGTGCAAGGTCTAATTTCATCATTAATTCTTTAAACTCGAATCTAATAGATCAATACCATTCCCAGAATCATGAACCGAATGACAAAGAAAACATTCCAGGAAAACCAGAGGAGGTCTGATTCACTGTGTGTGAGCGCTGCTCTGACAGCTTGTATGTTTGGGCTAATCTGTGGAATCCATTTGGTAAACAGACGTAGTACTAATGGGAAGACCACACTTCCTCTCCTATGGGGCTCCAGCGGGCCCCTATACGGCTCTTCAGGGGCCTGGCCAGGTCAATTTAGAGCAGGCAGATGACACCAGGAGATAGAGCAACCTCTAATGAGGACCTGGTCCTTTAGCTCAGCTAGAGGATGGTGGAGAGCTGCTAGATTATTATGGGAAATTACTAGAAACACACATGTTCCAATTGTAGGACGGAAATACACACACATATAGAAACACACACATGCTTGCATGCATGCAAGCACGCATTCACATGCACACACACACACACACACACACACACACACACACACACACACACACACACACACAACACACCCACACACACACACACACACACACACACACATACACACACACACACACACACACACACACACACACACACACACACGATTGGTCTGCACACTAATAGTGGAAGCAGGAAGAGAAACTCCAACCAAGAATTGGATCTGGATCACCAAGCCCTTTACAACGAGACCACATTTAGATTTAGTGTGTGAAAAATGAACGTCTCCTACCAAAAGCCGCTGGAGATGCAGGGAGTGGGCGACCTGACCGGGCTGAACCAGAAGTCTCCAGGACAGAGCTGGGTATCGGGTTGAGTTTATCTTGGCCTCGGATGAAAGATGCAGCAGACTATTTATTTAATGGCAAACCTTGACAGCAAGAATGTCTCTGTATGCACACTTGCCCACAGTCTGTCCAGCATGCTACTGACAATCTCGTTAAATGCATATTCATTTCATTTTCATTTCATCAAAGTTACTTTGGGACTGGAGTTGTAGGTATCTTGTGTAATTTGCTCAGTTCTTAGAGATAGTCTTAGAGGTCTCAGTGTTTTATTAGTGAAAATATCAAACCAAACTAAATAGAAATACCAAACTAAACCTTACAACTGGCTGAAGACATGTTAAATCATGATATTCTCCAATATTACTATCTAATGTTTTCTATCATTGGTCAATGAATCTTTGTTGATCCTGGATCCTGTCCTATATATTCATCTTTTAATTTTGTTTTTTTCAGATGGAGAAATCATCAACCAGATCAAAGGGACCAACATGGTCCTGGACGAGATCAAAGAACTTCTCAAACAGCAGGTGAACAATCTTGACCTTCATCAGAAGTGTTACTTTCAACCTGAACGTCCACCATTCAACCATTTCTTGGTTTGTTGGAACATGACGCGATGATGAAAAGCATAGAGCCGCATATCCACTCTGGGGGGTGGGGAGCCACCATCAAAACCTTAGAAGATCATTGATGAACTGTTTGTATGCGTGTCTTTTTTTTTACTTTCCAGATCAGGGAAATTGTTTTCCTGAAGAACACAGTGATGGAGTGTGAGGCGTGCGGTGAGTGAACCAGCAGAATTAATCCTTAGTGGGGTGAGCAGTTGATGGGTTTGGGCTCCACGGCTCCACCCGCTAGAGCTAACCGCCTGGGAAATACAGCTTGGATGGTAGAGACGCAGGTTTGATTCTGATCGTGTGATCCTCGGCTCTGTTACAACCCACTCTCCTCTCAGTCTCTCTCCACTGTGCATAAAGTAACAAAGGTCCTTTGAAGGAAAACTAAATGGGAATCCCATCTGGGATGAATTCAATCTGGGATGAATCCAATCTGGGATGAATAAAGTACTATCTCATCATTTCTTGTTTTATCCTAATACAGTATAGTAAGCATGAATCAACCCGTCACTAAAGCGTATACTGCCATCATCGTGTCTCTATGTCTGAGTTACGAACCAACATATAATTGATTGTACTACGGTTCTCAAATTGAGATGTACAAAGTTTAGAGAGTTTAGGGGAGTCCCCTTCACTCACTCTGTTGTCCTTTCTTCACCAGGGATGGGGGGGCTGCAGCCGCGTCCCTCCTGCGTGCCCAACCCCTGCCACCCGGGGGTGGAGTGCAGGGAGACCCCCGATGGGGTGAAGTGTGGGCCCTGCCCCGACGGCATGGTGGGCAATGGGAGCCACTGCACAGACGTAGATGAGGTGAGACCACCAGAGAGCCGAGTCCAAGTGGTGTCTCCTCAGGACTGTTTTGGTTTGTCCAGGGTTCACACCATTTACTGATTGCTTGTAGAGAGATAAGATAAGATCAAACTTTATTAATCCCGAAGGAAATTCTTGTAAAAGGATATGGGTGGTAACCATGCAGAGCCAATAGTGATTGGCTCTGGTTTTCATCCTTTAAAAAGAGAGTCAAGTCAAGTTAATTTTATTTGTATAAATCACAGTTAGTCTCAAAGGGTTAGGGTTAGCTACTGCTAAGTCCATTGTATTAAGTGAGCAATGATTTAGGTTCCAGGCAAAGGGTTAGACATGTTTATGTTAAGCATCTGGGAAAAATGCTAAGATGTCAGACAGCTTTCAGAAAATGCTAACCAGGCCCCATGAACATGCAGGCATCTGCACACACAAGCTAACATAAAGACATGGGCAAGGAGGCAAAAGGATTTACCTTGTTTTTGCACTCTAGCTGAAATCAAGAAATGTAAATGTGATATTCTTCTGAGATCTTCAAGTTTGGCCCCTTTGATGCACTATGTGGGGCATTTTTGGGAAAAATCTGTTTAACTTGTTCTAATTGGACCATAAGGTTGACCTCTGACCCGCCGTACTCCCCTCGGGACTGGGGTAGTTTTGACCTGTGCTTCCTGTCTGCAGTGTACGGTCATCCCGTGCCACATGGGCGTCCGCTGCGTCAACACGGCCCCCGGGTTCCGCTGCGGGGCCTGTCCCGCCGGCTACACGGGGCCCCAGGTTCAGGGGGTGGGGCTCGCTTACGCCAGCCGCTCACAAGCAGGTGAGCCATACTGGAAGATAGCCGTCATTAGGTCTGAGCTAACTTCAGCTCGCTAACAATGAGAATAAACATTTATTAAATGTTATTCTGAGATCTGTTATTCTTGATACAAATTTAGGGAGGCGTATCATAAAAAAGTAGTTGTCTGCTTAATATGAAAATAGTAACTCTAAGGCTTTTTCTGTTCCTATCTAAAGGTGTGCAGGGACATTGACGAATGTGAGAATCCCAAGAACGCCGGATGTGTGGAGAATTCAGTGTGCATGAACACACCCGTAAGTATCTTCCTCCCAACTTAAAGAGCAAACAAATGTTGGAATTAAAAACTCAGAAACTGAACTGAACGGCAAGAAAGAACCTCTGATAACCTGAGAGAATTTCTTTCTTTATAACACTGCACAAATTCTGATCTCCATTTCATTAACAGTAAGGTGTGTATGTGTGTGTGTGTTGCTGTGTGTCTGTATGTGTGTGTCATTGTGTGTTTTCAGGGCTCCTACAGGTGTGGTCCCTGTCAGAAGGGCTACATCGGGGACCAGAAACGGGGCTGCAGGCCGGAGAGGGCCTGCGGGAACGGTCAGCCCAACCCCTGCCACGCCAGCGCCGAGTGCATCGTGCTACGCGACGGCAAGATAGAATGTCAGGTAGAGGAAAAACAACACAAATAATTGTCCTCATTTTGTGCTGGGAAAAAAAACATCAATTTAATTAATAAAAATAGTAAAATAATACTTTTAAAATTAGGTAATAAAAGAAAATTACAGTAACTATTAGGTTTTTTTCATCATGATAGTTATTCGCCTCATATAACATTTCTGGCACATGAATCAGACTTTCCAGAATATTAGTTGTAACATATTTTTGGAAAGATCAGTTAAAACTTCTGAACGTCAGGAACCATAGACAGTAAAAAACTGTGCACTGTGATAAAAAAAGTCTTGTGATTTCTTCCTGTCCAAACAGTGTGGCGTGGGGTGGGCAGGTAACGGCTACCTCTGTGGACCGGACACAGACATCGACAGCTTTCCCGACGACCAGCTGGATTGTCCTGAGAGGAACTGCGCTAAGGTGAGAAACTGTCCTCATAAGCCTGTCTGTCCCGAGAAACCGGTCTGTCCTCAGAGACCATGCTTTGGATGGATGATAAAATGGAATGGATTGCATTTATATAGCACTTTTATCCAAAGCGCTTCACATTGCCTAACATTCACCCATTCATACACCAACGGTGGTGTCAACCATGCAAGGCAGCAGCCAACTCGCCGGGAGCAGTGTTAGGTGTCTTGCTCAGGGACACTACGGGGATCAAACCAGCAACCTTCCAGTGGCCAGACAACCACTCCTGAGCCACTGCAGCCCATAACATTGGAAGATAGTCTTGGCTTAGAAGCATTGTCTAAATGAAATGGTCTGAATTGCCCGCCAAATGACGTCCATCTTGTTTCCCAGGACAACTGTCTGACAGTCCCCAACTCGGGCCAAGAAGACGCAGACCGCGACGGGATGGGAAACGCTTGTGATGAAGATGCCGACGGAGACGGAATCTTCAACACGCAGGTTCAGAGTTCACCTCCATGACTGTGCAGCTCCCCATCAGCTGAAGGAACATTGTTGTTTCGGGAATCACATCATTTCAGAATGTCAAGCTAGTTTGCAGACCAGATAGGTGCAGTTTAGATGCTCGGCTTCTTTGCCATTATTTGTACCTCTATATGTGAATCTGTGAGATACACTAAAAGGGGCCGGAAAGTGGTTGGTTATGGTGTTCTACTACCAGTCGAAATTTTCGTTCGATGTCAGTTCAATCCCCAATGTCAACTGCTTATCTGTATGTCTACCTGCCCCTACCTGCTCCTTCATGACTGAATTCACTGGAACTCACTTTGGATAAAAGCATCTTATAAACATGTAATTGAATTGAATACCGTCAGCTCGTCACGGGTAAAACACACACAGCAGCTCAATTCTAAACTAAACTGAACCCGCCCACTAAATCAATCTGAGATCCAATCAGAGCATCTGAATGGATCAATCAGCACACCTTCATGTAGACTTCTTCTTCTTCTTCTTCTTCATGTCTTCTCCTGACAGGACAACTGTGTTCTGGTGCCCAACGTGGACCAGCGCAACGTGGACGAAGACGATTTCGGGGACGCGTGCGATAATTGCCGCGCTGTCAAGAACAACGACCAGAAGGACACGGACGTGGATAAGTTTGGAGACGAATGCGACGAGGACATTGATGGGGATGGTTAGGATGCAACTTTGGTCTCTACCGCTACTTTGCAAACAATTGACCTCATCTCATTACATATTACACAAATACACACATGGAGGCATATGTGTGTATTTGTACAACCTGAGTTCATGAGGTACAAATGATGTGTAAGGATGTTATATCTAGGTAGTAAACAAGAAATGAATGGAAGAAATCAAGAAATCAGTCATCATCACAGTCTCTTGAGTACTATGAAGACACATAAAACAGTCTTTCTATATCAGTATTCTATATAGGAGTGATAGGTAGGCCTACTCTACAGGAGTACTCTATGTACACGATGTGAGTGACCAGACCACATTCAACCCCACTGTTGTTCACCGCAGGGATTCTGAACCACAAGGACAACTGCAAGCGCGTTCCCAACGCCGACCAGATTGATCGGGACGGCGATAAAGTTGGGGATGCGTGTGACAGCTGCCCCTACGTCCCCAACCCCGACCAGGTAAGAGTTAAGCCAGCCACCAAACACACACACACTCCGACAGATATCTTTCCACTGTAGTTTGGACTTGCGAATGTATTCACAAGAGCCTGCATTGTGAGGGCTTTAACGATATACTCATACTACAGAAGAGCGGCATTATGGGTATTATCGGCAGTTAATTAACAGCGCTCCAACGTTCCTCCCCAGCTGGACGTGGACAACGACCTCATTGGGGATCCCTGTGATACCAACAAAGACAGGTAGCCTCTGGTCTCCTGCCTCCCAATGACGCAAAGCAAATGTCAAAGCATAACAATATTGACCTTTTACCTTCTGGGTGGCGGTGGCGGTTTCCCCCAGCGATGGCGACGGTCACCAGGACTCGAGGGACAACTGTCCTGCGGTGATCAACAGCTCCCAGCTGGACACGGATAAGGACGGCCAGGGGGATGAGTGTGACGACGACGACGACAACGATGGAGTCCCCGACCTCCTCCCCCCCGGCCCCGACAACTGTAGACTCATCGCCAACCCCCTGCAGGAAGACTCAGATGGTATGGTCTGTCCCTTCGTCCGTCTGTCTGTAGGATGTCTCTTTGTCTGACTGTCTTTCTGCAGATCATCTGTCTGTGAAATGTCTGTTGGGATGGATCTGTCTGTCTGACTGTCTTTCTGCAGAGTGCCTGTCAGTCAAAAGTCTGTCTGTCTCAGCGTATGAATGTTTGTCTGTCTGGTCTCTCTGGCTCTATCTATCTATCTATATTTGTCTAATCTATTTTGGAGTGTGTGTGTGTGTGTGTGTGTGTGTGTGTGTGTGTGTGTGTGTGTGTGTGTGTGTGTGTGTGTGTGTGTGTGTGTGTGTGTGCATGTCCTTCTTCCGCCCATTTGTCTCTCCATCTATCTGTCTGCCACTTGCCTGCCTACCAACGAGTCTATCTCCATGTCCCTGTTTCTGTCTCTGTGTCCTGCTGTTGCCCCTACCTGTGTGTCAGGTAATGGTGTGGGGAACGTGTGTGAGAAGGACTTCGACAACGACACCATCGTGGACACCATCGACGTGTGTCCGGAGAACGCAGAGGTGACCCTGACTGACTTCCGGGAGTACCAGACGGTGGTTCTGGACCCCGAGGGTGACGCCCAGATAGACCCCAACTGGGTGGTGCTCAACCAGGTTAGCATGGAACATAAGATACCATAAGATTTACTTAATTTATCCCAGATGGGAATTTCAAGTGTCATGTCAGAAAGTACAGAATAGTTATCAGTAATTGTATTAATTAGACAGTAATCACTAGACAGTAATCTAAATGTAAAAACGTTTAGCAAATAAACCAAAATGGTCAACTCTAGATGCACCAAATGTTCTTAACCATCCAAATCTGCTCTTACCCAGGAGGGCTATACTGTATGATGAATCCCTCTTAATCAGTGTAGTCAGTGCAGTGTAGTGCAGAGTCCAGCATGTCCTGTGTGAGGCCCATTGAGTAGTAGAAACAAAATGGAAAAGCAGAATGGAAATGTAAATTCTTTTGACAAATGTGGCTGCTCTGTAAACCCATAAAAGTCAAAAGACATCATGAACATATAATTACAGAATTATCTTATGTCTATTGGTTATTAAGGAATGCACTTTAATGGTAAACTCAACCACATTCTTGGTTTGGTTTCCTGAAAGTCAAATGGACAACACTGGGTCTCTGAGCACCAACATGAAACCCAACCAGTCTATGAAACCCAACCCATTTCTCTTGCAGGGTAGAGAGATCGTCCAAACCATGAACAGTGACCCCGGACTGGCAGTTGGTGAGTCCAAACGCTGGAGATTAACTGCTGTCAAAGCATCCTAAAATACCCCAGAGTGCATTGCAGGCTGGCATGTGTTGCCCCATGCATGCCCCCTCTAATCTGGCCAGTGATGGCACCATGCTATTCACAGCCATTGGGATTATCGCAACTTGATGACCTCAGTAATAATATATCCATATCAGTGTAGATTCTCAACAGATAGCCTGAGAATCAAACAGAACAGGTGGTGGTTCTTGGGATACCAGTGTCCCCTTGCAACAACTGTATGGTCCACATGGTTTTCTCTTCTCATGGAGATATTTGTAGGTTCCCACCTCTGCAGGTTTAGGCCAATTAGAGACCCCTAGCTGCAAGGTGCACCCATCATCCAATAACTTTGAAAGCAGATGGATTTATTTATAATACATCATATTTACTCACACCCCACTGTAAAATCCTTTCTTTCTTTCTTTGCGAAGGTTACACTGCATTCAGTGGTGTGGACTTTGAAGGGACGTTTCACGTGAACACCGTGACGGACGACGACTACGCAGGTTTCATCTTCGGCTACCAGGACAGCTCCAGCTTCTATGTGGTGATGTGGAAGCAGGTGGAGCAGATCTACTGGCAGGCTAACCCGTTCCGGGCCGTGGCCGAACCAGGCATTCAGCTAAAGGTTGGTTTGGAGGCTTCACTTTTTCCAATTCCTATTTTTTTCTTTCCAAGGACATTACTGAAATGTCTGCATAATAGGACAATTTTTACAAGGTCAATGATTTTTTTTTTTTGGCTGCATATGTTAATTTCTCGTTTCTGGCAGAAACTATTATAGATGTAGATCACCCTTAGTGACATTTGAGAGATACCTTTATGCCAGCGACTGTAAAGCCTTATAAAATAAGAAGATACCTTTTGGCAGTTAATATATATATTCCATTACGGAATACAATACATGCCTTGAAGTTGTACAGATATGGCTTTTAAGATTAATGACATGCCTCTAAAACATAATTTGACGAACTAGACATTTGGCATTTTCTTTGAGTCTTTCTCAAAGTAAATACATAATCCTCCATGGGTCAGGAGCGGGAGAACAGCCGACCCTCCAGTTTGAACCCAATAGGAAATTATCAATTTCTTCTATGCACCTTGGAAAAATATAGAACATAAATAAATGACAAACAACTGACCTATTTCAAATATGAAAAACTCTACTGGCCACCATTGGACCAATGTGGGTTTTTCTTTAATGATTCACACAATACTCAAGAGGGGGGATGCATGTACCTCAATGATCCTGTGCCGTTTTGACCAGGCCGTCAAGTCGACCACGGGCCCAGGGGAGAACCTAAGGAACTCTCTGTGGCACACGGGAGACACCTCGGACCAGGTGAAGCTGCTGTGGAAAGACGCCCGTAACGTGGGCTGGAAGGACAAGACCTCGTACCGCTGGTTCCTCCAACACCGGCCCGCCGACGGATACATCAGGTAGGGCTAGACCAACGCTAGGGGGTTCCCCTGGGGTCTCTCACAGAACCTCCTCCTCCATGATGGAGCATGGAACAGTGAGCCGCTTCAGAATGCTCCTCCTGCTGTTCTGAAAGATACATTCTGGGATGCTTAGTGATTTCTAATGTTTTCATGCTCTGGTTGGAAGCATTGAGATGTGAGGGGAACCAAAAGGTGTCTTGCATTAGGTGTCTTGCTCAAGAATGCCTGCTGTAGCAGGGGCATTGGGGTACAAACCCAGAACCTTTGGACTGAGAGTTGAACAACCTAATCATTACTACACTACCCTGCCTGTACTCTGGATGAGATGGATGAATAGAACAGTCATATCTTCTGCGTCTAACAACCAGAAGGTTGCTGGTTCAATCCCCGGGCTCCGCCTAGCTAAGTGTCGTGGTGTCCCTGAGCAAGACACCACCTAACCCTAACTGCTCCTGACGTGTTGGTTGTTACCTTGCATGGTTGTCACTGCCGTCGGTGTATGAATGGGTGAATGAGAGGCAACTGTAAAGCGCTTTGGATGAAAGCGATATATAAATGCAATCCATTTACCATTCTGGATGATGTTTTGAACAGGGTGCGTTTCTTTGAGGGAACGCAGATGGTTGCGGACACAGGTATCATCATCGACACGACCATGAGAGGGGGACGGCTGGGGGTCTTCTGCTTCTCCCAGGAGAACATCATCTGGGCCAACCTCCGATACCGCTGCAATGGTACGTACTTAGAGAAGAGTGGTTGTAGTAGTAGGGATAACATTAGAAGGCATTAAACAAACTAAGATTTAACTTCATGAACTGCATTTATTCAGTTTTGTTGTAATGGTCAGTTAATATTGGATTAAATTAGGTGCATTGAAAGTAACATCGCTAAATTGGAACCAATTGGAGCCGATCGGAATCTGCAATGACACACATTCTTATCGGAATTTCACCACCAATTAAACATTAACATCTAATTTGGAACTAAAGTATAACCTTGCTTTTGTTTGGTTTTGACCGTTTCCAGATACACTTCCTGAGGACTTTGAATCATACAGAGGCCAGCAGGTCCAGCTGGTTGCCTAGGCAACAGCAGAACAGAGATGGAGGTCAGGGAATTCTGGGACTAACTTCACCAAAATTACAATTTCCAGAGAATTCCATAGATGAAATGATGCCTTTAGAATTTCAAAATGCAGAAGTACATTGTGGAGAATAAATGTGATTGTGAATGCTGTTTTTTGTTTTTGTTTTTAATTTTGACATTGATGCAAGTCTATGCTAGTGTTGAACTTGTTGAATGTTTTTGGCGATATTGCCAAAAATAAATAGAAATGGCCATCTCACACATCTTTTTCTTGTCAGGTGAAATAGATATTTGGAAGATGTAAGAGTTGCTGATGAATAATAAATTGTATTTGGTAATATTTGCTATGTTTTTTGGTGATTTAAACTCTGACTGGAGGGTGCATTGAAAATTGTGTGACCCGATTCTATGCATACATTTGACTATTTAAAAATCCTGCAAAGTATTGAATAAAGTGACAAGCAAAAACTTTTGCTTCTTAATGCATGACGTTTCGCATTGTAATTAATTATCAAAATTGCAATATAATTATAATTTCGTGCCATGCAGAAATGGGGTTAAATACATCTTAATTATATTCTCACATATCTAGTCATTGTGTATTTCTGACATACTGATGTAAAATGACATTGGACATTTTTAATCGGTATATTCTGCCAAACATGAGTATGTACAGAGAAAAGTCTGTCGTCCACATTCAATTTTGTTGACATTTTCTTTTATATAATAAACAAACGGTTCACATGAGGAAATTCACACGGCAACAAATAAATACTACAGAACTTGTACTAGGACGAACTGGACAACAGTGATATGCTAGCCGCACTAGAAGCATCAATTTCAACTTTAAAACAGAACTGGTTTGCCTGGGCCATATACATGTTTCAATGGATTGCAGACATTTAGAAAAAATCTTTGTGTCATTAAAGGGACATCCAGATTTCAAACCCTTGAAACGACAAGCTGCACAACATAAAAACTCACAAATAACTTCCCGTAACCAAAGATTTGGAACACACCTTATCTTTTTTTTGTTTAGTATTTTGTTTAGTATGCCAGTTTAAAAGCATGTGGTGTGTCCCGGGACACAGCAGTTTAAAACCATGTGGCTGGGACAAACTTCCTTCATATACTTTTCAATATAATTTGATTGTGACACATGATCTTGCGTTGAGAAAAGAAAAACACAGTTCAGTCGTCAGAAACTACAGCAGTACACTGAAGAAAAAAAAGTTTTTTTAAAAAGCAGTTCTACTCTCCAATAGTCCAACCAACCGACTAGACCTTTACATGACCCGTTCTTTCGATGCATTTCAACAGCAGAGCCAAATTGAATAATTGATTGTGAACAGCATATAATTTGTGACTACATCCTTTACAGTACTCTGGAGTGGCAGTTTCTATTTTTTTTCTTCTTACAAGGCTTTAAATCTTCAAGAGGCTAACGACTTATCGCAGAGCAACAATCACTTCATGGGTGAAAGTCAACAGTCTAGTCGTCCTGGGCTGGATTCCGATTATATTTACTTAAAACGAGCTCAGGCTTGACAGCCGAGCTGTTTCAACTTCACTAAAGGCAATGTAAATGGGAAATGGTAAATAGATTGCATTTATATATCGCTTTTATCCAAAGCGCTTTACAGTATTGCCTCACATTCACCCATTCATACACTGACGGCGGTGTCAACCATGCAAGGTAACAACCAACACGTCAGGAGCAGTCAGGGTTAGGTGTCTTGCTCAGGGACACCTCGACACTTGGCTAGGTGGAGCCTGGGGATCAAACCAGCAACCTTCCAGTTACCAGACAACCACTCTTACATCCTGAGCTTCTGGCTGCCCAATATCAACGCGCAATGTCAACGGTCAATGATCTGACCAATCACAACCTTCAGACTTCAAAGCCAATCACATTCACTATATGTGGCCACATAGCAGCGTGATACGTAAATGTATGATGACATTGTCGAAGAGTCGCTAAAACACTTCCAGTTAAGAAGTGTTAAGCCCAATATATCCTCGGCCCCGAAACCGATTCGGCAGCTGATCGAGCTCTTGACGAGGATTCAACAATTAGAACAACAATGGGGCTACAATGGGGGCCGAGAAAAACATCTGATGATTTAGCAGGAGTATAATCGGAATCGAGCCCCGGCTCAAATTCAACGGGAGCAAGCTTAAGGGAACATGGCTGCCAGGCTTAAGTACATTCGGACTGCATCTTTGTTCCAACGGTGTTCACAGGAGAGCAAGCTGCACTGGAAAAAGCCCTTTCTAGTTTTGCATCTCCCGTACGGACTCAAAAAACAAAATGACAAAAAAACCAAGACAAGCCCAAAAGAATAAATAAACAGTTTAAAGACGAAAATAGGATACATTTTCTTTTTTTTCGTTGAACAAGAAAGTTCCTGCCGGAGTGTACATCCGGTGTCAGACAGCATTCACATAGGGCAAAAACAGTCCCTGTTGCAAAAACAGGACAGTCACAAATAAAGTGCGAAGCAACGAGCGGACTTAAATTTGCACAACCAAAAAACGGAATTACTATGTATAACCCAGTCTGAATTCTGACAAGAAACAAAAAGCAACAATGCTTAGAAGGGTAGTGACTCGTAAGGACTCAGTGTTGGAGGTGGGGGGGGGGGGGGGGGGGGTCGCAAAGCACATTGATGTCATGCAGTTCACTGTAAAACTTTGTGTTAACATTCGTCTATTAATGCAAACAATCAGTGCAAGTGTCCGTCTTTCAAGGTCGAGGATGGAGCTAGAGATGTCTTCTGTGATTCAACGCCATCTCACAGGTCAAGACGTCTGAGGAATTGTGCTGAGGTTTAATAACAGTGGGGTTGGGACTGAACGTGATGAGATACTACGAGGGGAATAAACATGGATTTAACAAGCCACAGTCAGAATCGTCAGACAAAAAGAAGCGGGAACAAGCATGGTCAATTTTTTTTTAAAGTAGGTTCAAAACCATGGGATCGTTTAGCGTCAACGCTCCAAAAACCTAGGACGTTACCACACAAAATACATTGTTGTATTTTTTTCACCGCCCCGCCCCCCCAATCCAAACGTGTATTAGCATTACGCTGAGACAAAGTTAAGAGTCACGTAACAAGAAACTTGAGTTCATCGTTGCAAGGGAGCAACCAGCACATGCATCCGCGTTCGACAGGATCACAGCGAGCTATGTTTTTGTTTTTTTATCTTATACGGATCGACCTGCGCAGTAATAGGAAGGCCTTCGTACAGAGGTTCAGACCGTCAGGTGAGTGCATGCATTTCGTTTTTCGGCTTAGCGTATGTACAACGGCGATCTGTGCTAACAGTTGTTCTCTGCAGTAACAGAGGAACCCACAGCGAGAATTGAGCTAAACATGACAAATCCAAAAGAAATTATATATAAATATACATTTATATAGGTTTATATATATATATTCTATATGATCATCTATATAATATGTTCTATATATTTGATTCAGCAACATTATAGTCTGATTTATAAACAAACAAAATCTCATTTGCATAGGAATCCCAATTGGTTAAAAGGCAACAAAACCCTTGTGATGGACACAAACCGAACAGAGAAACATGTAAACTTAATGTGTTAGTAGCTACAGAAACTTTGAAGAATGGCTGAGTTTGAATTTGTGTTTGGCATGGGCTGGAAGGTCACTCCCAGGACAAAGAGAAAAGACCGTACAGAAACCATGCAGCCTACCACTACCCTTCAGATCCAATAATAATGTGATCCAAAATACACGGTTTCATGTACACGTGGAACACGAAATGCACGACAACAGTACATTTGTACATTTTGCCAATTAAATAAGTGTAAACATTGGTCACTGATAAAAAAAAAAAAAAAAAGTATAATATAAATTACAAATAAACCGTTTAGGACCTACTACTTTACCGAAAACAAGTTGAATTCATTTTACAGTTAAGAGACCATGAATAAAAGTAGACACTGAAAGTGATAAATTATCTGGCAAATAGTGTTGATATTGGTAGAATATTTTAAATAGTTAAAAATAAACACTTTTCCCTGATAGCCTTCTTGTTTGCACCTAAACACATTTGATGTGCTAGGCCAAGCATTTGTGTAATATTCTCAAAATGACATCTGCTTGCAGTATCTTATATTTTTTTGGATACATTTACCATAAAGAACCCATAAATATAATTAGTCAGTCTTATGGGGTTTTTTTTTTTTTTTAAATACAAAATTTCAATTAATAGTTAAATGATTGATAAAAAAAAAAAAAATGTAAAGCGCACCTGAACACAAAAAATCAAACCTCTGGACAGTGTCTCCTCTGGCGAAATAGGGGTTATGACGACTCTAGTTTCCGATTGGCTCAAATCGGCATGACATCACCTTGCCAATCAGAAACAAAAACGCCAGTAACCCGTGTTCAGTTCCATCCCTGTGGTTTGATTTTGAGGTTTGGCTAGTATTTAAACATTAAAATAAGCCACTTAAAAACAAACAGAACAGTAATACCCAAACGTTGTAGTGTAACAAAGGCTATTTTCAGATATCCCGCCTAGAAGGCTAGCTTAACCACTTTAACATCTGTTTAGTAAGAGCAACCTTGCCAAGGAGTGGAAAGCCTCCCCATATCTGCACTTTCAACTGAACACGTCATTCCACTTAGAAAACCACTAATTTGGTTGTAAACTGTACTGGTAGAAAATACAGTACAATGATTTGTCAAACCTTGCACTACGTAACCACAAATATCACTGACCAAACGTCAAGAGATCCTTTCAAATACAAGAAAAAACGTCAAAGAGAAGGTAGGAAAATACATGGTCACACAAGACACTCAAAGTACAACAGTAGAACACACTCCTGTAAGGCAAAATCAGGTGATTTCACAGTGACAACTTCAAAATATTATTTGTTGTGTTCTCTGTTTTTTTTTAAAAATAGTCATATTTCTTTGTATCTTAGAAGGAATTGTAGTTTGGAGCTATTCACTGGCACCAAATAAAAGTACATCTAATTAATTAATTTAAATAGATTAATATCTTGCTTTCAAAGCGTGCTTTCATACGTGAGCCAGCTGAATAGAGGTAACTAATGAAGCTGTTGATGGGGTGAATTTGGACTACATCGTTTTGGTGGACTGGTCTGAGAAGCTGTTGTATTTTGATTTTGTAACATTTTTGCTGGGCTGTAACTGCAACAACATCAACAACAAAAAAATCATCAAATAATGACACAGCAAACGCCTATTAGCAAGTATGGGGAGGTTTTGCAGTCCTTCATTAATCAATAGCTTATTTAACACAAATAATAAATAGACAACTTATACTGGTGCATTTTGTACACTACGCCTACAGCAGTAAGAGTTTTGGCATCACACGTAAAACAAAAAACAGTCTTCAAGACAAATAAATAAGGTAATAAATAAAAACACGTATAAATACACAAATCATCAACATATAGTGCATGAGAAAAATATAAACATTTGGTTGTCAAAAATAAAGCTTTTGTTTGCGAGATCGGAAGCTGCGTTGGGGAGATGGGACTGTAGCGTGGTGACCGTCCCGTGGCGTCTTCTATGCTTTAAAACTTGGTTTTCTACTTCTTTTGACAACAGCATTGGACATTGGCCTCATTTTCAGCCACATGCTATTCTTCAGCAAACAATAAAAAAAATAAAAAATAAAAACACATTTAAATATATATATAAAAAAAGCAACAAAAAAATACATAAATCTAATGTGGGCTGTTGGAATATATCTGGCGTGAAATGAAAAAAGTGAAAATTAAATAAACCAAGGCTTGCTAAAGCACCGCAACCAATCGCATTCAAAACCACGTCAGGGCTGTGCCTGTTGCTGGGGGGGGGGGGGGGGGGGGGGGGAGGGCATCCGTATGCTGCGCATGATTCCAAGGGATCGGGAAGGAGTCGGAGCGCTGTTCGGAGGTCAGCTGATCCATGCAATAAGGGAGGGCCCCACCTCCCTTCCTCACACTCCAATCACAAGTCAATATGTTTTTGCTTCCCTCCCCGCCACCCCCGACTCTGTCCTCCGTTTTTTAAACTCCTTGTGGGTGTATGATGTCTTGCATCCCCCAACCACACCCCCACCCCACCCCCACCCCATCTCACATTGCGACGTCATCACAGACGGTCCATCCGGAAGGCGTCTTCGGTGGCAGGGTCGGTCAGCACCATGTCGGGGTCGTTGAGCATGTGCAGCCCGTCCAGGGTCAGTGGGTCGATCTTCAGCTCGTCCAGCGGGAACTGGGAGTCGGCGTCAAAGCTGACGTCGTCGACACCCGCCAGCGAGTTGCTCAGCTCCTTGGAGAGGCTGGGCGGAGACTCTCCCGTGACTGGGGCGACACGGGGCGGGGCAGACACATTGGGTACATTTCATGCTTCATTTACAGAATGCTTGAATCGCTAAACGTAAACGTGACTCCAACGTGAGCGATCGTAAGGCAATGAAACGTTCACAATATAGGGATGACGATGAGGGATGAGGGAGGAGTCAAGGGGGGCGTGTCGACCTGCTGGTACCTGTGAGGATGATGTTGGGGATGTTGCTGTGGTTACTGTAGCCCAGCTGCTGAGAGTCCTGCAGGCTGCTGCCAGTGAGGCCCATCATGGCCGCCTGGGTGTAGTTGAGGGTGGAGCACTGGCTGAACAGGCTGGTGGAGCTGATGGGGTTCTCGATCATGTTGAACTGCTCCAACTAGAGGTAAACGTTTCGGTACTCAATAAAAGTGAGCGGATTTAAATTGCTTTACATTTTCGCTCCGTTACGAGCCATTTGGATAATCTACCATATATGCGGCACACCCCGTAGGAGTGTCCACCTAGACACATGGCGGGATAGATCGGCCTGCCAGTTGGTACGGTCCACCGGGTAGGTCGATCCGTCCACCTAATGCCTCAACCACAGCACACCTGGCGGTAAAACAGGGTCCCCTTAATCAACTGACTGGGTGCTAGATTGTAGTGTCACCTGATGGGAGAGCGCATTGGTCTGCCTCGACGCCAACTGCTGGTCGTAGAATGAGTCACCGAATATGCTGCCAACAACTGGAATGTGCTGGAAGGGAAGAAGTAAAAACATAATGCAAACGTTTAACATTGGGGAGGAGGAGGGGGCGGGGGGATCTGTCAAACCGCTGCAATGACATGAAACAGCAAAAAAATACAAAATAAATAAAACCCAAACAGAAGCAGAGGAAATGAATTTTAGTCAGCAGGGCCGGCGGAGTCCCACGGGAGCGTGTGTTTCAGCGAGGCGATGACAGAGGAGGCAAGCAGAGTCAGTAAGACCGACGGCTGAACAACACTGACCAGACCACAGTGGGATGGGTTCAAGATGCCACCAAACAAGCCCAACCCCCCCCCCCCCCCCGCACAGAATGCACAGAATACACACACACACACACGATGAGGAAACGAGCTCCGCCAAGCATGGACGTTCATCCGACTCTGAAGCAAGATCATGTCGAAGGGAAAACCTTCCCAGAAGTAAACTCTGGCCACCAGTGGGGAGAACGCAGCGTTTTCGTAGTTGATCAAAATGTGACTATAACCTCAAATGCACGCATTCGTTATGCTGAGGGATAAATTATAAAAAATAACTTATATACACCGTCAGTTTCTGTAAAGAAGACACAGGCAGGAAGGAGATGATTGTGACAAACACTTCAGTGTTTTGCTGGAGACAACTTTTTCGAGCACAAACATGCTTTGTAAATTACCATACACTGTACAATTGTACAATCATTTTGTATAACCTTGGCTTACTGCATTAGGCAACTGCTGTATAATTGCGACTGGCAGAAATAATGTATTTTATTTGCGTGTATGACATGTTATTCTCCACAGTGTACGCGTCACACACAACAAACTTGTATGTAAAACCGTAGCGTTTCTCAAACCCAGATGCTCCAACTGGATTTGATTAAGTGCAACCATGACAGAAATAACCTTTTGCTCTGCCCTGTTGCTCAAACTTTACAGTGTCAGGTGTGTTGATGAAATGTAAACATGACAATGATATTAGAAGGGAAAATGTTAAAATCTAATTGAAATAGGGTTTTAAGGGTATAGTATGCACATAGTTTGCAGCCAACGCTGCCACGTTTAGTCTCAACAGCACTGGAGTAACCGAAGACGAGAGAAGCATCGTTGTCATGCATGTGGCGCGAGAGCGAGAGAGATAGACATTGCATGGATGAAAAGCAGGTGAAATAGTCAAGAGAAAACAGTCAAGACAGATCACAATGTTGGGTTCCCGCCACCCCCCTTGGTACGGAAGCTAGCAGCTAGCAGCTAGCTCGCTGGGCGGGCTCTTACTTGGGGCGAGCCTCCTGGAGAGAAGCCTTGGTTGGAGACGGGGGAGGTTGGAGACTGATTGGCTGGGGAGCCAGACTGATTGCGGTACTGTTGGAGGGAAGAGCGTTAGCTAGCACACAGCTAAGTAGTGTATGAAGGCTGCTAACGGCTAGCCTTCTCTAAAACGGTAGCCAACAGCGCTACGATACCTGGAAGAAGTCAGGGGGAGATCCATGTTGGATAATACAATCTATGAGCCTTACAAACAAATACAAAAAAATAAATACAAAATACACAATGTCCAAATAATCTTGTTACTGTTTTTTTTTTAATTGTTTATCCTGTGTGCTGGACAGACTAACAGGACACTTTCCCAGAGGGCTGGGTAAGGGTTGGGGTACCAAGCTATATCCTATCAATACTTTTGCAACAACAACAACACCAACACCAACACCTCGCCCCACAGTCCCTAGAAACTGGCCCCACTCACCGAGCTGATGTTGATGCTGGAGCCGTCGTGGTTCAGGCCGTCGGTGATGGTGGCGGAGGGCAGGGTGATGAGCCGGATGCCTTGGGGCAGGGCATGTTGCTGTTGCTGCTGTTGCTGCTGCTGCTGCTGCTGCTGCTGTTTGTGGAGGTCACTGAGCAGCTGGGCCTGGGCCTGGGCGGTCAGCTGGCTGAACAGAGGGTATTGGGACAGCTGCAGCTCCAGGGATAGGGCATCCATGGGCATTGCCTGGGAAACCAAAAGATGTCATCAGGTTCATCGGGATCCAAGTAGGATAGCCCTGCGGTGAGGGTGTTGGACTTAACGGCAAGAGGCTCTGGGTTTGTGCCCCAATGTTTGCATCCTTGAGCAACATGCTTAAACAACGACCAGCCCCTGAATGACAAGTAGCATTGGGTACAAGCCTCTGATAAATATCCTCTATTCGGGCCACTGCTTGCTAGGGTTGGTTTGCATAGAAATCAGTTGCAGCTGGTGATTACCATTGAGTGGTAGGAAACTCTAAAACCTTCTTACCCATTTGTTAGTGTTATGCTGGGTGCACACAACAGCCATAATTAGCCCTATTTGGTTCTAGCTATTTTTTTTGTATCCTGTGGTGTGGGCTATGTTAAGATTTAATAAGTCTTACTTCCCCAAATCCAATCTACGCCACACTGCTTCAAAAGTCCCAAATATTAAACATGTTCAATGTTTAAAATCCAATAAGCTGTAATGTGGCAGGGGGGAACCCTGCGGATGGCTGAGTACGCAGAGTATGGATTGTGGGAAAGACAATCGGGAGCCATGTTGACTGGTAATCACAACAGAAGCCACGAGGGCAAATGCAAAAGTGAGGTGGTTTTCCGAAATGGAAGAGTCCGACTCACGCTGCAACACGTACAGTTGATCACACCATATCCATAGCTCTTTTGTTTTTCATTCAGGATGTTCAGAAAAAAATAAATTAAAAAAAGATTGCAAAAGCTATGATAGCCATCTTAGCACAGCCGCCGTCCACCATGTTAGTTACCTGGGTGAGGTTGCCGGGGGAGGACAGGATGGGGGAGAGCTGCTGGGGTGACTGCTGGAGGGGGAGGTCAGAGCTGAGGGTGAGGGGGACCACCGAGGGCTGCCTCCGCTGTGATGATGTCATCGGCTGGGAGGAGACCGGCATACCTGGCAGGGACAACAACAGAACATCAACACCTGACTGAGAATACGTTGCAGGTGAGCTGGGCTGCATCTTCTCTGTGGCCATAATCAGGTAGGGAATATAGTGTTTGACTACCAGCTGAATGGTTCTGGGCTCAAAACCCCAATATCCACAACTTAGGCATCCTTGAGAAAGGCCCAACCGCTACCTGCTCCTACAGATACCCTATATCTGTAGTCACCCAATATCCAATGTATTCACCCAGTCAGTCACTTTGGATACAAGTATTTTAGTGGTCAATAGTATAATATTTTACAATATATATTTCTATGTATATTGCATTTTTATAATATACATTTTTATGTATATAATATTTAGGCTATTTTATGTTATGCAATCCCTACAAATGCCCTTCCGAATAAATACAGAAAGCCATGGACACAACCTGAAGAGGAACCTGGGCTAGAAAGCATCCACCCAACTAGTGGAGGAGAGGTAGTTTATATTAAAAGGGGACCCTGTTTTTTCGTGTCATCACCTCACATCAGACCATGCATGGACCATCCCCCGTGTTAAGTCCATGACCAGTTTTTGGCACCTTGTGGTGGTGCTGATCAAATGAATGAGTTTAAAGTGAAGAGAAGTTCACTAGATTTGTGGTGAAAAGGAGGAATAACTCAAGTTGGAAATTGGTAAACAGCGGGGGAAAGCAAACCCAAGAGGCCCCGTCATCCATGATCAAAATATAAAATGTGTGTGATAGAGGCAGTAAGCCAAGATTCCTCATTTTCTGGTCCCTGAGAAAGACGCCTAACCCTAAATGCAACATTCTCCCTTTTTGTTGGCTAAACCCCAATTTTAACACATTTTAAAACCGAAAGTTCTAAAATGTCTGAAAATGTGTACAACTGATATTATTCGAGCATTTTGCCAAAGTTGTGTGGAGAGGTCCCACACGTCCTATGACCCCTCCAAGTCTACAACCCAGTGTTCAGAGTTAGGTGGACGGTTGCCATGACTGGTTACCATGGCTGGGGGAACCAACGCCCAGGTGGGAGTGGTCGGTGGCCAGGTTGCCGGTGCTCCCGGAGGAGCCGAGGGCGGGGAAGGAGATGGTGTCGTCGGGGTCAAGCGGGGTGGAGAGCGGCGGGGGGAACTGGATGTTGGTCAGGTCTGGCAGTGAGCCGCCCGTGTTGTGGGCTGCCGGAAGGACGGACGGGTTCACCTCCAGGTCTGGTGAGGGGAATATGCTGGAGGAACAGAAGGTCACATGAAGACAATTGCAAGTTCCTCATTCAGCTCCCCTACCCATTTCTGAGTTTACACACAAGAAGGCCACCATGTGTATGAGGAAAATGTAACCTTTGTTTGTTTACCTTGCAGCCACGCTTTCTAGTCATAATGAGTGAGAGAATATAGGGCAATATTTCACCAACTGACATACATCTCTCTTGGATTTGATGGCGATCTCCACACAAAACACAAGTAAAACCAGTTACAAACAAAAACAATAAGTTATGTTAAAAAGCTACTTGCTAATCTAATCATGTAAACAAACTCAGATAAATATGTTTCTTCTCTCGGTGAGTGGGCGGGAACCACAATGTATACATCTATACTGTATATATTTTGTAAACGATATCAACTCACTTGATTCCTGGAACGTCACACACTTTAGGGCTTGAACAATCATCCTGAGAATGAAACAGAGGTGAGAAACCCTTCTTTAAAATGGCATTCGATTGACTAATAACAGCAGAAAAAAGAAAACCCAGCCCCTTCATTGTGTGTGTGTGTGTGTGTGTGTGTGTGTGTGTGTGTGTGTGTGTGTGTGTGTGTGTGTGTGTGTGTGTGTGTGTGTGTGTGTGTGTGTGTGTGTGTGTGTGTGTGTGTGTGTCTCAAGCAACACCACCATCCTGGGTCTCGTCACTAACAATGATGAGACCGCCAACAGAGGGGAGGTCAGGGACATGGCAACATGGTGACAGGGCAACAACCTCTCTCTCTCTTTCAATGTCTGCAAGGCTAAGGAGATGACCGTGTGTGTGTGTGTGTGTGGGAGGGGGGGGTCATATCCCAGCAACACCAACCAGCAACACCAATTGCCCCACTCATTGATCACTCTAAATTTACATTCATAACATTTATAATATTTACATTATTGAATTACTTCTGGATAAATATGCTATATTCCCTATGCTATATTTAATTGCTCTGGATACATATGCTTCTGATTATTTTATCTTATTATGTATATTTCTGCTATTCCATGCGATATGTCATATGTCTGCTACTACTGCCCTCACTTGTGCATCTGCCCTTAGTTACTTGTTCATTTATATTATTCTTAATATTCAATACTTCAATACATATATTTTTTCAAATTTTTTGCCTACTTCCTATGTACTCTCGCCTGTCATGTCACAAGAGTTTTCCTGTTCAGAATGGTCCTGTGTTGTGATGTACAGTACATGTGACAATAAAATACCGACGTGCATGTGTGTGTTAAAGTTGACCTTCCCGTGACCCCAGTACCTTCTTGTCATCCCACATCTGTTCCAGCGAGTCCTTCTCTGCATTCGAGTCAGGGCTCTCCGTGCCAGGTACTGTTAGCAGGAGCACTGATTGGTCAAAACAAAATACAAAAAAGAGCAGAGTGGACAGATTTACTGACGGCGAGGGCACATCAAAATTCATCATCCAAACCCGACCAACTGAAGACATGAGTCATCGCTGTCCTGAGTCAGCCGAGGCAGAACACGGCTCTCTGCTGAAGAGTCACAGTGAAACACAGGCTGTCCGTTTGTGCAAAGTCCAAATGAAACCATGCTCTGGGCCGGACTGTCTAGCAGGTTAGGTGCTTGACTCCCAGCTGAATCTCGGTTCGAACCCCAATGTCCGTGTTCAGTCTAACGGGTAGGCATCCTTGAGCAAGACACTCTAGTCCCTACCTGCTGCTTAATGCATCTAAAAATGATCACCACAAATTGCTTTGGCTTAAATGACTAAATAGTAAATAGACGCCAACCATAACATGGTCTCATTAAAACCATTAGATGTTCATTACAGATGTATCCCAACATATTTAGTAGATTAAAAGCAATGCATTGATCCTTCCCCTAGCTCCAGGCAGCCAGGTCAGCAGTAACATCCAGACAACACCCAACACATCAGCGGCAATAGCTTTGTTTCACATTAATATTTTAACTAGGGAGTAGACTTTTAAAACCGTGTGCTGCGTCACCATTCTCCAGCACGCCGATCTGGAGCTGCATCTGTGCTCTGGCAGGGCGCGTAGTAGTAGCTCATGAATAACACAGAAGACAACGCTTGGTTGTTCTTGTTCTCTGTGGTGAAGCAGCGGCGGCGGCGGCAGGGGTTTCTGTTACCTCGCTTGGGCTGGAGCTCCTGTGAGCCACCGGCGAACACCTCCTGGGGCTTGGGGTTCATGGTGCTCTGATGCAAGGCAGAGTCCGAATTAGTTCTGCCCACGTTTGAGAGTATGGAGGGAGGGAGAGAGGAAGAAGTCAGTGATGGAAACTGATGAAGCAAGGAGCCTCCTTAATTTAGAGCTTAATATTAACCCTCATCATTATGTATATCCGACCACAGCAATTACTCCACGACAGGCTATGCCTCCTTCTGCTGGCTATTGGGCCGGTGCGTGACCTTACCCTGACCTTGGACCTGGGTGGAATCGAGACCTTGCATACTGTATACACACATATGTACTGTGCCAACGACCCATGAATAAAACCACTAAAAGTGCTTTTTCGAAGGAAAGGACAGGGAAAAGGAGACGGCTAACCTTCTCCAGCTGGTGTCAGGGGGAGGAGACAGGTAGACTGAACCGTAGGGACAGCTGTCGATGTGAGTCTTGGTCAAGGGTTATAATGTAATGGGGATTACCTTGAAATTCAGCATTGCTAAAAGTTTAAAATAATTTTTTTTGCATTTGCACTGATGATAATGCAACCATTTGACCTTTTTTCGATGCTGAATTAAAGACAGAGCCAATCCAAATGTGAGGTAGGGTTAACCACATTGACATGATGACGTAGTAACAACGGATTCCACGAGATACACACACACACCACACACACAACACAACACACAACGAGGATATCTGGCGGCCATGTTTGTCCACGGAGGCGGGCCTGCGGTGGGGTGACGTGAGGCGGTTTCTGTCACGGTACACGCGGTCCACCAGGCCGTGGTGTCTGGTGGTGCGGCTGGTGTCCAGTGCAGAGTTCTGCAGTGAACACACACACCCAAGTCAGAACCAGCAAAGTCACACACAACAAATCAAACACACATGCCACCCATCAACATGGCTTCTTGGTATCAATGGAGCAAAAATGTTTTTGTTTTCAAAATGAGCTACATGGGAGGGGGGGGAGGGGGCTGTACTGATGCTTGAACTGGTAAATGTTTTTCAAAGATGGAAAGCCATGACAAGCAATGCCAATGATATATAGGTTTATTATCTGATTATTATTACGGTTATTGATGGGAGGTGGGGATTCTTCTACTACATGTCAACTGGCAGCCGTCCTAAACCCTGACAAGCAACTGGTTGAGTTGAAGATGAGATGTACTTAATTAAAGTCGCAGACGGAAAATTCTGGAAGTTTGTACAGTTCTGTCGAATGGAGGTTACTACGAAACCAGATAACACCACACCACTCTACGACAGTGGCATGAGCGCAGTTAAACCAAATCAAAACCACACATGTCTACATTTAAACTGGTTGTATCGGTCATTGACAAAACAGAGAGGGTTACCAGCTGAAAGAAGCTAGGGGCTCACCTGAAAAGGCAGGTCAATGTTGCCATTCCCAATCTGATTGACATTGGGCAGTGAGCCTCCATAGCACTGTCCACGATTCTGCCCTAGCTGCAAATACTGGGTCTTCTGTAACTGCAGCTGTGCAAAGTAAAAGGTGCATGACAGCATGAGTGAATGGTCTGGTCCATGGAAACACAAAGTAAAAAAGGTAAACAAAATAAACAACGCTTGTCGTCTCAGTGTGTAAATTAAAGGTATAGCATATTAAACAGATGGACAATGGAGAATAATGGATTGGGTGGATGCATATTCCAGATGTTCAGTCAGTAACAACTGATGACTCATAACAACTGATAACGTATCAGGATAACAGCTACATTATTGGGATAAACGTCTATTTGGGCTATTTTCCATAACCGAGAATGGATTGCAATAGCATGGATGATTCTCTGGACAATGCACTTGTTTCATGGTTTTGTTTAAATGACAAGACAAAAGACATCTGACAAAATACATGAGTTTTTTTGTTTTGATTTGTCCCAGTTTTTCATCCCAGGATCATTTGGAATATAGTCAGTCATACATTTCCCTGTAGCCTAAGCCAGAGGAGACTTGGGTCACTTCAAACACTCATCACATTCAGACATAGAGTTGAGCTGTGTTCACATGGACCAGTATTGGACAGCTCGTTATAAGGGCAGCTTCAGCTCCATGTGACAGCACCGCGGGGAATCAAACGCTACATCTGGATGCTCTGGCTGTTGTGATGCTGGGGGATGAACGCTGTCCGGGCGACGTCGGCAAGCAAGATAACCGCGGGGTGCCTATCGCGATATATCATTGAGCCAACAACAATACCGAGTGTCACTCATGTTGTTGTGACCGCGGGTATCCCCCTGATCATCCCCCTGATCATCCGTCAGACGCACACTGGCACACAACACAAATAAACAGTCAGGGATGGAGCACAGGTGCCACTTTCTCCAGCTCGCCAACCGTTAGTATGCCACCGACTGGTGTTATGTTGGACACAAGCACAACTAAGGTATCCACAGTGAAACAACACAGGAGCCATGTCTGCCACTCGATGTCGCCATGTGAAGGAGAGTTTACTGCCACGGCTGGAACCGTCAACGTCAACTTGTGTTTACCTGGTTAAGGTTAGCGACGGCTCGGCTCGCCAGCTAGCAACAACATCGGAGCACAAAGTACGCGGGAAACGAGGCGATTCGCGTCTTACCCGCGCAGCTCTGGTGATATTCAGGTCTTTCATCACTTCCTCGAAGGCAGCGGTCTCCTCCGCCTGTTTCTGGTTGTGCAAGGCGATTTTTTCGCTGAATTTGCGAGGGTTGTTTGAAGACGCCATCTTTGCCTCTTCTTCTCAATGGGCCGTTACGCACTACGCTGTGGGCGGCCGCCGACGTCATCACGCACGGTTGTACAGGTGAATGGTTTTGTTTGTGGAGCATTCCGGTCGGAATTTCCCACTTCCAAGTCGGTAGTTTCAGGGTGAACGCCCCCTCGAGTCGAGGAAGTTGGAAGAATGTCACCAACACCGATTAGACTGGAACAGGGTGCACTCGGGTGTGATAATGCCGCGTTGGAGCTGGGAGTGACCCGAGTTGACTAACGTCGGGGTTGGTGAGTTTTCTTCCACTCTCCCGAGTTGGAATTTCAACTTCAGGGGGCGTTTCCCCGGAAACCTCCGACTTGGGAAACAGATATTCCGACTTTCGAGTCTAACTGGAACGCACCATCAGAGTGGAACCAGCAGTCCACTCTGGTCCAATCGGGACTAGTGCTCCAAATTCACTTGTACTGGACGAGTTCTGCTCGGATACCCAGTGTATACAGCTCCAATACACAACCCCGGCTAGTTTTGGACTATGCAATGACTCCTCTGTTATAATCAAGACAAGGTGGTAGTTTTGTACCAAATACTTTATTTGTCCATTACTCCTATGCTGCTATCCAGTCCATTTAAAATACATTGTTTGAAAATATGTTGGATCTATAATAGGATACTGAACAGCTTGTCAATAATGAGATGTCAGGCAAATTCATGTCTTGAAGAAAACTATTTGCAATTCTCACTCTTCTTTGTGGTGAAAATACTCAAAACAACAGGATTCATAATGACACTGAAGACCTTTAATAAAAGGATGCATATACAGTGACACAAGAGGCTCCATTCAACATTGGTTTACAGATTCCTTCGTAATGCACTTAAACGATAGGTGTTGTTTTACCTAGGACAGACACAAAACATGACAAGAATATGCTAAGGCAAACAGGTGAATTCATGAAAAAGTGTAGTGTGTCATACCGGCAATATACAGAGTATGTTTTAGAAAAATGTATGCTCAGGTCTATCCTATATAACCTGTAATGTGCTTAATATAGAAACCACTTTACTGTTGGCAGCAGATGCAGACAAATTGACTCTTGCTTAATGCTTCCTGAAGTGCAGCACTGCACTACAACATCTTTAAAAAAAAACCTTCATGCCTTGTTCTGCTTAGGTCTTGACTTTTTTTTGGTTTGGATGACCTTGATGCAAAATGCATCTGACGGTCAAGAGACAAATCCAGAGAAGGTGGTGTGCTGGACATATTTGTGTTTCTCTCACTCTCACACACACACACACACACACACACACACACACACACACACACACACACACACACACACACACACACACACACACGATTCAGAATGGAACCACTTTAACTTAATCTATCACACATTGTGAGATATTTTGATACTGGAAAATTCAGCCTTTATCACAGAGGTCTTTGGGTGCAAGTCCATGTCAAGTTCATCTTTTGAGGAGAGTCCAACTCAAGCTCAAGTCTTTATAATAAAGTGGACAAGGGATACATAAAAGTATACACGGTTACACTTGCAATAAGGGTTGCAGAGAGGGTATCAGCGTTCCTCAAGATGTAAACATGAAGGGAATGTAATCAAAACTATGTGCATTGTTTGCCACTCCCTGTATCTGCTGCAGCCCATCTTATTGCTTGACGGCGGGTTAATCCTTGCAGGTTGTATACAAAAGATTTTATACCACTTACTTATAAAGTTTCATGTCATTTCTAGTTTCATTAGTTAGACACCACTTAGGCCTAATGTAGCTTGGCACATCAAGCTAGCCACGCCAGCTAGCCAGCACTGGCAGAACTGCGTAAAGCAGGGATCTCTGAAAGTCGCAAGTTCTGATTTTCGCAACTCCAGCCGCCATTTCTAGTAACAGTGGGGTCAAAAACAGGGTGCAAGTTAATTATGGGTCTGAGGGTATGCCAGAGTCTGTAATTAACACTCTTACACCTCACAGTAAGTGCTTATAAGATTTTTAAAAAGCCCCCCAGCAAACTTAAAGTAATAGACAGAAATCTGCAATTTACCTCAAATTATGTTATTAAGGGTAGGGTTTTACATTTTTTTATTCTGTTGTCCATCACTTTAAATAGCCTCGATAAGCGCTATATGGTAATTGATTAGAGATGACAGGAATATTTAATTTGGTTGGATGCAAGGTTTAGGGTTATCACTTGAAGCCTGGCTGCACACCTGTGGTACATTGGCTAACCAATGCATGTAGGTTTAAACCAGCCATCATCATACATACTCAAGACAGTCTCTTTACCTGCTTAACCTACAATAAACTCCTCCAACAACTGGTGCTGGAGGAGCCCAGAAAAGCCACTAATGTGACGTGTAGCAAGCGACCCTTGCTGCAACTATATTATAAAATACGATAACACTTGATTCATCCATCCCAGGAAAAATTACTATTAATGGGGTTGAATTAAATAATTGCGCAAGTTCACAATTTCTATATAATGAGATGAGTAAAGTAATAAAGTAGTGACAGTATGTTTGGAGGAGCATCCTAACCTGGGTCCCATCCTGGCATTATAGTGCGTCAGATGTTGCCTACCATTACATCTAGGAGAATCAGTCTACTGAACTGAGGCATGCAAAGCAGCTGGCTGCTGCCAGATCTGTGAATGTATGATTATTACTATTATTATTATTTGATTTCAGAGTCGACTGCCGAGAGGGCAAAGGTCTCTCAGTGAGGGCAATGTTCTCGTTCTCCATCTCGTGCTTCTGTTTTAGATATGGCGCATATGGAAGACATGCCAATATAAAGCACGGTACCGGCTTATGAACTGAAAATGGAATGTACATTTTATAGGCTGTCAGCCATCATGAATTTAAGCAGAAACACACTGAACAACAATACAATTTGTTTCATGAAAATTGAAACCATACAGTATTGGAGAAAGACTGAAGAGCAATAATATCGAGCACATCACCCCCTGCTCTCATACTCTAGCAGAGTCACCTTCCCTGTTTTCATGACCCAATAACAAATACCCTCTGCCAGGGCTGAAACTACACTTTATCTTTCCTGTCCATTCCCAGACTGAAACCTACTCATTTCAAACCTCCAGTGTAAAAAAGGAGACAACAGGAGCCATCTCAGCCCTAATCCAAGGCGTGTCCAACCTCTGTATTTGGAAACTGCCCTTTTGTGAAGTCCTAGTTCCTGCACTGTCCACCTTACAAATCCTGTTTGTAACGCTCTGCAAATGGACTGAAAAGTGACCTGGGTGAAGAGGCCATGTTGTGCTGTCCAGCTCACGCATTCCTTTGGATCTGTCTCGCCCTCTGCTGGCTAACCTTTTCTGTGCTTATAATAATAATAATAATAATAATAATAATAATAATAATAATGGTGTAATGCAACACACGCAATAGAAACAACACATCATTTGACGTGCACATGGGAGAGACTGCAGCTGGAAGTGACATGGTGAGGATAGGGTTACTTGAAAAGGTTGGTGGGGGGGCGTAGCACTGAGGCCTAGCAGCATCCCCTACTCCAGTGTAATTAGGTCACACTCTTTCTCTCTGTAGTCCATTAATGAACTCCCCCAACCAAGGACAGACATTGAACAAAAAATAATACCTTAATGCATTTAAATTCCTATTTTTGGCCAATGGCCTGGTTAACTCCAAAGGGAAAATAAGATCCCAGCTGTGCTGATTACTATTGGTTGGTCCTGACTCCTATAGTCATTAAACTCAAAATACACTAATTCAGGACCACGCGTAGCAGAAGGCGGTCACGAGAGCACCAGGAACCAGTCGCCGTAGCAACAAGGTTTTGTTTTGTTTTCTTAAGATACGTCAGCGCTGCGTGGTAGTCTGAGGAAGTATGATGGGTGTACAGGCGATGCCCGCAAAGGATTCTGGGAAGTGCAAATCCCTCTCCCACTCGTCGGTGTCGGGGTTGTACACCTGCACAATACTGGTGACATTGTTGAGGTGCCAGTTGTACCCGCCCACCACGTAAATCTTGCCGTTGAGCAGACAGCAGCCGGCCTCTGACTGTCCGGCGCGCATGGGACTGACGGTGGTCCACTGGTCGTTGAGCGGCGTGTAATACTCCACGGCCAGCACGTCGAAGCAGCGGTCCACGTGGTCCATGCGCCCACCCATGACGTACAAGCGATCCTTGATGCCAATCATGGTGTGCAGCACTCTGGGTTCGTTCATGGGAGCTCTGAACTCCCATTGGTCAGCCACGGGGTCGTAGCAGTGGAGGGTCTTCTTGTCCTCCAGGGAGACCCCGTAACCCCCGGAGACGTACAGCTTGTCCCCTAAACAACCCCCGGCGTGTCCCCAGATCCGGCGCTTCAGCGGCTCCACGTGGCTCCACTCGTTCTTCTTGGGACAGTAGCGCTCCACGGCGGACAGGCTGCCCGTGCGGTTGCGCCCCCCGGTGGCGTAGAGACACCCCTGCATCACGTTGAGCTGGAACTGAATGCGGCCTTCCTGCATGGCCTGGATGCGCAGCCACTGGTTGAGGTGTGGGTCGTAGCGGAAGCAGCAGTCCATCGCCCCCTCGCCGCTGCGGTACTGCAGATGCTGCCCGCCCACCACGTACACAAAGTTGTCCAGGACGGCCACGCAGGCATGGCTGACGCCCGACTCCATCTCCGTCAGCTCCTTAAACTGGCGGGATGCGGCGTCTGGAAGGTAGTACACCTTTGTGCTCACGGTGCGGTCGTTGTCGGTGTAGGGCGTCCCACCGAAGGTGATGAGTGACGGGACGTCTGAGCGAATCAGCGTCCGCGGGGACTGCATCTCGTGCTGGCGAAACGGAAGGATCTGGTAGTTGAACGCCTCCAGCAGATACTGCCGGCACAGCACGTCCTCCACCATGATGCCCACCGTCTGCACACTGTCCACCAGCTCTGAGGAGCGCATGAGCGGGAATCGCACGTGACCGAGCACGTCGCTGGCCTGCGCGTGGCGGCCCTCGTCATGCTGCAGCCAGCGGATGGCGGCGTGGAAGAGGTCGATCTCGTTGCAGTTCTTCAGCTTGTTGCTCCGCAAGAAGAAGACCAGGCGCTCCAGGGGGATGTGCAGGAAGTCCTCCTCTGCGGCGATCTGCAGGAAGTGGCGGAAGGTGAAGGCGTCCACAGACTGCCTCAGGGAGGACAGGTTGAAGGATGTGGCCATTTGGCCGATGTTCAGGCAGGTCTCCACACTCATTGCCGACTTGAGGTACTCCTCGCAGAGCTCCACCACAGGGACCATCTGGAGGAACACGGCCGCTCCCAGGACATCCTGAATGCAGTCCAGGTCTAGAGTGACCTCAGAACTGTAGGCAAAGTCAATGATGTGCTTGAGGCCCCGGGCAGACAAGCCCTGGAGTTCAATGGTCTCCTGGTTTGATTCCCTCATACCTCCCGTGAACATTGCTCTGCAAAACAAGAAACAAAATGTAGGAACTCTCCCTTGGCAAACAAGCAAACATATGGCATTTAAACATGGCAAATCAACAGTCTCTGATCTAACACAGGCAATGTCATTGCCATTTCTGATTGGCTGAAACCCTATAATCAGGTGTAGGTGGGGTTTGTATGGTAAGTAACATTGTCCACACCAAACATCACACGCCAGCTAAAATAATAAAAAGTACAACATGGATTTGGCAGGGGAACACATCATACCGGAAGTAATCGCTGCAGGAGGCCAACACTGCTTTGTGGACCTGGAAGCGCTCCTCGTTGACGGCCAGCACCACGTCCAGCAGTTGGCCCCGGGAGCGGAGGGCCGACAAGCCCTGCAGGACAACAGCACTGTGGGTCGGAGCGGAGAAGGTGCAGCGGAGGACGCAGTGCTTGTCAGCCATACTGCAGGGAGCAACACAACATTAGGGGCTCCATTGAATTACTGTGGCAAAGTCACAATAATGAAGTCTTGAAGTTTTTCTTAAGCATACACACAACTTATTTATGTTCATCCCTACAACTTGTTTCTATATCTTTCTAGCTTTACATCTACATGAAAATTGTTGTCTGTCAAAGCACATTATAAACTGGTTCTATATGAATGAACAGATAAACAGTTGTTATTTTAAAAATATTTTATTCAGAGACACAAATTCAGGGCTCCCACTAATTCAGCGTAATGGTGAGTTTTTTATGCACTTTATATTTGTTTGTATGCCGGTCGTATCATTTTATTTCGTGATATTTATCCCCCCACACATTGAAGGCTGGTCCGTGAAAATATTGTCTTACATGAAACCGGTCCGTGGCGCAAAAAAGGTTGGGGACCACTGCTATACAGGACCTACCTGTACATTTCTACATTTCTATCGTGTCAGAAGTTGTAACATTCTTTGAGTGCTAGACTAGACCATGTCAGGTTATGTGTGCGTGTGTGTGTGTGTGTGAGATTTTTACGTAGGCCTAAATATTACTTTGAGTCGAGAAATTGGAGAGGGGATGGAAAGGAAACCCCCATCAAATGCAAACATATGAATATAATAAAGTGTTTAGGCTTAAATAAAATATCCAAGGCCAGAAATGTTATGAAAGGACTCTTAATCATGAATAACATGATAACTAGGCTACTTCAATATCCTCACCATTATGTACATAGAAGCTTTTGCAGTTGCAAGGATACACTTACAAAGTGTGATATTCATTATTTTCACCTTTGTTTTTGTGACACCTGTCAGTGACATTACACTGACTCCTATTTTCTAAAAGTATGCATATGCCATTGATCACACACACCTTTCATCAGCATATATTGTTCACAGTGTGCGTTATGTAACTATTGTGGTGATTCTTCCGATTTGACAATGACATCACCAGAAATATGTGTGGCATCAGTCTACCATCAGTCCACCATCATATACCATCAGTCCACCATCAATCTACCATCATATACCATCAGTCCACCATCAATAACATCAGTCTACCATCATATACCATCAGTCCACCATCAATATACCATCATATATCATCAGTCTACCATCAGTCTACCATCATATAACATCATATAGCATAACAACCAGATTCACTGGTTTCTGACAGGCGACGACTACACCTCGTCCACACATACTCCTTGGACACACATGCGGATTAAGCCCGTCGTCGGACGCGCTGTAACAACTCCCAGCCTGCTGCTGAGGCCTCTAACGCGGCACATCCTCGACATTTCCTGGACATGTAACGCTGACGCTGAACTGAACTCTTTATTTATTTCTGAACTCTGGATTTATTTACGCGTGAAATGTGGATTTATTTCACACACACACGCACCTGTTCTGTGGACGACTCGAGGTGAAATCCCCACCATCCGACTCCGCCATCTTCTAGCGCACAGGGCATTTTTTATCTCCCCGAGTGTATATTAGCAGAAGGTGGTTCACGGCAGGGCAGCAGCGGCAGCCGCGTTCACGATTCATGGAACGACTCGTCGGCCTTTTAGCGAGGAGCCGTCATCCAGCCATCAGCCTGGTGGTGGTGGTGGTGGTGGTGGTGTTGTTGTTTGTGGTGCGGTGCTTGGGTTGGCACCGGGGGAGAGGAGGCTGCTGCTGCTGCCAGACTAGAAGACGTCATTACCCGGGCACAGCGGGTTAGTGACGTATGCCGCCGCCCCCCCCGCCCCCCGCTCCTCTCTGGGTTCGTATTATCGAGCAAAAAGAAAAGTGACTTTGGACAAAATCCGTTTTAGGGAAATTCATTACAATTCAGTTGCGTTTAGAAATTAGGTTAATGTGTTCGCTGTAAAGTGTGTCACATGTCAGTAATCCCCCCCCCTGTTTATTTCTCTATTTTTTATTCTATTGTTATGCAACCTGGCACAAAGATTTACTTCGGGATCAATAAAGTTCTATCTTATCTTATCTCATCTTATCTTAAAATGTGGACACACAAAAGACACAGGCCTATACCCTGTTATTGCTGTTCACCACTGGGGGGCAGTATGTAGCTAGAGGCCTACCATGGCAGCGTTGGAAAAACTATGCAATGCAATAGGAAGAGTGGTGAAATATAAAGATTTCCGGGGTCATATTGCCATAAATGTAGAAACAATCCACAAGTTTGTTTCATTTGTACGTTTCTTATAGAGCAAATAATATTAGCGACATAAACATAGGCCTACTTATAATAATAATCATAGTGTTTGTGAGGGCCCCTGTAAATGCAGGGCCCCTGGAATCGTCCTAACCCCCCACACCCGTCTGTGTATCCAACACAGACAAATAAACAAAAACACAAAAGACTTTGGTTTGGCATTTGATAGACATGACATTGTCTGTTATCTCACTGTCACGGTGGTGGTGGGGTGAGGACCCAAATGCAGGACAGCCTTATTATTTAATTAAATAAACTGGTACAGGTAACAGATAAAGTAAGGCAAAGTGCTTCAAACTAAAAGTGACACAGAACACGTAACAGAAAACATCGTCATGAACCAGAATCTGGCAGAATCTTCTCAGAATACGGCACAAAACGTCGAATGGAAGTGAACACAGGTGAGACTAAAGGGAACAGGTGAAGACAATCACCAGGGCAGGAAAACACACAAGGCAGGAATGAACAGAAGAGCAGACTACAAAATAAAACATGAAACAATGAATAAACAGAGACACACTAAAACACATGGGGAACAACACAAGAGCAGACTAAAAGATAACACAGGAAAACGAAATGGACAGATACACAATAATAACTGCGGGGAAACAACACAAGTGCATAGATATGTTACACAAGAGGTAACCTAGGAGGGAAACAGAGACAAACTGTGGCACTATTGCCCTCAATGTGACTTGCACGCAACACCCGTCAGATCACGTGAGATCAGTTTCGGTCTGGTATGAACACAACCTTGGGACTGAAAAGATAAAGTCTGTGTTTGTAATTTCATTTCTGCACTCAGTTTGATGAATGTCAAGCATACATAAAATATATGTCAAAAGTTGTAACCATCTCGGCACGTTTCTGAAACGTTTCTCCGTTATACAACATCAGCAATTATGAAAGTTTGCTTATGAGTATGGAACCTTATTATCTAGGTTACCAACGGTGTTGTGACCACTTCCTGCAACTCGGCACCTTTTTTTCTCTTTCTCTATATATGCTGCCGACGCCACAACACATGCTCTGTTTTGCAGTTTTCATGATTGTATTCAACACTGAGCAATCCTCTCCCAGATATTTTACTGTAGGAACAGTTTTCTTTGTATGTGAAGTAGTTTTTGGCAGTTGCCTGCATTATAGTAAAGATAGCCTACTATAAATATTTGATTTACAGTTACAACAGAGTGATATAGCAATTTAATTTAGATTTATTTGTCTGCATAGTCTGAGGAGTCAGCCACACCAGCATTTCACTGCACTGCAAATTAAAGACTTTGAATCTTCACGATTGGCCTATCGACAATAATGCACATGTTTTAGTTTAGCAGCCGAAAGACCTTCACAATGTCGATGTAAAGGTGCACAGCTTGCAGTCTTCCTCTGGCTTCATGTCAAAGACCAAACCATTCCTGTAAAGCATTTCCTCTTGCTCACCAGGGCTCTCAAAAGAGTCGCTGGATCCCCTCTGTGTCTGGTCTAGATCAGTTCCTATGATGGTATTGGCTATGTCCACATCCTCTTCTAGGTCCTGATGCTTTCCCTCCAGCATCGGCTGGTGCACTGAGACCTCGTCCACCTGTTCTCTCCGCTCCACCTCCTCCTGTGGACAACACAAACCCAGAACTTTACTATCACATGTGGCTTGGCAGGTGTTTGTTTTTTTACTTTAGCCCTTTATCACTTTCAGGAAACAAAAACAATCCAATGTCAATGTTTTGCTAACAGTAACATAGAGCATAAATATTTTGGATTCTCAAACCCCACAGTTTTACAAGCTAACACAGAATAATTGAAGAACAGAACATTGGCCCATGAAGGTCAGAAATAGTCATACCAAGAGGATATGCGTAAAAATAAATCTTCCAGAGCGTGGTAAAGTGGTAAATGTTGACATGAAAAACTGCAGCGAATTTCCCCCTCTGTCTTTTGTCTATCAGGTGTTACCTGGTTGGCTGCTTGACACAAGGAAGACGGCAGAATCATCGGCTTTGGAATGGGCGGGAAAATCTTGCTTTTAAATCTACATAATAGAAGAAAGTAACCCATTAGCAATAAGAAAACCCAAAACACATTTCCTGCAAAGTGATGTACATCACACTCACAATCCTGCCCGTGTTGCCAAAGTCAAATTGCCTATGGAAAAGTATGGGGTTTCATATATTCGTCTTCATCACAGCGGCTTCCCAAAAACAAACAATTTTACCATGTCAATTTTGTTTCTGAAATGGTTTACGGTTCCCTTTTTTTTGTCATTCCGAATCCATGGTCAAATACGTGTAGGATTGCATTGTATGCATGAAATGTTTTAAATTGTTGATGAATTAACAGGTTGGAATTTAACTTATGGAATTAGATCTTCCCTGACTCTCTCCATTGCGCACAGTCTGATTTCTATTATATTTGAACAGGGACAGTTTTACAGGGGTTTTACAAAGGTAGGAAGTGAAAGTCTAAGTGCGGATGATAACAATTTCTTCTTTCATAACTTTTATATGTACATATAAAAGTTAAATTCCTCAAGGTCACTGTCGTATTAGAGATGTTCCGAATGTTAGTTTTAAAACAGTATTTTACACAGTCTATCTGTGTTACATTCACACCGGAGCTGCATGGCCATGCTATTTTATTTAGCAGCTTTTGACTGTTGCAGAGCTAGCGGGACGCACTTCTAAACAGCGATCTTACTGTGATATCCATTGGGAACATTTTGAAACATGAGACGTTTCTGGTTAATTGCGTTTTAGTTCAGCTATAGTTTAAGGCAGGGTACTTGCTTGACCTGAGCAATGACTTTACTGGTCTTGCTTGAATTATAGCAGGGACTCGACTTGACTTGCTTGATTCTCACCACAGTAACTTGGGCACTCGCAGTTTAAGTGAGACTTGCTTGTGACTTGCACTTAAGTGCAACTTAAACCACAAGTGCAACTTAAGCCTTTTTCAACAAAAGTACCCTCAAATCTTAGTTCCAGGGCTACTTTTCAGGATCTAAAAAGCATCTTCAGCATGTTCCTGTCTGCATTTCAACCATGGTCCAAAGACCCATAAAGATTAGGTAAATTAGCTGACATATGAAACCCAACATTGCTTAAAAACCTTGGTCAAGATAGACGCCTACATCTCAGTTCCTCAATAGGCATCATGCGAACAGAGAATGTACCACATCCTCAATCAACAAAGCAGCGGTCACCTCTTCACCAGGAGGGAGCACACAGTCGAGGCCACAAAGAAGCTGATTAGCAGCCCCAGACTTATCACTGCAACAAAGTGGCCACTGGCCATATGTTTGGGGGGGTCGGTGTCGACGATGGAAATTGCCTTGGGACCAGGACCCACGCTGGTCACCCCAGCCAGGCTGATGTTGTAGCGGGCTTCCGGCTTCAGGTTCTCCAGGCGGAACTTGGTTTGAGATCCGGTCAGGTTGACGCACTCTATGGACATGATATAGGATGACGTTGAAGATGACATTGGGTTGTTTATGTGTCACCAGTCATGGTAAAGGATAACAGGGGTGGGCTAGTCGGGGCATCCCTACTCCCCCAAGATGCTCCAGCGACCCCTTCCTGCTATTTAATGTCATTCAGCTTGACAAATTCAATGTTAAATCGGTATTGCTTTACTCTTTACCCCTGCTCGAGATAGTTTCCCCCCATTTCTAACCAAGTGGGTATGTACATGCGTATGCATATATATGCTTTGGTGGCCATCAGCCATTCACTGCTGTTTCTCTTGAAATATGTGTGCATTATTTTTGACGCAATTCAAAGAATCATGATATAAATTAATCATGTTGGGGAAACTATTGCAGACAGTTGCACGGGGTCCTAACCTTCTCTGTGGTGCTCCTGGTTCTGTGAATGGTTGGTTTTGGTGTAACAGAGAGTGTAGTGTGTGAGGAAACCCTGTTGGTCTTCAGCAGGTATGGCTCGCCAGGACAGATCGACAGAGCTCTCAGTCGCATTCCCGCCAATGAAGCTTGAAGGCTTGGCACGAGGAACTGGAGAAAAATTAGAAGAATTCAGGGTGTAATACTGACAGCGTTGTTGTTGTTGTGCTTAGGATTTGCATCGTTTCTTTCATTTGTTCCTACATTCTTCCAAAATCTATGTGTCTGTGACAATTGTTTGAATCTTGAAAATCTTGAAAATGACGGGATAGTGAAAGCAAATAAAAAATCTCAATTATCAAATATGGGCCTGTGAAGCCAGAGACTGTGACTGATAAGTAGAATATAAAAAAAGAAAACATAATGACTATTATTAATGACTATAGATAATTATAATATTGATGATGATGATAATAAATAAGACAAACTAAAAGAGTCATCAATGATGATGACTTAATAATAATGAATAAGCATTTTAAATGATTTTGTAGTATTAGTGTCAATATTATTTGTGTTCATAAGTATTAACAAAGAAATGTATTTATTCTCAGTATTTTTTATTTGTATACACTACAGGCCCCAGTGCAGTGCATTTCTAGGGTGACTCACCGCCTTCCTTGTTGTACGTCAGACACATCTCCACTGTCTGCGGGATCTCGACACACCGGTGTTCAAGGTACTTGTAGCGAACAAGGTCCGTCATATCTGGAACAAGAACCAGGAGGTTAGCGCTGGTCACTTTGCTAGATAGCCGTCCTATTCCGACCATTACCTCATTTATTTTCCGACCGCCAATAATTGATTTGTTTATATAATTTTCAACTACTGATTGTGTATGTAGACATATTTTCTGTATATTTTTTATAGTTGTTTTTGTTTTCTCTTTTTTTTTATTCCACTACTGTCCAGTACTTGCCTCTCTGTCATGGGATCTATAAAGTATTATAGAAGGAGCCGCACATGGTAAAGTATCATTCTTCCCATCATTCTTTCAGTCACTCAAACTCCATGCAGTCTTAGCATAGCTCTGTGTTTAACATTGTATTCACATGGTTGAGTTTGTTTTCTCTATGGTTGTCGTACTGTTCCCCCCTGCAAGGAAAAACGACATGAACCAGTGTGTATTCGACGAACACCACTTACTATTCCTGAACTCACGAATTGTTTTCTTATTCTTCTTTTTCTTAGTTCTCAATCTCTTTACTTTATGAGGTTGTGGATCTTCCCCTTTGATCTCATACAATTCCATGCAAGTGTTTTTAGGGACTTCGTCTGGCATTTTGCAAGCTGGGAGAAAAAAGGACAGTTTAAAATTTTTGTGAATGAGAAATATATACATAGCTTAATTGTATCTCAGAGTAGCAAAATATACAGACAAGAATCAAGCATTAAAGTATATACTTACATACACACATGTGCAGACATGCACACCCACAAAACAGCTTACCTTATGAGCATTGCACATTTTTTTTGCAATTCCTCTTCCATTGTATTACTTATTCACACACACGTCCGCCCGCCCGTCCACATACCCACCCACACACCCAAACCCACACACCCACACCCACCTTTTAAATCTTTGGCTGGTTTGGCTGGTACATGAACATATCTGGGGCTAGAGGATCCTGCCAAGTTAACAGCAGTGATGGTGAGGTTGACCGCAGAGTTGGTCACATTGACACTGTGACTGGTGTTGGACACAATGGTCAGGTTCTGTTTCTTGCTCTTTTTCTTTTCATCCGGACATGGGCAGCCGTGTTGTGGGTACGTCAGGGTGTAATTGACCCCTCCTGCCCGGGCCATTGGAGGTACCGCCTGGACAGGAAATATCTCGTCAGGACTCCACAACCTTTCATATTCACTTGCTCTCTGATCACAAATACACTTTCAACTTTCAACGCCTTTTCTATATTATTATGTCGCGGATTGCTTGTTTATCCGTTCTCCAGCTTACCTCCCATGTAAGCACAAGCTCCCGCGTGCCAGAAGTCGCAATGATGTTTAGGTGAACTTCTGGTGTTTGTTTGATTTCTGTGCATGACGACAAATACACCGTCAAGTCATAGACATCACCAGAACATATCGTTAACATGTCACATGTGAATGGCTGAATCACACATGTTTATGGAGTAAACTGGTGTTTAACCTGATCTTACACTACTATACTGTGTTATATTCTACAGTAAATGTCAGACTTTATTATCACCATGTAATTCTACCTAATAATCACTTGCTTACACACACACACACACACACACACACTTTGTTCCATATGGCCACATCACTGCCCCTTAACCCAATGGACATCTCTCCATGTGCATGCATGCACGCATAAATCCTCGACAGGCAGATTACATTTAGAAGAGCTTCTGAGGTCAGAGGTCACCTGCAGGAACAGTGTGAATGGAGGACCAGTCGCTCCACGAAGAGTTGACGACCACCATAGTTCTCTGTTTGACCTGCACCTGGTATGCCATCTGTTTCTGGAGGTCCTCAACCCACACCCAGTCTGCTCACATCATCAAACAACACTTTCATATTTCACATTCATAAATCTTTCTGTTTCATTTGCTCCTAAATGACTTTTTTGATAGTTTGAGTGATTTATTATGTATTTATGATTTGGCAGACAAATTGTAAAAAAACAACAATATTAGTGAATTCTGACATGCCATTAAATAGCAGGTACAGCATCTTGTTCAAACCTGCCTTCAAGCTGGTCTGTGGACATTGGGGTTTGAACCAAGAACCTTTCCACTGGGAGCTAAACACCCTAACCACCGGACTATCTTGGCCCTTCCCTAATCTTAGTCTTATGTATCTTTCTTGGAGAATGAACAATCCCTGGATCTCTGTTGATGAGAAATAAACACACTATCCTATCTCTATTTAAACACTGTCTATCACATGGCAATGACATGGGTCTTATTCAAATTCAACTTGATCTTGGTGTACATAGAATATAAGGGAATACCTACACACATCCTTAGTGGGGGTTGCGTTTGCGTTTGCGTTCGTTTTCTAAAGAAATAAGAGGAGAAAGCGTCCATTCAATCAGAAGAAATAAGCTTAATTTGTGCTGGATCCTGCCAGAACCTTATCCTGGACCTCCCACTTTGGGACCTGCACCTCTTTAATTGGATCCGGCACCTCGTTTATCATTATCAAAATCTGTACATTTCATGTTCTCTGTTCTGTCATTGTTTTATTTGCCATCAATGTTCTTCGTAAATTGCCTGTTTGTCTATTCTGGATGGATTTTAAATCTCATAAAAAGAGACATGGCGTCATTCAGTCAGATCAGACGCCTGAAGCGTGTGCGTTTTTGTGTACATGAGCTAACATTACTGCATTTCTTCAAACCAGGCCAAAGTCTTAATCTATAAACTATATGTTGAAGAGTTTAGCAAATAATCTGTTTAACCACCTGGATTGCTTTGGATTATAGCAAGCAGCAAGCGCATCATATTGGTGAGTGGTGCTCAATGTTTGATGAATGCTGAAATAACAGGAAGGGCGTAGAGCAATACGTTTCGATGGTTAAACAGGGTGGATGTACGCTACCCACAACTAAGCAAGTGGCCGTTTGTGCATGCTAATAATGAAAATGTTCCATCGTAAGCCTATATATTTATGATATCTGTAATGGAAGAACAATTATAGATATAGATATATAGATATCTACAAGGAACATTGCCAAATTGTTGATAACAACTATTGACATTTACACTCGTGAGAATTTAATTGTTGATTTCAATAATATAATACATTTAGGTTTGGCCTATAGTATTTCCTTTTTCTCTAGTTTCTCTTGAGACTTGAATGTCAATTTTGCACAAAAGTTCTTAATAAAATGAGAAAATACATTTGTCGCACAGGAGTATACAAAAGCAGGCTTTACCATGTGGTTATCATTTATTTATTGAATTACCAGAAAACATGCTATATTGTGATATATATTGTGAGAGATAGACCTAATCAATCGCTAGAGATAACGATATCAGATGAACTATGTTGGGAAAGAAGATTTTGGCCATATCACCCTGCCCTAGTTGCCATCAGCCCTCGGGCTTGACATAGCAGGTAAGGATTAGAGCGTCTTCCTCTCATGCCTACAGGTAGATCATTGACCTTGGGGATCAAATCCTGTCACCTACCATTCAACTGGGAGTTGAACCCTCTAGCCCACTTAATTACTCTCCCCCGGTATTTATAGGCAAATATATATTGTCATAAATCACTCACCTTTTCCCACGGCTGAGATTCATTTTCCAATTTTCGAACCTGAACCTCTACAGAGGCCGACTCCATCTCGCCCTTCCATGTTAGTTTTAGATTGCGATCGGACCACGAGGCGTGAATGTTCTGCGGAGCTGGCAACTTAACTGTGAATGTGAAGCACGTGACACAACGTTAACACGTTGACACATCGGTTCGTTGGCCACGGTGACAGTGTTCATTTAATACTGAAAAAAATACTTTTACTTTGGTTCAAATATGTGTGCGACCACTGTTATTTATCAATGTGTATCTGTCTGTGTGCTGGCGTTACCGATGGTACGCAGCTCTTCAACGGTGGTGACAGAGGTGCAGTTGGAAGTCCCCATGTGAGCTGTGACCATGATGTCGACAGGCTTTTTCGTGGACAGATCGTCTTCATACAGCTCGATCCGGTTTGTCATGAGGTTGATCTTATTCACCACCTTGTCAAAGGTTGCTTTTGTAGTGCTCTCTCTCTTTGCGATTCTATCTCGCATGCAATCATTTTTGTACATTCATTATACTTTATCATCATCTTTTGTTCATTAAAAAAATATATTAAATATATTAAAAGATATATAATATTGGAGAATGTTACTTACGTGATTGACAGGTCATAAGTCACATTAGTGGCAGAGGTGGGCCTTCCCCATTCACATATGTAAGACAATTGTTTTGAATTATTCCTGAAACAATGCGGTTTTCCCGGGGCCTCACATGCTGAACCTTCAGAAAGACAGAAACATTTGTCTCTCCTCATGCAGAAACGTTCTTACACTTTCTCTTAAAGGTACTGTATGTAAGAATCAAGTGCATTCTGATATTTGTTCTAATCATAATTAAACCTTGTACACATTTAAAAAAGCTATGAAATATATATATTTTGTTATTATCCAGGCTTACATGTCACTTCGTAAAATGTTTACGCGAAACCCGACCGACTCAAATATAAGAAGTGTTCTAAAACTGTTCTACGGAACAGAGAGAGTCAGGAAGCTCTCATGTTTTAACTTCAACCACAACCTGCTACAACCTGCTAGAACTAACATTAGTTTCTGATTGTTATTTTCCTAACCCACGGAGCTCAGAATGCACTGATTCTTACTTATAGTACCTTTAATATTCTGTTAAAAAAGAATACGTAGAAGTCAGCTCCAGATGCACCAAATGTTCTTAGCCATCTAAATCTGCTCTTACCCAGGACTGCTGAATGATGAATCTCACTTGATCATAAATTGGAGGCGCATTGTCGATTGTTTGTTCTGCGCGGTAACGCCCCCTACACACTATATACACTGCGGCAGGTGTCGTGCTGCGCAAATACTCTGACACATGGACAAGAATTGGAGAGATTCCAACAACAACAAAAGCAAGAACAAAAACGTCTGCAGAAATCGACATAAATAGACTGCCAAACCAGGCCAAAGTCTTAATCTATAAACTATATGCCAAAACACAGACATGAAACCAGATGACGTTCTCCCTTTACAGTAGAAGAGATAATGGGACCTGTTGACATAAGAGTACCCCCATGTTCAAAGAAAGAATGCGAAGGCACCCTCTTGGATACCCCTAGGATAGATACAAGTTTATATAGATTAAAAGAAAGTCCCCTTTACCGTGGTCTCAAAATCGTGATACTGTGCAAGACAACGTGATAGAGTGCGGTGTGACCTTCCAGTGGGGAAAACCTGATAAAGTGCCCTCTAGGGTAACTGTCCAGTGGAGACAACCTGATAGTGTCACAGTTAGCAACAAGGAGTTGATGAACGGGATTAATTTAAATTATTTATTCAAAACAGGCAAGCAGTGGCATCAGCGTTGTTAGGCCTGGGCATCCGAGGGTAGAGCCTCAGATGTTTAAGAATAGCCCTGTACCGGCAAAAATAATAATTTTTTTCATTCCAATCACCCCTCGAAAATAATAATGTTGATAAAAAACACAAACCTTTCGCCTGATGGCACGGTTGTGGACAACCGTTGAAAGAGTTGTCAATAGTCAAGGATAGAGATGAGGGGAAAGTGGAATTGTTTAATTAAGAAGTTTACATCAACTCTGGAGAAATATCATTAACTTTCAAAACCATTTAGAAAAAAAATCTATATAACAAATAATGAATCGCCTACAAATAGGGTTGCAAACTGGCCCTGCCCCTCAGAGAGCCCTCCACTGAATGAACGGCTTGTGGCCATAAATACTATGGGGGCGGGCTTGGGCTTCAGATCCTCAATCGCTGACCACGCCCACTTTGATATCGTTATTTTAATAATGAATTATATTACATTAAATTCAATAATTATTACAGTAATTAGTGTAATAATTATTATATTTGAGGATTATATTGGACGAGTCGGACTGTTCTTGGATTTAGAATTTCACTCGATTTACAGTAATGGATTATCGGACTGTTGTTGGATTATTGGATTTATTTTATTAGATTACATTTTCTTTGGACTATTATTGGATTTTTGAACTATTGCATTCGTGAACTATTATTGGATTTACAATTGCACTAGATTTACACGATTGGATTATCTGACAATTGTTGGATTATTGGAAGTACACGATTGGATAATTTTTTCTTGGACTATTATTGCATTTTCTTGGAATTTCTTGGAATTATTGTTGGAAATGTGATGTTTTCTTGGAATTTCTTGGAATTATTGTTGGAAATGTGATGTTTTTGTTCTTCTCTTGGTAACAGTGCGCTTGATTATCAACTCCCAACATGTTCTCTTACCGAAGTGAAGAGCAAAAATAAGAAAACATTGGTGAATCCCAGAAATCAATGGGTACAGAAATCAATGGGTAAATGAAAACAAAATGTCGATACAAACAAAAATAAGAGGACTATTGCATCAATCTGCATCCATTGTCCAACAGGTTGTCTCCGTAACAAAGTGTTTCGTATCGGGTTGATCGATCAAGAAGCGACAAACGCTTATCTGCGGTTCTCTATCTATTCAAAACATCAATGAAAGGTGAGATCCTGTTGATAACAAGGCAACATTTCCGCAGAGACTCGGGTGTAAGAAGATGCAAGGGTGTGATATTGCGTAATTACCATTGCTGGCTCCGGAAAACACCACCACCACCACTGCCACAGCTAACAACCATAAGGGCCACGGAGAGCTCCAGCTGGTTGAGCGCCCAGGAGGTCGCATGCAGGGCCGCGAGAGACGGTTCATTTCATCGCCAGCGTATGCGTGTTCAGGCACTCGTTCATATGCCTTCTTGTATATGACTGTGCTTGTACGGAAATGTCAGGGGGTTTTCATACCTTTCCCTTCACATTTCTCGGCTAAACCACAAGTGGACTCAAACACCTCTCTGACGTGTGTGTGCGCGTGTGGTGTGTGTGTGTGTGTGTGTGTCTCTCTCTTCCAGCCATAAGCCATCAGGTCTTGCGTCAAGCAGTTGCAGTACTTCGCTTCATTTGTGCACACGCAAACAAACTATTGTACACACGCAAACAACTCCTACCATCAACTCTCAGGTGGGTTTTTGCTTAATAATCACAAAATACACAAGCCTCCATTCTGACAGTCACCACTTTCTCCAACAGGCTGAAACAATCAAATTATGTAATTCATCATTGTGTCAAGGTCTACACGCTGTCATCCAAGAACACAGGTGGCAGACTGGTCAGAGGAGGCCAGAAAAACTACCTGGATTGCCAGGGTTCTCACCCGCACTAATCCCTGGCAGCACATCACCCCCACACCTCATTCACTTCCACTGGCTCTCTGTCAAGTCCCGCATTTCATACAAAATCCTCGTCCTCACTTATACATACACTGAACAAAAATATAAACGCAACACTTTTGTTTTAGCTCCAAGATCTAAGAGTTTTTCTATGTACACAAAAGGCCTATTTCTCTCAAATTTTGTTCACAAACTTGTTTAAATCTGTGTTAGTGAGCATTTCTAGCCTGGAAATCCAGACCCACATCTAGAAAGCTGTAGGGTCTGGTAATGAGTAATGAAAATGGCCCAACTCGAGGGGCGGCACCAAGCATGCATTTGAAAATATCACTGCACGCAATTGGATAACAATACGACCAATCAGAAGAATACACGGGGTGACGTATCCAGAGCGATGGAAACGAGTTTGTTTTGGAGAATAGTTTGACAGAGAGACGTAAATGTAGCCTAATGGAAATGGAGCCACTAAACGACTTTTGCCGTTTTTGCAAGCAGAATATGAGAATAGTTGGTTTGTACAGATACTCAGTCAACATTTTCGATAGATTTGCCGGTAAACCAAGTATATCCGAAAGACTTTTTCATGTGGCCTGATTCCGTCGCAGCGCTGTCGTCATCTGTTTAGCCCGCTTCTGGCCCGCCTATATCAGATACACCGATGTGATTGGTTTACGTTGGATCAACAGGAATTGATAATGAGCATATTACTGATCCCCAGAGTGACTCGCTGAGCAAATTCAAATTGTGCTCTCGCGAGAACTCTGGATTTCCAGGGTAGAGCACTTCTCCTTTGCCGAGATAATTCATCGACCTGACAGGTGTGGTGTATCAAGATGCTGATTAGACAGCATGGTTATTGCACAGGTGTGCCTTAGGCTGGTCACAATAAAAGGCCACTCTAAAATGTGCAGTTTTATCACACAGCACAATGCCACAGATGTCGCAAGTTTTGAGGGAGTGTGCAATGGACCTTTCCACACTGTCAGTCACGTGGAGAATAATAACCAATAAGATTGCCTGATTTCTTAAGACCACGCCCCTTGCAATAGAGCCGCCATGATGTCCCACAAACAAAGCTTGTCCCGTGTTGTTGTGTTCATAGATTAGACTACAGCTACATTTAGTTAGAACAACATGGTTCTTAGATGCGCTTGGGGAACGTGCAATAATGACCACAGATATCCAGAGAGATTACAGGGAGCGTTTCATCCAGATTTGGAGTATCCATGCAGTCTGCAGGACTTGTTTTTAATACATGGATAGAGCTTATGGATTTTAAATTTGGACAACTACATATGTCCTCATAGAGACATTATTATTAAAAACATGCCTGAAAATGTTCAGCTTTATAGTGACTATAAGTCAAGCACAACCCTCAAAGCATTGATTAGATGTGATCCAAGTGCGTCTGTCATTTTTGTGTCTGAGTTATTTACAGGAGCTGTATCTGATAAGGCAATTACTGAACGCAGTGGTTTTTATGATGTACTTAAAACACTGAAAGTTCACAAGTGCAACAATCAAATGGTTGATAGCGACTCCACACATCAATTTACAGCAGCGCCGACAGAAAAAGCTACAAAGCTAGCTAATTAGTTAAAATTCAAAGGTTTATTTGTCACCTATTTCAGTGTACAGGTAGCCTGGAAATCCAGACCCACATCTAGAAAGCTGTAGGTCTGGTAATAAGTAATGAAAATGGCCCAACTCGAGGGGCGGCACCAAGCATGCGTTTGAAAATATCACTGCACGCAATTGGATAACACTACGACCAATCAGAAGAATACACGGGGTGACGTATCCAGAGCGACGGAAACGAGTTTGTTTTGGAGAATAGTTTGACAGAGAGACGTAAATGTAGCCTAATGGAAATACCACGGAGATACCACTTTGGCAACGCAACGTTAACCTTGTAATATTCTTAGCCAAGGAATATTGAAATAAAGAGATGCAACCGAGTTGTCGTTTATGTATGTTTAATAGCAACTGCGCATGGTACCGAGCATGGGCGTAGAATTTAGTGGGGACGCTGGGGACATGTCCCCACCAATTAACGGAGCACCCCCCACCCCCATCAGAACCGCAAATTAACGGAGCACCCCCCCCCCCATCAGAACCGCGAATTAACGGAGCACCCCCCCCCCCCCAGACAAAAAATAACATGTTTTCAAAGTCATTAGAACTGTAATGGTTTTATTAAGTACTCGTATCGGTATTCGGTATCGGCAAGTACCCAAATGTAAGTACTTGTACTTGTACTCGGTCTGAAAAAAAGTGGTATCGGTGCATCCCTAGTTTGTACAGATACTCAGTGAACATTTTCGACAGCCATCTTGCAACGTTTACTGACTGATTCCGGACTGATTCCATCGCAGCGCTGACGTCATCTGTTTAGCCCGCCTCTGGCCCGCCTATATCAGATACACCGATGTGATTGGTTTATGTTCGGAACAACAGGAATAGCTAATGAGCATGTTACTCATTACCAGAGTACTCGCTGAGCAAATTCAAATTGTGCTCTCGCGAGAACTCTGGATTTCCAGGGTAGTGTACAGGTACATTGAGCAGTGAAATGTTTTTTTCGCTAGGACCAGATTGCGCTACAAGGCGCTACCGCACCATCGTGTGATTAGCATAGCTAGGTGATTAGCCAATTGTAGCTAGTAGTTAGCAGATCTTAGGCTTATTTTCATTGTAAACACATCACTAACGTACTCACCCTGCTTTACATGTGCAGTAGGACTCCACGATTTTGTCCTGACGAATTTCAATGTGGAGTTTGTGAGGCGTTTGTGTCTTCCACATAGATCGCCAACACTTAGCATCAAGTTTTATGTTGTCGTCTGCTCCGTCCGAAATCCGAATGTCACGGATATATCCTTGTGTCAAATAGTTCAGGCCTTTCTGTAGAACTCTCTTAGATAATGTAGCGGCATTTGGCAAATAACATACAGCGATATTGAGAGAGAATCATCAGCAGGGGGGCGTTGTTCAGTGGACATTACTAACATGCTGCAGAGCTGTGGGAAAGCTTGTGGGGCATAGCAACAGTAACTAGGGGGGGCGGGACTTGCCGATTGAATAGGGAAAGGTCCATTGGCATGCTGACTGCAGGAATGTCCACCAGAGCTGTTGCCCGTGAATTGAATGTTAATTTCTCTACCATAAGCCGTCTCCAAATTCGTTTCCAAGAATTTGGCAGTACATTCAACAGGCCTCACAGCCGCAGACCACGTGTCGCCACGCCAGCCCAGGACCTCCACATCCGGCATCTTCACCTGCAAGATCGTCTGAGACCAGCCACCCAGACAGCTGATGCAGCAATTGGTTTGCATAACCAAAGAATTTCTGCACAAACTGTCAGAAACCGTCTCAGGGAAGCTCATCTGCATGTTTCCACTGTACCAGGCAGATGGCGTCATGTGGGTGAGCGGTTTGCTGACGTCAACGTTGTGACTAGAGTGGCCCATGGTGGCGGTGGGGTTATGGTATGGGCTACGGACAACGAACACAGGTCCATTTTATTGAGGGCATTGTGAATGCACAGAACGGACTGTTGTTGGATTATTGGATTTATTTTATTAGATTACATTTTCTTTGGACTATTATTGGATTTTTGAACTATTGCATTAGTGAACTATTATTGGCTTTACAATTGCACTAGATTTACACTATTGGATTATCTGACAATTGTTGGATTATTGGATGTACACTTGGATTATTTTTTCTTGGACTATTATTGGACGAACAATTTGCGGACAGTGAAAATGTGATGTTTTTGTTCTTCTCTTGGTAACAGTGCGCTTGATTATCAACTCCCAACATGTTCTCTTACCGAAGTGAAGAGCAAAAATAAGAAAACATTGGTGAATCCCAGAAATCAATGGGTACTCACAAAATGTCGATACAAACAAAAATAAGAGGACATTTGTTCGGCCGTATTCGGTTTCGTATTGGGTTGCTCGATCAAGAAGAGATAAACGCTTATCTGCGGTTCACTATCTATTCAAAACATCAATGAAAGGTGAGATCCTGTTGATAACAAGGCAACATTTCCGCAGAGACTCGGGTGTAAGAAGATGCAAGGGTGTGATATTGCGTAATTACCATTGCTGGCTCCGGAAAACACCACCACCACCACCACCCCTGCCACAGCTAACAACCATAAGGGCCACGGAGAGCTCCAGCTGGTTGAGCGCCCAGGAGGTCGCATGCAGGGCCGCGAGAGACGGTTCATTTCATCGCCAGCGTACGCGTGTTCAGGCACTCGTTCATATGCCTTCTTGTATATGACTGTGCTTGTACGGAAATGTCAGGGGGTTTTCATACCTTTCCCTTCACATTTCTCGATGAACCACAAGTGGACTCAGACACTTCTCTGACGTGTGTGTGCGCGTGTGTGCGCGTGTGTGTGTGTGTGTCTCTCTCTTCCAGCCATAAGCCATCAGGCCTTGCGTCAAGCAGTTGCAGTACTTCGCTTCATTTGTGCACACGCCAACAAACTATTGTACACACGCAAACAACTCCTACCATCAACTCTCAGGTGGGTTTTTGCTTAATAATCACAAAATACACAAGCCTCCATTCTGACAGTCACCACTTTCTCCAACAGGCTCAATCAATCAAATTATGTAATTCATCATTGTGTCAAGGTCTACACGCTGTCATCCAAGAACACAGGTGGCAGACTGGTCAGAGGAGGCCAGAAAAACTACCTGGATTGCCAGGGTTCTCACCCGCACTAATCCCTGGCAGCACATCACCCCCACACCTCATTCACTTCCACTGGCTCTCTGTCAAGTCCCGCATTTCATACAAAATCCTCGTCCTCACTTATACATACACTGAACAAAAATATAAACGCAACACTTTTGTTTTAGCTCCAATTTTTCATGAGTTGAAAGCAAAGATCTAAGAGTTTTTCTATGTACACAAAAGGCCTATTTCTCTCAAATTTTGTTCACAAACTTGTTTAAATCTGTGTTAGTGAGCACATTTTAGAGTGGCCTTTTATTGTGACCAGCCTAAGGCACACCTGTGCAATAATCATGCTGTCTAATCAGCATCTTGATACAACACGCCTGTCAGGTGGATGGATTATCTTGGCAAAGGAGAAGTGCTCATTAACACAGAACAAGTTTGTGAACAACATTTTAGAGAAATAAGCCTTTTGTGTACATCTTAGATCTTTGCTTTCAACTCATGAAAAATTGGAGCTAAAACAAAAGTGTTGCGTTTATATTTTTGTTCAGTGTAAATCCCTCCTTGCCCCCCAGTACCCCTCTGAATATAAAATTAAATATGAAAGAATGTGAAGAAAGATTTGAGAGCAAGTAACCATATACAACTGGGTTATATATTATATTATATTGGCCTATTCATGGTTGGCAATTGAGACAAACGGACGTTCAAAGCATGCCCCCGACCCGGGGCCTCCAGTATAGCTTGCAGGTAGTCAGTAGTTTCAGGATCTGGATCCTGCTATCCTGTCTTTTGGCCACCTGATGGCGGCACTATTGACTTTTTGTGTTGTTATTTAGTTAATGTGTTTAAGCTGTGTTTGATTGCCATGTGTATTTAACTTGGCGTTGGGTTATGATTTTTTTATATTTGAATCATCGTAATAGTGTCTACATCGTGACTAATGTCTTGCATTAAAAAAAATACAAAATTTTTTCAAACCCCCTGGTCTGCATGAGGTCAGTGTTGTGTTTTCTCCTACTTTTTCGACAATTGTAGGAGTACCAAAACACTACAGTCCAAATATCCACGAGTACTTGTCTCCTCGTTTTGTAGTTTCGCAAATATCAAAAGTCAGTTTCACCTGTATGTTATGCACTACATTCACACTGGAGCTGCACTGCCCACCCAGTTTTCTATTGGCTTTTTACTGTTTCAGAGCCAGCGGATACACTTTTAAACAGCGACTTTAATGTCATATCCATTGGGGACATTTTGAAACGTGAGTCGTAGTTGGTTTTATTGCATTTAAATTAGGCTAGTTTTGGGCAGCGTACTTTGTAATTGGGTAGAAATAGACACCCACAGTGGTATTATGGTTTCAACGAGGTCGAAGGGTGGTCCTCGCCTGGAGCCCCTCTCTGGCGGCCATCCTCTGCCCGAGCGCCGGATGACGTGAGAGCGAGAAGCCGCTGCCACCGGACCGTCTCCAAGGCAGCTCGCCGCTCTGTCAAAAAGATGTACGTTCTGCTGTTGACACCCACATCGCAACACGCATCTCAAAATGCCTGGCCGACATCAGCAGATGGACGACCGCCAACCACCTGAAGCTCAACCTCGACAAGACTGAGCTTCTCTTCATACCGGGGAAAGACTGCCCTCAGATGGACCTACTTGTCACCATCGAGGACATCGAAGTCTCCCCTGCAGCCACGGCAAGGAACCTTGGCGTGGTATTGGATGACCAGCTGTCCTGCAACGCCAACATTACCTCTGTGGCCCGATCTTGTAGAATTGCTCTCTACAACATCCGCAAGATCCGGCCCTTCCTCACACGTGAAGCAGCGCAGATCCTGGTCCAAGCGCTCGTTATCACTCGTCTCGACTACTGCAACTCTCTCCTGGCTGGACTCCCCGCCTCAACAATCAAGCCCTTACAACGCATCCAGAACGCAGCAGCACGCCTCGTGTTCAACCTACCTAAATTCTCCCATGTAACCCCCTTCTTCCGCAACCTCCACTGGCTCCCGGTAATCGCTCGCATTCGATTCAAGACACTGGTACTGACTTTCATGGCTGTCAACGGAACCGCCCCTACCTACCTCCAAAAATTAGTCCGACCCTACGCCCCAGCCCGAGCACTCCGCTCGGCAACTTCTGCCAAACGATTGGTACCGCCTTCACTAAAAACAGCCAAACATCGCTCTTCCAAGTCCCAACTCTTCACGGTTCTGGCTCCGCAGTGGTGGAATGAGCTCCGGCTCATGTCAGAACAGCCGAGTCGCTCGCCAGCTTCCGCAAGAGACTCAAGACCCACCTGTTCAGAGTTCACCTGGACTCTACATAACCCCCCCCCCCCCCCCCCTAGCACTAACCTGCGTGTTTATATGTCTTAACACTTATTAATGGCACTTAGCATTGTTGTTCGTTCTCAGATGTTGTAGCATGCTTAGAATCGCACGCCTGCCCAGCTACTTATGCAGGCAACTTGGCAATTATGAAACTCGTTCTATTCGTCTCGTAAATAGGAATGCTCGAAAACAGCTCTATTCTTATCTTCAGGTACCACAGTGATATATTGCTGCCTCTCCTTCAACAAATGTACTCTTTGTAAGTCGCTTTGGATAAAAGCGTCTGCCAAATGCCCTAAATGTAAATGTAAATGTACGTCTGTGCCGCACAAAGAGCTGCGGGTTTAGATAAATCACTCTCCTCTCCTCAGCTCTGTCAGACATGACAGTGGGCAGGGAGACGTTCGAGCAGGATGACATGGAGATGTGCCATGTGGCTCTCTCTCACCTTGGTCCCAGACCGTGACAGGGCCGACCTTATCCAGGGGCCCCTGGCGTACGGTTCAGGAGGACCTGTCTTGTTTCGGGCCGCTTCCCGCTGCCAACGCGTCATCTTGGCACGGCACTAGGAAGAGGGCATGACAGCGTTCCCACCACCGCTCCAGCTCGCTGTTGCGACCACCACCACCACCGCCGCCGCCACAATGTGAGCAGCATCGTCGGGGGAGCCAGTCCCCTCACGGTTGGGCTCCCAGGAAGCAGCGGAGGTTGGCCCCAACCTGGGATCGTCCTGGTGTGTCTTCTTTTACTGTGTACAATAAAAAAGACATCGTACCTCGAGAGCTTCCTTTAGTCCAACAGCGCCCTGCAAACTGTTGTGAGCCTCATTACCCTCCCCCCCCTCAGTTCTATGGCTGTGACGTGGCGATTGAGTGATTTAGTATTGCTCGGGTTTCGCTGTCTTCTCTGCGGCGTTCCCGTGTGCTTCATGACCGGGCTGGAGACGTACACGTAGTTGCCTCTGTGACTTTGGGTACCTGTCTCCTAGACCCCAACTTTATCCCCATGCCCTTCCCTCGGCCCGTTGGCCATGGTGGGATGGATGGGCACTCTGCGCCGCTCTTATCTCGGCCCAACGGTCTGCCTTCCCTCCCCTCCTTGGGTCACACTCAGTGTGATGGCGGTAGGGATTGAAGAGTACTATGCATTGTTGAACAACGCTCCTCAGCTGTCTGCACGCCCTCTCTCAGGGCGTTATGCATTTTGTCGAGAGCGATGCGTTTTACCGACATGGTTGGACAGCACACTGAAGTGGGGACATCACATTCAGACCGTGACTGTCATTCCCACTCCCAGGATGTTCACAGTCAGAGCTCTGCTCCGATGCGTGAGAGAGAACGATTGGTTCACGTCCTTGGACCTCAAGGATGCTACTTCCACGTTACTATTCTCAAGGTTCACAGGAAATTTCTCCGATTTGCCTTCATGGGTGTAGCGTACGAGTGCCAGTGCCTGCCGCTCGGTTACACTTTAGCCCTGCGCACCTTCTCAAAGTGTGTGGAGGCACCGCTGGAGCCGCTCAGACGTCAGGGAAAAAATATTATTTTTATCTCGACGATCTGTTGATTCTGACCCACTCAGAGGAGGCAGCCAGAATTGACACCATGGCGGTGATAGAGCACATCTCTCTCTTGGGCTTCGCCATCAGTGGAGCGGAGAAGAGCTCTCCGCTCCCAGCCGTCAGCTGGTCTATTTGGGAATTTCCCTAGACTCAGCGAGCAAAACTCTCGCCTCCGCAGCGAGATACCGTCCTGTCGGCGCTCCCCCGGTTTCGCGTCGGCAGGAGACTGATGACACTGTCTGTCATGCGCCTATTGGGGCTGATGGCAGCTGCCCATCTGGTGGCCCCTCTGGGTCTGCTTTTCATGAGCAGACCCAGGAGCACTGAGGAAGCCCCCTTTCACTTCTCAAGGGTGTTCCCCTAGGAGGAGTGACATCATACGTGGTTGTCTTCACGGACGCTTCGTTGACGGACTGGGGGGGAAGTGCCTCTCCCACGGGGCGAGTGGACAGTCCAGACTGTCGCTCACATAAATGTGTTGGAGCTTTGCACAGTGCTGAAGGTGTTACACTTCTCTCACCTGGTGCACGGCCGCCACATTCTGATCACAACAGACAGTGTCTCGGCGGCGACATATGTAAACAGACAGGGGGGGTGGTGCACTCATCTGTTCTATACTGAGCAGCGGTCAAACTCTGGCTGTGGGCTCATCAGAACCTGCTCAGCCTGAGAGCCCTGCACACACCTGGCGGCCAAAATGTTTGGGTGGACCCATTGTCCAGTGGGGGTCCCCGCCAAGACCAGTGGTGTTTACAACCTGACATTGTTAGGATCATGATCCTGCAGGCTCTGGTTCGACACTTCCTGGAGTACAATCTCAAAAGCCCCCCCGTGGTTCAATGATCACACCCGTGAATTACATGAAGGATTTAATGAAGACATACAATACTGCAGTTAATGATGCACGGGCAACTTACTTTTCCAGCCTGATTTCTCAAAATGCCCGAAATCCAAAACTCCCTATACAGCAGTGGTGGGCTGTCAGGGCCAGCAAAGCCTTCTCTGCTGGCCTAAACACTATCAGAATCACTGACTTATGTTTTAATATATTTTTTGCCATGAATATGTATTAAATTATTTCCAATAGTCTATTCTCTTCATTTCATAGCCTTTCTCTTGGTTGCGCTGCTTCCACTGGTGTATGTTTATGTTAGAGCTTTTATCCAATCACATTTCAGCCATCATGTGTTGCTAGGGTCAAAGAAATCTGCCTTGACGCCTTCAGAATCGATAGTGCTGGCGTCTGTAGCTTAAAGTAAGTGGCAATGACGCTGTTGCTTTAACCAATCAGATTTCGAGTTGGCAACACCGAGGCCATCTAGCAGGCGTCCAGTAACGTCGGCATTTTCACGTCCTTTGATTGGATGTTCAGAGAGGTACTAGTCAGAGCCAGCAAAGCATCTATAGCCACCGGCACAAACTAAAATATTTAGCGAGTAGATTTAATAGCTGTTTTAACAACCTTACTCCAGAAACACGACTGGCCAGACTCGACTTTCAGCATTAGCCTCCATGGCCATAGAAAGGGACTTATTGTTGGAACTGAAACGCACAGATAAACTACAACAGAATAATCTTACTCTTCTTGAGGAATGAAAGGAGGATGGACTTTGCGTACAAATAATCAGTAGTTTTGGTGAGTAATGCATTTTATTTAAACGTTTTAATATTTTTGTTATTTAATTAGGTTAATATTGATGCTTCTGCTAGAGATGATGTATGTATGGCAGCTGTGGCTACAGTGAAAAGAGACTTGTTGAATTGTCCTAATTGGGTTTCTTGCTTTTAGTAATGGCATTCTCTCTTGCTACATGAGATACCTGTTTGTGATGCAACGCCCTGTTATACTGCATTTCTGTGTAATATTGATGGATTCTATAGCCGTGGAGTCATAATGATGGCATTAAGAGGTGGATTAGTTCATGTAGGACACCAGTGAAGGCCTTGGTGTGAAATGCACGGCCCGCCACTGCTATACAGTATACCTGTCTCAGTAAAAAATCTATCCACCGCCTACAGTTGGTTCACAATGCTGCAGCTCGGCTCTTAACCCAGTCCAAAAAATGTGACTCCTTTTATTAGCTTCCCTTCATTGGCTGCCAGTTTATTTTAGGATTGATTTTAAAATTCTTTTAATTACTTTTAAAGCCAAGGTTAGGCTGTCTTTTTGCTAAATTGGCGAGCATAGTCAATGTTAATACACTCACAACTCACCTGGGCTCTGCAGAGGGTCGTGCATTCGACTGAATGCACTATTTGCACTCCACTCCCCACCCTGCAGGACCTGTACTCCAGGAGGTGTCAAGCGAGAGCCTGCAGGATCATGAAGGATCCTCACCACCCCAACAGCAAACTGTTCCAGCTGCCGCGGTCAGGTAAATGCCTCTGCAGTCACGCTGCGAGAACAGAGACTAAAACAGAGTTTCTTTCCACAGGCCATCAAGACTGTGAACTCTGACCTCACCAGGGCACACATGCACACATGCTTATGACATACTCACCTGTACTCACCTTAATTCTATATTGTTTTCATTCTATATATATATTTTGTTCTGACAATTAAAATTGTCTTGAGCAGGAATTCAGATGATTATTGAGGCGTGTTCCCTTTGTTTACAGGATTGAGCGGTTTTTCAGGTTCTATGACAGTAGAACCTTTCCATCTGTCACCTTCAGTCATCAAAAGTGACTCATCTTCTGTAAACTGACATGGCTGGCAAAGCAATTTTTGTGGTACTTTTGGTTGGATATTTTCACGTATCGAGTGGGAACAGTAAGTACATGCATGGAATAATTATTTCTCTTTATCAACTAAAATATATGAAGTGTTTCTTCGCTTTTTCCGCATATGTTTTGTAAATATTCTGATCCTGATCCCTCCAATTCATGTTATCTGTAGTATTTTTACATTTAGGTCATTTGGCAGACGCTTATATCCAAAGCGACTTACAAAGAATACATTTGTTGAAGGAGACAGCAATATATCACTGTGGTACCTGAAGGTAGGTGTGGTAACCCGAGGGCAATAATGCACGCACACTTTTAATTCAGTTTAGTGTTTTTACTGAAACCATGCTCACGGCATAACATCCTAAGTACAGGCGGGGCATTCCGACACCGAGCGCACTCAAGGACCCCCCCCCCCTGGCGGAGTACAGGTATAGGCACAAAGGTTCCGGGGTGCCGGATATAAATGAGTGCAACACTAATCCAGTCTATAACACTTCTCCCCCTTTAAGTAAACACTTATAATACGGTTAAACAAACACAACTGACTTTGCATGTATGTCCCCTTATAAAAGTACAGAAATAATATTGCACTTAAACCAACTTAACACAACCTTCACAATTTTAGCAACAGGCAATCAACAACATCCGGCATTGCACAACATTTTTCTTTCTCACATCAGGCAACAACAACCTGTATGGCACAACACACATTATTATTATTATTTTTTTTTAACAGTTCAGTCTCTCTGGAGGCTTGTGTTGCCTCACTGACCTTCTTAGTGAAACATCAGAGTCCACAGACTGGGTAACAGACTGTGCTCCACAGGGAGGGATTGGGGCAGTAGCAGGGGCAGGTGAGGCAGTTTGCTCAGACAGTCCATCAGGGGGCAGTAACAGTCCATCAGGGGGCAGTAACAGTCCATCAATGCACACAGGTGCAACACAGTCCATAGGGCTGCTCACTCTGTCCTTGTGCGACCCCTCCTCCTCTGCATCAGTGCGGACACGCACGTGATCTTGGTGCCTGCGAACCTGCCTGCCATCCAACAAGTCAACCACAAAAGAAACTGGACCAGACTGGCGGTGAATAACTCCTGGCAGCCACGGTGAGCCACTGGCAAAGTTCTTGACATATACACAGTCCCCCTGCTGTAAAAGCCGCTCTCTTGCATGTTGGTCCCGTCTCACTTTTTGGTTCTCCTGTGATCGGGCAACTTTTGCTCCCACATCCGGGCGAAGGAGGTCCAGATGAGATTTGGGCTTCCTTCCCAGCAACATCTCTGCTGGAGGCAAACCAGTGGTTGTGTGTGGAGTAATCCGATACTGGAATAAGAAACGAGCAAGCTTAGTCTCCAGTGTGTGTCCTGTCATTTTCCGCAGTCCATCTTTCAATGTCTCAACAGCACGTTCTGCTAAGCCGTTGGAAGCAGGGTGGTACGGTGCAGTTCGGATATGTCGGATTCCATTTTTCTCCACAAACTCCTTGAAAACTTCACTGGTGAAGGTGGGCCCGTTGTCACTGACAACCGTATCTGGTAGCCCGTGGGTGGCAAAGATGCTTCTGAGTGTGTCAGTGGTAACTGGGGCTGTGATATTTGACATGATGTGTGCTTCCATCCACTTTGAATGAGCGTCCATCAGCACTAGGAACATGTGACCCATAAACGGACCAGCAAAATCCAGGTGGAGCCTGGACCACGGACGGGCCGGCCACTCCCATGGGTGGAGAGGCGCAGGTGCGGGCATCTTCTGGTTACTTTGACACTGTGAACATGCTTTTACCTTTTCTTCCAAAACACCGTCCATCCCAGGCCACCACACAAACGACCTGGCGAGGCTCTTCATCCTTGACACCCCGGGGTGAGCTTCATGCAGCACTTCCATTATCTGAGCCCGTCCCGCAGGTGGAATAATCACTCTGGAGCCCCAGAGGATACAGCCATCCAGCACACTTAGCTCCAGCTGACGCTTGACATATGGCTTGAGCTCCTCCTGCTCAACTGTTACTGGCCAGCCCTGCAACAGCCATACCTTTACTTGTGACAGCACCGGGTCTCTTTCAGTCCACTGTTTGATTTGCTTTGCTGTCACCGGAGAGTCAGACAGTCTGTCTAACAAAAACACAGTCTCTGGAAGTAGGTTAGTTTGGCTCGGTAACTCCGGGAGGGGTAGACGACTGAATGCGTCTGCGTTTGCATTTTCACTTCCTGCTTTATACACAATGTGATACTGATACGCTGACAAAGTTAATGCCCAGCGCTGCACTCTTGCTGATGCCATGGGTGAAATACCTTAGTCTCACTAAACAGGCCCAGCAAGGGCTTATGGTCTGTAAAATGGTAAATGGGCGACCATAGAGGTACTGGTGGAAACCGTTTCACAGCAAAAACTACAGCTAGCCCCTCTTTCTCTAGACGAGAGTAACCCTTTTCTGCTGACTGTGAGAGCTGCGAGACGCGTACCAATAGCCTTCTTTCATCCTCCGTCCTCCAACAATGTGAAAGGACTGCCCCCACGCCGTAGGGTGATGCATCACAGGATAAGACAACTCCCCCCTTACCCCCCCCCCCCCAAACACATTCTTTTTATAGCTGGCCCGGATGGATGGCGGAGGGTCACGAGGAGGTACACCCACCACCAAGAGCGTGTCTTGTCATAGAGCGCCTCAT